>CM035423.1:95466238-95801238 GCA_020310875.1 Ceratopteris richardii
TGTTGGAGGCATGTTGTTCCCATCTAGTAAAAACTGATCTTTCAAAAGCCTACAAGGGATAAACAATTACAATGATATTAGTAAACCAACCTATTTCGATGCAATAATGAAAGTTTCAATTCCATTCTACATGAACAACTCAGAGACACTACCATCCAACCAGCCATAGATGGATTGAAGATTGATCATTGCAAGCAATGCACATAGAACATATATCTTGTACCATTGTAGAGTGGTAAATGAGCTAGATTTTGCATGTTTTGATGTTCTTTGTCAGGTTTTAATCATGGAAATTATGTGTTATCCATAGAACCCACGACATCATCTTATACATTGTAGTCTTCATCCATGCTATGAAATTCCTTGACCATTTCTTCCATGTGTTCCTTCTCTATCATGCGGTCGGTAGCTTGTCCTTTTGCATCCCATTTCAATCTCTTCTACACATGAGAGGTAGACGATGCAATGTCATGTGGGTCGATCTCCTCACGAGCAGAACCATGCGACTAGAAGTATGGGTTTTGTAGTCAATTTGAAGCAAAGGGTCTATATTCTAAAACATGTGTAGTACAAATCGATCGCTTACAAAATATGTGATACTTGCACTCGGTCCAAGGACATGCCATTCTCTCCTTCATATCCAAGGATGCCATTTTATACCATGCATAGGTGTTGGGACATATCCCCCTCTCTCTCTTTCTCTATCTACCTATCTTTCTCTCTCTTTATCTTTCTCTCTCTATCTTTCTCTCTCTCTCTCTCTCTTTCTCTCTCTCTCTCTCTCTCTCTCCCCCCCCTCTCTCTCTTCCCTCTTTCTCTATGCTCTCTTTGTCTCTCTATCTCTCTCTCTCTCTCAAATGTCAACCAAAATTTCATTACATGTTGATATTTATTTCCCTCTCTCTCTCTCTCTATCTCCCTCTCTCTCTATTTAAACATATATGTGTGTGTATGTGCATGTATATGTGTGTATGTGTGTGTATATGTGTATGTGTGTATGCATGTGTGTATGTGTATGTGTGTGTATGTATGTATGCATATGCATGTGTATGCATGCGTGTGTATTTATGCATGTGAGTGTATGTGTGTGTATTTATGTGTATGTGTGTATGCATGTGTATATATGTGTGTGTATATGTGTATGTGTATGCATGTATATGTGTGGGTATGTGTATATGTGTGTATGTGTGTATGTATGTATGCATATACTTGTGTATGCATTTGTGTGTATGTATGCATGTGACTATATGTATGTGTGTGTATATGTGTATTTGTGTGTGTCCATGTGTGTGTGTGTCCATGTGTGTGAAAGTGTATTTCTCTCTCTCTCTCTCTCTCTCTCTCTCTTTCTCTCTCTCTCCCCTCTTTCTCTATGTTCTCTTTCTTTGTATCTTCTCTCTCTCAAGGCTCTCTCTCTCTCTATCTCTCTATATGCTCTCTCTCTCTCTCTATATATATATATATCTATCCCTCTCGAATGCTAACCAAAATTTCATTACATTTAAATTTCTCTCCCTCTCTCCTCTCTCTCTCTGTCCCTCTCTCTCTTTCTCTCTCCCTCTCCAATGCCAACCAAACTTTCATTACATGTTGATTTTTATCTCCATTTCTCTCTCTGTCTCTATCTCTTTCTCTCTTTTGCGTATATGTGTGTGTATGTGTATGCACATCTCTATGTGTGTGTATATATATGTGTGTATATATATGTGTGTGTATGTATATGTGTGTGTTTTTATACATGTGTGTGTATGTGTGCATATGCATGTACATGTGTAGTGTGTATGTGTGTATATATGTGTATGTGTGTATATGCATATGTGTGTGTATGTGTATATGTGTGTATGCATGTGTGTATATATGTATGCATATGCATGTGTATGCATGTGTGTGTATTTATGGAGGTGAGTGTATGTGTGTGTATGTATATGTGTATGTATGTGTATATGTGTATGTGTGTATGTGTGTATGTGTGTATGTGTGTATGTGTGTATGTGTGTATGTGTGTATGTGTGTATGTGTGTATGTGTGTATGTGTGTATGTGTGTATGTGTGTATGTGTGTATGTGTGTATGTGTGTATATGTGTATGTGTGTGTATCTGTATGTATGTGTATGCATCTGTATATATATTTTTGTATGTGAATTTATTTGTGTGTATATGTGTATGTGTGTGTGTGCATATGTGCATGTATGTGTCTATGTATGTATGCGTATACTGTTGAAAATGTGAACTATGCAAGCTCTAGGTGGACAAAGGGGTCAAAAGACCTTTATGTGCACAAAAGTCATGACTTAGATCACTTAGGGTGGTCTCAAGGTCAGGCAAGGTTGGGCAAGCCAGTCCTAAGATGAAAAGTCAGCAGAGGAATCCAAAATCTATAAAAGCAAGTGAAGAGTCATCAAATGTATGGAAGTCGTGTAGGTCATTGAAGACCAAGAGACATATTCTCAAGGGGGCTCAATGTGAGATTCATCCAAGGCTTACAGAGCTGAAACATCGCTGTCCAAGGTAGGAAAAATGTAGAGGAGGGCATTATATTTCAGAGGAAGAGCAAGGAGGAGCTATCAAGCCCACACCCCCTCTAGTCCCTTCTAGGTATATACATAGTCTACTTATAATATTTGTAACTCCTTGTGTACATATCCTATTCAAGAGATTTAAAGTGCATTCTATAGCTTATATATGTTTACTTTCCTTAAGAGGGCTTTCTAAAATCAATTTTGTGTGCAGAGAAATTGGTGTATCTCTATAACCCTAATTTCTCCATATCTTACATCTCTTCATAGTTTGTTTTGTATAGAATTTTTTATTGACCTAAACAGATCCATTTGAGGTGTTCTATAGATTTTTGGAAAGTTTATAGATCATACTAAGGGTGTCTAAAAGCATAGGTGATTTGGATCAGTTTACGAAAGGTGAATTAGAGTTTTGTTGCAAGTTAGGAGAAAAGGTGTATGAAGGGACCTAGGTATTGGGTTCCTTTCACTTCCACTGTGCAAACCTAAGGGATTAAACTCCATCAGTTGGTATCAGAGCATGAAACATCCTTTGAAGACTCTAGAAGAAATAGAAAGCCTTGGACATCAAGGCGAAGAGGTACTTTTTAGTGTAACCCTAATTTCCCAATCATTATGGAAAATCTAAGTAAAAAAAAGGAGTTGCTTGAGAAAGAAAACTACCAGCCATGGAGGTTCAGAGTCATGAACTACCTCATGAGAAAAAGGTTTATGGCCTATTGTGTGTGGAGATGAAGATAAGCCCTATGTGGATTCCAAAGATCCAAATATCACCAATCAAGAATTGAGGATGTTGAAGGATTGGGAGGAAAGGAATAGGAGAGCTATCTTCTACATATCACACGTAATCTCGAACACTATGATTGGTCATATATCAAAGTTTGATCATGCTAGAGGTGTTTGGGAGGCCTTAGAAAAGATACATGCCACTTTCATAAGAACTAGAAAGATGTAGATTGAGAAACTCCATTCTTTGAAGAAGGGTAGTGGTCAATCTAATGTTAACTACACCATGAGGGTGAAGGAGCTGAGGAAGCAATTGGCATCCATTAGCTGCAAAGTAGATGAGGAAGACCTTGTGCATATTACTCTCTATTGGTGCAAATAAATCCAAGCCTACATACTTGGAAAATCAGCATGTATCTCATATAGTCACATATGACTATTCCCTTGTAAAGGTCAATTTACTTTTTATCCTTGTAAAAGTGCACATATTAATTGCACTATCTCCATGTGGAGTTAAGAGGAATCAAAACTCAAATTCTTGATGGATGATAGATGAGAGAGTAAAGCCCAAAGTTTAGGACTCACTTATTGGGGAGAACTTGAATTTGAATTCAAAACTTGGCTCCAACTCTAGCTATAAAAGTGGATCAACATCTTGCATGAATACGAGCCTGATTTGAAGATCAATGGAGAGGGGTTTCTTTTGATTAGTGAGCTCATTCCATATCTCTATTTTTAACCTGAATTTGTGCAATTATACATTGCCAATATCATTGTATTCTATGTGATTTAATACAATTACATTGATCACTTCTCTACTATGATCATCTCATAATAGTGAACTATTCAGAGCTTGTTCTCAGTGTAGAGTTGATCATTTGATGTGATTTGAAATGCTATAGATTTAGTACACTATCTACATCATAGCTACAAAGTTTCATTATCATTGCTTTTCTCAATCCGAAGATATCTTCACATTACTGCTCACTGGTCTGCATACTATAGCACCTTGAAAATGTCAGGTTAATCCTTCAACTTGCTAAGCATCATTCTCAGTGTATAGTTGATCTTTTTTTGTTGAAATAACTCATGATTATTTGATATCTAAGTTATTAGATACTCCCAAAAGGAATTTAGTCAATTGCTAGCAAGTTGAGAGCACTATTCATTTTACTGAGCATATGCAGAGGCCAAAATAGCAAGTCTTAAATCTTGGTTGAAATTTCTAGTCATTTGTTTCGATCCATTGATTAGAGGATCATGATCCAAAGCACAGTCTTCTGCCCTTTACCTAGATAAAAATAAAAGTAAAGATAAAGGCAAAGGTAAAAAGAATGAAGAAGATGCAAGTACCTCTCAGGTGAACTTCACAGGTAGAGGAAGAGGTACTAGAGGAAGGGGCAGAGGAGGAAAGCAAGGCAAGGGGAGATCATAACACTCTTTACCTTGCAATATCTGTGGTTTGACCAACCATACCACAGATGAGTGTTTCAAGAACACAAGGAATCAGAGAGGAAGAGGCTTCCATAGAGGAAGCTATGGACAATCTAGAGGCAGATTCAACAATGGAGGAAACAATTACCATCACAACTACAATCAAGGCTACAACAACAACTACCAAGGAGGCTTTAGAGGTACAAGAAATTATAACAACTACACAAAAGACCAAAAGGACTCTTTATTGATCATGAACATGACATCCAAGCAAGGTAAAGATGATGAGCATCTTTTCTATATTGATTGTGGTTGTTCCAATCATGTGGTTGGAAATGTAGCATTGCTATCTGATCTTGAAGAACCTAAAGGGAAGCATGAAGTGCAGACAAGCGATGACACTAGAAACTATGTTAAGAAGATTGGAAATGTTAAGGCTTCTGATGGTAACATGAACCTTTTAAGTAACGTATTATATGTGCCAACCATGCATTCATCTCCAAAAGCTATAGGGTTTATGGAATATGCATAATCAAAGTGAAGACGAACCAACTTGGCAATGAATTTTAAGTCTACATGCAATGTATGTATGTGTACATTACTCAATTCTATTAGAAGTATGGGAGTTTGCATGCAATGTAATGTATGTGTACATTACTCAATTCTATTGGAAGTACATTACTCGATTCTAGAAGGAGCTTCCACAACATCAATCCTAGCAATCCATCGTCTTGTACCTAGATTTCGCATGCAGTACAAACAAGGGTACTTACAATTTGCACCCTCGCTTAGTATACCAAACATGCATTTTAAAGTCTTTAAGTCTCCACTCAAATGGCAGTCGATTTTAAACCTTCCACAATGGTTAATAGTCAACAATTCTCCTTAATGATGCCTTTGGATAACAATTAGAATGTCTGCCTGTAAGAACGACCACTTAAGTGTTTTATGATTCTCAGATGGAACTTGAGCACATCCAACCCACCATAACTCCATTTTTATTGTCCTTTGAGAGATGGGGTACCTAGTTTCCTAAGCCTATAGCTCAAGTCTCTACTCATTAGTGCAATACTTATTCTCTCTATCTTCTGATGGTTTTTAATTTCAACTTCATCAAGCTTTTTTACAAATTTCAAAAGGCCAAAACATTTGTGTTCTTTTATATCATAGAACCAAACCCTGTATGTTTGAAGTATTACAATATCTATCCATATATTTTTAAACACATTGTAAGTGAAATGTAAAGTTCTTTTTCCTACATCATAAGTCATGTTACTGTGAATATGTTTATAACCACCAAATATAGACATGATTTTCTTATTCAAGAAAAGATGAGAATTTCCTACATGATGAGGTCTAGGCAATCCAAAGCATTTTGCTTCATTAAATTTAAGAAATTCACACCAAATTTTTGTAATTCTTGTATAACCCTTTTGACTCACTCCAACACCGTGAAAAACCTCTTGAACTTGAGATGGTTCTAACAACATATTCATCTCTTTCATGATTTTTTGAAAAATAATCCATTTTAAGCATGCATTTTCATTTTATTTCAATAGTTTTAAAACATCATGCTGACTCATAATTTCATTACAAAAATGTGCGCATTCAAAATTTCTCAACATGTTTAAACTTAGCACATTACATGATCTCTTACAATTTTCATTCTCTTTTTCCGTCTGGCCAGATTTCTTAGTCAAATCTAAAAAAGGCTTTACTTGTTTTGAACATATTCTCAATCCTATAGAAGCTTCTTTCTATTGTTTAAAAGCTTCTAACTAAGAAGAAAAATGCAAAACAAAAAAAATCTAGATCCTTCCAAATTAAATCCCTTTGATGTAATATCCTTTTTGCCTTCTTTGTGTAATCCATAAACTTCACAAGATTTTAGACTCTGAGCTCTTTGAAAGACCTTTCTTGTTGTTGCATAATCATGACATATTGCAATATTGATAAGGAAATTATCACACAGAGTCCCGCTCGATAAAAGTTCAATGTTTGGATGGAGGTTCTCCCTGGCAAAAGTGTCTAGAATTATGACAAAGAGAGAAGCATATTTGCTTTGGAGAGTAGATGTTCATACAAACTTTCTCTCTCTTCCAAAACTAATATATTTGCATAAGATACATTTTAAATAAACCTTCATGGAATATATTAAAATGATTTGATAACATTAATTTAGATTAAGCACAACTAATTGAAATCCTTACATGGATCTTTTTTTTTCGTTTTTCGTGCTAATCATGTCAACAATGAAGATGAGGATATCTTGTGTGCTACTATTGATATAATAATGTTATTTGAAAATTTATTCTAGACATTAGAAAGCTCACCCCAAGGGCTTTTCACTTGAAGATCTTTAGTACATTGATATGTTCTGAGAGAATATGATAGAGCACCTACTACCATACTTGTAGGGAACAATTTAGATTGAAGCTATAAGGAAGCTAACACCAATGAAGGAAAGATTGGAGCAAGAAGGAAAGTTCACTCCATCAAAGAGGAAGGTAAAGGATGTTGATGCACATTCCTCTAGCTCAAAAAACACAATGGATGCAATGTTGCACTTGGAGTAGATCTAACATTGTGTAAAATTGCTAATAGTGCAAAATAGGATGAGGGAGGAGATAATAAGATGAAAGCTAATCAAGGAGGGGTAAAATCTTCATATGCCCTTTACTATTATTTACAAACCCTAATCTGATCTATCAATTAGTAGGAGACAACTCAAGATTTAGGAGCCGCACAACTTATATGTCTAAAACATAAAAGGAAAAAAAATAAACACTCCTCTAGTGCCATTAATTATAATGGTGGATGCAAGTTAGTGTAGAGAAGTAAACAGTACATCATCAAAAACAAGAACAAAGACATGTTCTCTTTTAACTAATAGGAAAAATCATGGAATGATTCTAAATACCCTCACTTTCTTATTCCATTGTGGAAATCCTAGTTTGCTTATCAAAACATCCTTTTCTTGTATTAGATTCTCCAAGCAGTAAGCCCATTTGGTATTCCATGAGAGAAAGTGCTATCTCATGAGCAAGTAGCTCCCATGAGACCTTCACATTCCGCCTAGCACATACACACTCACACATATAGACATAAACACACATACATATATATTCACACATACATATACATTCACGCATACATGAACACATAAACATACATAAACATGTAAACACTCACACATATACACATAGGCACACAAACACACTCAAATACATACATGCATACATGCAAGAAAAAATAATGTTTAAGTAGAATGTTCTTTTGAACGTGGAATTTTACTTTTCCAAGGAGAAGAAAAACAATTTTGGAATTTTTTTTCGTTGTTAATCCTATATGGCTTTTGTTATGGCCATCATGCCTTGTTCGGGAACAGTCCTATGTGCTTTTATGTTATTTTTCTTTTGTTCTATATTTAGATGAAATGCTCTTAAAATATTTTAAACCATATGGCATTATAAATAGCAAAAGAAGACTAGCATGCATACATATCTACATACCTATATACATACACAAATATATAAACACATACGTACATATACATACATAAAAACATACATACACACATAAATACATTGATTCATATATACATACACATACATACATATATACATACCCACATACATATATACATGCACACATACATACACAAATACACACATACATATACATACATACATTTTTATATGATACACACACACACATATATACATATACATATATATATATATATATATATATATATATATATATATATATATATATATATATATATATATATATATATATATATATATATATATATATATATATATATATATATAAACACACACATGTACATATATACATACACACATACATATATAAATACACACATAGACATACAAACATACCTTTATACATATATACATACACACACACATACATATATACATACATAGTTATGTTCATATACATATATAATAGAAGATACGTATGAAAATTAGTATTGAAAATTAGAAGATATGTAAGATATGTATGAAAAGCTAAAGTTTTATAATTAATATTAGTATATATAATTAAATTTATAAAAATCTTGGATTTTTGGACTAATATTAGTATATATAATTCAATATATTGAAAATTTGGTTTTTATAATTAAAATTTAATGTATTAAGAATTAGGGTTATTATATTAAAAATGGTATCTGTAATTAAATTTATAAAAAATATGGTTTAAGGATTAAATTTAGTATATATAAATAAATAAAGAAAATTGGGGGGTTAAATACTAGTACATAACATCAAATGTATAAAACATTCGATTTTAGAATTAATAATTACTATGTAAAATAAAATACAAAAAATAAGGTTTTAAGATTAATATAAGTATATACAAATAAGCATATAAGAAATCATAGTTTTAGGATTCAGATCAATATATATAACTAAATATTAAAAACTTAGGGTTTTTTATGATAATAAGCATGTATTATCAAATATATGGAAATAAAAGCTTTAGGATTAAAAGTAGTATATGTTATTAAATATATAAAAAACTAGGGCTTTTGGATAAGTATAAGTTTATGTAATTAAATATATTAAAAGTTAGGTTTTTTGGAATAATATAAATATATATAATTAAATACATAAAAATTAGGGTTTTTTACTAAAATTATTATCTATTATTAAATATATATTAGCTAGTGTTTTAGGATTAATATTACTATGTATAATTAAATAAATAAAAATCTAGTGTTTTTAGAATTAAAACTAGTTTATATAATTAAATATACAAGAAACTAGGGTATCATGATATATTAGTATATATAATTAAATATATAAGAAAATAGGATTTTGGGATTAAAGTTTAGTATGTATTACTAGATATATAAAAAATAGGATTTCAGGATTAATATTATATATAATTGAATATATAAAAGCTAGGGTTCTATGATAAATATTTGTATGTATGATTAACTATATAAAAGTACATTTTTAGAATTAGAACTAATATATATAATTAAAAGTATTAAAAATTAAGGTTCAATGATTAGTATGTATAATGAAATAAATATAAACACTAGGGTTTTAGGATTAATATTATTATATATAAATAAAAAATTAGAAATTACGAGTTTAGGATTAAAAATAATATATATAATTAGATAGATAAAAACCTTATGATTTTATGATAAATATTAGTATATATAATATATAATTCAATATTTACAAATCAAGTGTGTCAAGATTAGAAATTAGTATATATAATTAAATATGAAAGAATATATGGTTTTAGGATTAAAATTAGTATATATATCTAAATTTATTGAAGGTCAGGCAGCAAGCAGTGGATGTTTGAGTGGTGTTGGATGTTGTGGTGGTGATTATGCATGTACACCACCATGATCATGATGGTCTTCACAACTATCTACTCTGGCCACACAGAGTCTACCTTGGGGTGCACATGAGCATGACAAATCCAAGGTATATAGCTTTGTTGAGTTTGGATTCTTCCACATAGATAGAGTTTGCATAGCTATTTACAAACGCATATGGTCACTCATGTTGGTGCAAATATACAAGCCTTCACATTTGGCTTAGCATGGAAGACTATATGTGGAATCAATTGATGACTCAAATGAACCATAGCTTGTAATCATTTGAGCATTTACCATTTGTAAAAGGTTAAAATATTGAGAGAATCTTGTAAAGAAAAATCTCATGGAGTTAGGAAGAACAAATAGCTACGAGGTTCAATGAGGGAATAACTCCTCAAGCATAGGGATCACGTTTATTTGGAGCCAAGTTTGAATTTCAAATTCAAACTTAGGAGAAACTCCTTATATAAAGCTTTTATAAAACTCACTGTTGTGTGTGGCCTCATTGACAGTCCTTTTCTGATCATTTGTAGTAGCTAAGTGATTTACACCATAGCTCACTTAGAATACCATCATTTAGCACCATCATAATGCCAATGATCTTGTACAATCATGTTTTATAATAGATATACATCATTGATCATCTTTGTCTACTTCTTTGCTATGACTACTCAAAATAGTGAACTTTGTTTGGTCATATCTCAGTGATTTCTCAACCATTTTGCATGATCTATAGCTTGTTGGAACCGATTTGAAGTCTTATTTATGCTATCAAAGTTTCAAGGCATTTGGTTGAACCATTTGGAAGAAATTGCCATTGAACTGCTCACTTGTCATCTACTATTCAATCCCTAAAATATCAAGGGTAAGCTTTGGATTGCTAAATTGATTTCTCAGAGTATACTCTAACATTTTAGATGATTCTACTTGTAATCAATAGCTATCTAAGCTAATTGAATTACCTCAAAATGAATTTAATCAATTGTTAGTGTATTGTGAGCACTGAGCAAAAGAACCAGCGGATACAACCATGGCTACAACAACAATTATCAACGAGGATACAAATCAAGAAAAGACTTCAACAATTATACAGAAGATCAAGGGGATTCTCTTCTCATTATGAACATGACTTCAAAACAAGGTATGAGCACCTCTTCTATATTGCCTCAGGTTGTTCAAACCATGTAGCAGGAAATGTACCCTCTTCTTTCTAATCTTGAAGAGCCCAAGGGAAAGCACAAGGTGTAGACAGGTGATGACACCAAGCATTCAGTGGTCAAGTTAGGAAATGTCAAAACCTTTGATGGGAATAGGAATCTGTTGATCAGAGTTCTTTATGTACCTACTATCACAAATAATTTGATGAGTGTTGGACAAATAATGGAGAAGGGTTTTCAGGTTAGGTTCAATAAATTTGGAGCTTTTGTGGAGGACCCCCACATGGATTCAAGAGAACTGCCAAGGGAGAAAAAACAGGTAGATTATTTACATTTGACCTTGAAGACACTAGAAACATTGCACTTTACAATTATAAGGATCAAACATTGTTTGAGTTAGAGATATGGAACAAACGATTAGGGCACATTGGTGAGAGAACCTTGAAGCAGATATGTAGAGATCAATGTGTGCTTGGGATACCTAATGTATCCAAGCAACATATGATCTATAAATGTGGTGCATGTCAGTTTGGTAAATCACAAAGGTTACCCTTTACAAAGAAAGGCTATATGCATGAGGATTCTTTGGAGCTTGTCCACATAGATGTGTGGGGACCAGCAAGGATCCTTCAATTTTAGGCTCAAGGTACTATGTGTCATTGATTGATGATTTCAATAGGTGGACTATCTTGTATTTCATGAAACATAAAGAAGAAGTGTTCAGTTGTTTCAAGAAGTATCTTGCACTTGTGGAAAATCAAACATGAAGAAGTCTAAAGAGGATAAGGTCAGATGGAGGGGGTGAGTACTTCTCCGATGAATTTCATGCATTTTTGCAGGATAGAGGAATCAAAAGGGAGATTACTACCAGATATACTCCTGAGCACCATCATAATGCCAATGATCTTTTACAATCATGTTTTATAATAGATATACATCATTGATCATCTCTATCTACTTCTCTGCTATGACTACTCAGAATAGTGAATTTTGTCTGGTCAAATCTCAGTGATTTCTCAACCATTTTGCATGATCTATAGCTTTTTGGAACAAGCTTGAAGCCTACTTCATGCTATCAAAGGTTCAAGGCATTTTGTTCAACCATTTGACATAAATCACCATCGAACTGCTCACTAGTCGTCTACTGTTCAATCCCTTAAATATCGGGGGTAAGATTTGGATTGCTAAATTGATTTCTCAGAGTATAGTATATCATTTTAGATGATTCTACTTGTAATCACTAGCTATCTAAGCTAATTAAATTCCCTAGCAAAAGAACCAACATGTGTCTAGACCAAAATAGCAAGTTTTGTGGCTCTAGCTATTCATCAAGTAGTCTGTTCTGATTTAATTGATTGAAGAATCAACTCCAAAGTACATAGGTACTTTCTTGATGTCATTCGCAAGCTAAAACAGCCTACTATCAAACTCTAAAGTGAGCTAGGGCAGGTACAAAGGAAGTTTTAGCAGTACCACCTCAGTTCCTAGAGGTATCCATCCATCTCTTCCAACAACTCATTGAGTTGTGGTATAACAACTACGCACTCCATTCAAAGGAGTAGGAAAAAGATAAATTTAATTACAATTTCGAGAATTTTTATTGAGCATATTAGCAAGCACATGGATGCCTAGTAGTTTCTCTTAAATGGTAACAGATGTGCAAGTTGAAACTCTTAAAAATTCAACATGATTCAATGGATAAATCTACTTTCATGGGGCTTCAAATGCCCTTATTTATTAGTAAACATGTTTGGTAGGCACCATTGTGTTGGTGTAAATCACAAGGCTACACATTTGGCTTGAAAGATATCTTGAAGACTCTACATATGTGAAGAAGCATAGGAACCAATGCTAGTGGATAATTACCACTTTTCTCATTGTAAAAGTCAAATTGACTTGGAATCTTTTGTAATCACCTACCAAAAGAGTCGTGGAAAAAAGTAGCTATTTGATTGAAGGAATATCTCCTAGGATATAGGAGCTTGATCATAGGGAGCCAAAAGTTTGAATTTGAATTCAAATTTTACTCATTCCTATAAAAATGGACATGGAAAAGTCGCGGGTAGAACTCATCATTTCCGAGCTTCTCATCAGTGATTCTGAGTGTGTGTGAGGCCTACACTCTAGCCCACTACACCATTAGGCAATGATTTGCATGCCAATGGAATTGTATACAAATGTTCATTAATACATACATTCACATTGTTCATTTCTGAGTTTTCTGTCATTCTACACAAAAGTCTGTCAACTTGTGAAGTGCATATCGTGGTCAAATCTTCACCAAATTCAGTGATTCAAAGCTTCTTAGATTCAGCTTGAAGTTATCTACATGGTGCTAAAGTTTGAAGAACTTCTATTCAACCAGTTTAGGGAAATATGCGTCGAGGTGATCACTGGTCAATTTTTGCTACATTCCTAAAAAGTCGGGGGTATAGCTTTAACTTGCTAAATTGATTTCTCTTAGCATAGTTTATCTTTTTACATCATTCCACTTGGAATGGTTATCTTACTAAGATAATTAGATACCCCTAAAAGAAATTTTTCCAATTCCTACTGTGCTGGTCATACTGAGCAAAATACCCAGCAAGTGTCAAGACATAAATAGAAGGTTTTCTTGAGTTTGTGAGTATCAAAGTTATCTATTTTGATTCAATCATTGCACACATCATTTCCAAAGTACATAGGGCATCTTATGGTGTCATTGGGAAGCTAAGGAGGTCTACTTATCAAGTCTGAAGCAAAAGAGGGCTGGTACAAAGCAGGCTTTAGCAGTATCTACTCAGTCTCTTGGAGCATCCATCCATCTTTCCCAACAGTGGTATCAGAGCAAACTAAGGTAAAATGGGAGATGTTTTTCCTTCATTTATTGATATATTGGACAGGAACAACTATCAAGCATGGTCTCTTACGATGAAGACCTACTTACAAGGAAGGAGTCTCTATGGATACATCTCAGGAGATGAGGAATTGCCCTCATTCAAAACAAGAGGATTACCAACCAAGGAAGAACATGAAAAGCTCAACACATGGTGTGCTAAGGATGCATTGGCAAGGTCTTATTTACTCAACTCCATCTCTGATTTTCTTTTGCCACATATTAGAAATTGTAAGACATCCCAAGAGACTTGGGAAACCTTGTCATCATATTTTTCCTTCAACACAAGGGCTAGGAAAAATTAGTTGTGGATTGAATTCACAAAATTAAGGAAGCAACCTAAGCAAGCTATTTTAGAATTTGTGACCAAGATTAAAGATGTAGCAGATCAATTAGCAAGCATAGGAGAAGAGATTGAAGAAGAGCAGATTTTAAGGCAAGTGATCAATGGGATCAAGGCTGATGACAAATGGGAAAGCTTCACCACTGCCATTGACCTCTACATGGACATGCAAATACCAGATCTAGCAACTCTCATGGGAAAATTGTTTACACATGAAGCAAAGCTCAACAAGAATGGAGATAATTCCAAAGGTAATAACTCTTCTGCCCTATACACTGATAAGAAGTCTAAAGATAAAGGCAAGAGCAAAAAAGTGGAAGATGAAGGCTCTACCTCCCAAGCCAATTATGCAGGAAGAGGTAGATCATCAAGAGGAAGGGGCAGAGGAGGTAAGCAAGGAAGGGGGAGATCCTATAACTCCTCACCATGCAACATTTGTGGATTCTCAAATCATACTACAAATGAGTGTTTCAGGAATTACAAGAATTAGAGAGGAAGAGGATACCAAAGAGGTGGATACTCACAGTCAAGAGGTCGATTCAACCATCACCAAGGCTACAACAATAACTACAACAATAATTACAATATTAATTACAATGGCAACTACCAAGGAGGATTCAAATCCAGAAAGGACTACAATGACTACACAGAGGAGCAGGATGACTCTCTTCTGATCATGAACATGACCTCAAAACCAGGTACAAATGATGACCACCTATTCTACATTGACTCAGGGTGCTCAAATCATGTGGCTGGCAATGTAGCACTACTCTCTGATCTTGAGGAACCAAAAGGTAAGCATCAAGTCCAAATAGGTGATGACACCAAGCATTCAGTAGTTAAAGTTGGAAATGTTAAGACTTGTGATGGAAATCACAATTTGTTGAGCAGGGTACTCTATGTACCAACCATTACCAAAAATTTGATGAGTGTTGGACAGATTGTGGAGAAAGGTTTGCAGGTCAGATTCAACCAATATGGAGCATTTGTGGAGGATCCAAGACATGGATTCAAGAGGATAGCTAAAGGAGAAAAATCAGGTAGACTTTTCACTTTTGAGTTAGAAGACACAAAGAATATTGCACTATACAGTTATAAGGATCAAACACTTTCAAAGCTTGAGATTTGGCACAAAAGATTAGGACATATAGGTGAAAGAACCTTGAAGCAATTATGCAGGGATCAATGTGTGATTGGAATACATAATGTATCCAAGCAACATATGATTTACAAGTGTGGTGCTTGTCAATTTGGGAAGTCTCACAGGTTACCCTTCTCAAGGAAAGGATACATGCATGAAGACTACCTAGAGCTTGTCCACACAGATGTATGGGGACCAAGCAAAGACCCCTCAGTCTCAGGTTCAAGGTACTTTGTATCTTTTATTGATGATTATAGCAGATGGACTGTATTGTACTTTATGAAGCACAAGGATGAGGTGTTTAATTGCTTTAAAAAATATCTTGCACTAGTTGAAAACCAGACAGGTAAGAATTTGAAGAGGCTAAGGTCAGATGGAGGAGGTGAGTACTTCTCCAATGAGTTTGAAAACTTCTTGCAGGACAGAGGCACCAAAAGAGAAATAACTACAAGGTATTCTCCTGAATAGAATGGGGTAGCTGAGAGAAGAAATAGGTTAATTGTTGAGACAGCTAGATCTATGTTGAATGAGAAAAAATTACCTAACTATCTATGGGCAGAGAGTGTTTCTGCCACTTACCTCATAAACAGGTTACCATCTAAGTCTCTTGATGGCATGATACCCTATGAAGCATGGCATGGCAAGAGACCCTCACTAGACCATTGCAGGATATTCGGATGTGTAGCATAATTACACATTCCTTCTCAGATAAGAGGTAAGCTTGACCCAAAGGCTGAAAAGTGCATCTTTATTGGGTATGATCTAAATCAAAAAGGTTAGAGGTTTTATAACCCTACCAATAAGGGATTTATGGTAAGCAGAGATGTTGTCTTTGATAAAAATGATTCTTGGTATGAGAATGAATGCAGGAAGGTTAAATTACCCTATGATTTGGAAGAGGAGTTTACAAATCTTGCAAAGGAGGAACCTACTCAGAATGAAGCCCCAAGTTCAGATGATGAAGATACTATCAACCTTGAAGAGTTCAAGGCATGGAAGTCCAAGGGCAAAATGAAGATGAAGAAGCTTGAAGACATACCTGAATCTTCAACTCAATCAATCAGAAGATCACAAAGAGAAAGCAAAAAACCTATCAGATATGGGTATGATACATCTCTTATTACTAAACATTCTGTTTATCTTGCCAAAGATTTGTCAAATGAAGAACCAGGCTTATATGAAGAAGCCATAACCAAATCAGAATGGAAAGAAGCTATGGATGAGGAGATTGAAGCACTCAAGGAGAGTGACACATGGGAATTAGTACCTAAGAAAGACTCCATGAAGGTAATAGGATCCAGATGGATCTATAAGCTTAAAAGAAATTCTGATGGCACAATTAATATGTACAAAGCCAGATTGGTAGCCAAGGGTTTTGCACAAACCCAAGGCATTGACTATGAAGAGACATTTTCTCCTCTGGCCAAGATGCCAACAGTCAGAGTGTTGGTAAGTGTGGCTGCATGAAAAAATTGGAATATGTACCAATTGGATGTCAAGAATGCTTTCTTAAATGGATGGATTTCAGAGGAGGTATATATGTCACAACCTCCTGGCTATGAGGACCCTAAGAAGGTAACATATGTTTGCAAATTGAAAAAAGCTTTATAGGGATTGAAGCAGGCACCTAGGGCATGGAATTACAGGTTAACTACATACCTTCAAGACCAAGGATTTGTTATGAGCAAGGCAGATACTTCTCTATTCATCAAGAGAAGTAATTCAGAGGTAATACCTTTGTGTTTATGTTGATGACATCATCATTATAGGTAATAATGTCAATGGAATCAGATATATCAAGAGTCAAATGATGAAGGAATTCAAGATCAATGATCTTGGTCTATTGAAGTATTTTCTTGGGCTTGAGTTAGTATACACTAACTCAGGAATATATATTACTCAGAAAAAGTATATACAGGACATATTAAAGAAGTTTCATTTGCAGGATGCCAAAGTAGCAAGCACTCCAATGGAGGTAAACCTAAAACTAAGTGCCCATGAAGGTGATGAAGTAAATGACATTACAGGTTATCAAAGTATGGTGGGTAGCTTGAACTATGCTACCTTAACAAGGATAGATATTGCTTATGGAGTTAGTGTGCTAAGTCAATTTATGCACAAGCCAAGGATACCTCCCTTAGAGGCTTCCAAGAGAATCTTGAAGTATCTCAAGGGTACACAAAACCATGGTTTGTATTTTCCTTACACTTCAAAAATTGATATCAAGATCTATTCAGATGCAGATTGGGTAGGATGCAAGGTGATATATATCTTTTGCAAGTGATAAGCCAATTTCATGGTCTGCAAAGAAGCAACCAACTCTTGCATTGTCTTCTACAGAGGTAGAGTATAGAGGGCTGGCTAATGCCACACAAGAAGCAATTTGGATTAAGCTTTTGTATACAGAATTGGGTTTATTTACTAGGTCTCCAATAATCTTTGGAGATAATACAAGTTCTCTTCACCTTGCAGCTAATCCTATCTATCATGCTAGGACCAAACATATAGAGGTCCATTACCATTATGTGAGACAGAAGTTGATAAGCAAGGATATCCAACTAACCTATGTATCAACCAACATGCAATGTGCAGATTTGTTGACTAAAGCTTTGGATGGAACCAAACTTTGCACATTCAAAGCCATGATTGGATTGCAGGATATACTTGAAGTTTGAAGATGGAGACCAAGCCAAAATTTTTGGCTTGAGGGGGAGCTGTTGGTGTAAATCACAAGCCTACACATTTGGCTTGAAAGATATCTTGAAGACTCTACATATGTGAAGAAGCATAGGAACCATTGCTAGTGGATAATTACCACTTCATCTCATTGTAAAAGTCAAATTGACTTGGAATCTTTTGTAATCACCTACCAAAAGAGTCGTGGAAAAAAGTAGCTATTTGATTGAAGGAATATCTCCTAAGATATAGGAGCTTGATCATAGGGAGCCAAAAGTTTGAATTTGAATTCAAAATTTACTCATTCCTATAAAAATGGACATGGAAAAGTCATGGGTAGAACTCATCATTTCTGAGCTTCTCATCAGTGATTCTGAGTGTGTGTGAGGCCTACACTCTAGCCCACACCTATCTACACCATTAGGCAATGATTTTCATGCCAATGGAATTGTATACAAATGTTCATTAATACATACATTCACATTGTTCATTTCTGAGTTTTCTGTCATTCTACACAAAAGTCTGTCAACTTGTGAAGTGCATATCTCGGTCAAATCTTCACCAAATTTAGTGATTGAAAGCTTGTTAGATTCAGCTTCAGTTATCTACATGCTGCTAAAGTTTGAAGAAATTCTATTCAGCCAGTTCAGGGAAATCTGCGTCGAGGTGATCACTGGTCAATTTCTGCTACAGTCCTAAAAAGTCGGGGGTATAGCTTAATTGATTTCTCTTAGCATAGTTTATCTTTTTACATCATTCTACTTGGAATAGTTAGCTTACTAAGCTAATTAGATAGCCCTAAAAGGAATTTTTCCAATGCCTACTGTGTTGGTCAGACTGAGCAAAATACCCAGCAAGTGTCAAGACATAAATAGAAGGTTTTCTTGAGTTTGTGAGTATCAAAGTTATCTGTTTTGATTCAATCATTGCACACATCATTTCCAAAGTACATAGGGCATCTTATGGTGTCATTGGGAAGCTAAGGAGGTCTAGTTATCAAGTCTGAAGCAAAAGAGGGCTGGTACAAAGCAGGCTTTAGCAGTACCTACTCAATCTCTTGGAGCATCCATCCATCTTTCCCAACACATTGGATGAGGTGCATGATCCTGATCATTATCGAAAAGAGGTGGTAGTTTTATGTCTGTAATGAATGGAGACCTTGCATTTAGAGAGAAATGCACCGAAGATATTTTTATATGAGTGCATGGTGTTTATTTTAGTTATACATATAAGGAGGTTTTATTTTGTTAGTTACTTTTTTTTTGTTTATTGTATGGAGCTTTTAATTGTTGGTCCTCATCCTACATTTTCCAAGTAGCCAAATTTGTATGCACAATGCCTTACTAAGGTGCTCATTGATTTGGAGACTTTGGGATTTCCCATCAAATGGAAAATCAAAGTTAGATTTATCGATGTTGCTCAATTGTGTATAATTTTCATTTTTATCTAATGCACTTTTTTATGTACATAACTTCAATTGCACAATATTAATTTTTATTGCAAGATACTCCATCACGCTTTTCATCATAATATTAATTTTTATTGCAAGATACTCCATCACGCTTTGCACAATATTAATGTTTATTGCAAGATACATGTTTTTGTATTTTTCTCATTTGCCACAATTTCTCTCATTTTTACCATATATATATATATATATGGGAATTTTTGTATAATAGGTACATAGCTTTTTGTAGGCATCATATCTGTGTTATGTATTTATATCTATCATTCATTTATGAGATATTTTCTTGTATATTCAAACTTCTCAAGTATAGTTACTATTTTTTGTCAAATTTTATGTTTATAATGTTTATATATAGGTTGATGATTATGATGTTTATGGATAGGTTTATGTCAATGTTTATGTACATGTTTATGTGAACGTTTTGTACATGCTTATGACAATGTTTATGTATATGTTTTTGTCAGTTCATGTTGTCAATGCTTGTGCAACAAAAGGTGTGCAATAAGCTAAATAGGCATGAGTTGTGTTATGCATGTTTTTGTTGTATACGCATGTGCATACAAAAGCCTAGTTAAGCTTGCACAAGACTAGGAAAATGTTTTTTTTTTACGAGCAATAGATATAACGAAGTTGTTCTCCATGTTTTTATAAGAAAAAAGCTTTTCTATTGCTCAATTACTAACTGTTATATGGAACAACATTAGGAATTGTATACAAATGTAAAATAACTTGAAACTTATCATGGTCTGAATGGTGTTGGTGTGGAACATGTTGTGATGATTATCATGTGGATTCATAAAAGATAAAGCTTACAGATGTCTATGACTTCTCAACCAAGAAACAAAGACTATAAAATAACATAGGTTTCTAATGAATGAGCTAGAGAAGTATCCGATTCTCACATTTCATAGATGGGGATCCTTTCTTAAACCTTTTTAATTCTCTATTTATCTTGAACTCATGTGTTGGTTATTTTACATCCTCATATACTAGTGGTTGGTCCATGCATATACCATCTTGTATTTTATTACATGGAGCTTGAGGAAAGGGGTAATTTGTGGACTCGTTTGTGGGATTTCAATAATCAATTTCAACTTCATATCTTGTAGAGGTGTCATGGAGATGAAGAGGGGATGTTGGAGTGCTTTTTAAACTTCACTTACTAGAGACAAGTGATAAAGTGCCCATTTTTTGTTTGCATGATATTTTCAAAAGATTTGGATTGATTTTTGAAGTCAAATTTTGTGTATCTCTTATTTTCTTTATGGGTTTAGATGTAAGGTGTGAATAAAATAGTAATACTATAGAAATTTTACCTATGGGATGGGGCATGGAAGTACTCACTTCAATCCTGCCTTTTCCAAAGTTGGCTTCAAAACATCTCAGTTATGTTGCTCTTTGAATTCTTGTGAAAAGAATTGGAAGTGAACCCAATCATGGGGAAAATCCCTTTTGGCGTACCAAAGGTACTTTGCATCATCCAATGGCCCTATGAGGCACTAGAACTAGTTATACTTTGTGTGTACTCTTTCTATTTGGTTGATTGGAGGGGCTTATATGGGTATTACTCTAGGCTCATCTTAGAATTCTAGAGGGTGCAATATAGGGTACTCATCGACAAGGATGGTTTGTTAATCAATAGGCATGCTATTGGGATCTTGTGTTAGAGAGACAAGATCCCAATACCAAAAGAATATGGTCCCTTTTGAGTACTTAAATGAGTTCCTCCTACTTAGCCCTTATCAAGCATTGTGCACTTCAACTCAAAATGTGTTTAATGCAAGACTTTAGACCGGACTATATGCATTATCTAGTTGCCTTGATCTTTGCATGGTGCATGTAGTCTAAGGAAAGGTAGATTTTTACATGGTTGGAGTTGAAAAGTTTATGTGGGATACTATGCTTCCTTATGAAATTACAATGATATCTGGAAGCATTACAATTACAATTGTTATTATGTGGGGTAGATCTATGAGATGATGGAGGTTGCAAGTTATAAGAGGCATGTTGTTAGTGATAGGGCTATTTAGGCATCCATTTCCAAGCTGCTATGGAATCGTGAGGCTTAGATATATGTTGAGAACAAGGTTTGATGAAGGCTCAAGGATAAGATGACTACCTAGGCTTTGTTGGCGTTCAAGGTCTATGGAAGCACCAACAAGCACAAGGAAGAAGAAGAATCTTGGAGAAACATATATTACAAATTGTATTACCAAGTAAATGTACAAAGATAAGTGACTCATTAGGGTTATAGGCGTATATACGAGTTGGGTAAGAGACCTCCTATAGAGGGAATAAAAGCTCTTGATTTTCTTAAGTGTGTTCACACAAATAACTACCCAAATATATCAATGAACCCTCCCTAGGAGTGATATAGTGAACAAGGAGATCGTACTCATGTATAAGGAAGATCCAAGCTATGCGGAAAGAATTCAATTCATAAGCGGAGTAAGCCCAAAGCTTTGCAAAAATCTTCAAACCTCTCCTTGGGAAGAGCCTTTGTGAAACGATTTGCAATATTATCCTATGTGGGCACATAAGCCAAACTAATCTCTCTAGCAGAGAATCTCTCCTTGACATAATGATAGTGCACCACAATGTGATTTGTGCAAGTATGGAAGGAAGTGTTCCTTGCAACTACCAATGTGCTCTACTAAAGATGGTGGTGGAAAAACACTAATCAACACCCACATCAACAAAAAGGCATATAGTAAACACACACTCAATAGTCATTATGAAAGCTACCCTATGTGTGGCCTCACAACTAGAAGTGACCACAATAAGATGCTTCTTGCTCAACCAAGACCACTCATGGTCACAAAAATATAATAACAACATGCCCTGTCTGAGTTAGAAAAATCATGTAAATCTAGGTGGGTAATGTTCAAACCTTGGGATAAAGAAATCCGAGTAGCTGGGTACCACTTAAGTAGCAAAAGATCTCCTTAACCACCTACCAATGCTTGACACCTCAACAATGAACAAACATGTTCATTTGAGAGGAAAAAATTTGAATATCATGTTGAGTTAAGCGTATTTAAATCAAGCATCCGGTAACTTATTGATAGAGAAAAAGATCAAATGCATCCCTGACACCATGAAGACTTAGTCATAAACCTATTTCCATGAGAGTGGCAATAGTTTTGCAATCTTCAAGGTGAAAATTGTGCAATAGTGTGTCAATGTATTTTTTTTGACACAAAGTTATTCCCCCATCAATGTGCATATTAAATTAAATGCCCAAATGAAGATGCAAATGCCCCAAAACTTAAATCTCAAAAGAGGCATACAAATCAATGTTAAATACATCAATGTACTTTGCATTAGGAAAATGACTAGCATATCATCAACATATACAAGAATGATAAGAAGAACATCATTTACATGCTTAACATATAAGTTGCACTTAGCTGGACATGTATCTTCTTATACAAAGCACATTGTGCTTACTTCAAACCATACTATGGCTTTTTCAACTTACAAACTTTGTTTCCATGCCCATTTTACACAAAACCATAGGGATGAAATACATACACTTATTTTCTATGAGATTATGACAAATAATAACATCGCTATTGAGAGATCATGAACTGTACATCTGTAATCAATAAATTTGATAACCAAGCCAATCTTGGCTAATGCTAAAATTGATAGTACATTCGTCTTGATTCTTGGCACATATAAGGCACCTAACAAAGGGAAAGAATTTCCATCCATAGTGTTCAGAATGATCTTTCTAACTCCCATTATAGGATAAGAGGAGTTTTTGGCACATGTAATACTATTCCTTGTAGGGCTAGTGTAAGATGCCACTTTGATTTTCCACGCGGAAAAAAAAGGATGTGTAGGTACTAATGAAATTTTATGTTTATGATATTCTAATCATGTCTGCAAAATTTTGTAGCAATAAGTTTTTACATTCTCTCTCTAGAAAGTTGTCGCATGAAATTTGTATGTTACATTTGAGCATGAAGATGAAGGAATCTGAAAAAGTGTTGTATGAGAGAAAGGTAGAGTACTCTTAGTAGAAAAACTTTACCTGATTGAATTTTTTGTAGTTCCTATGTTTTATTTCTCATTTGGTTCCATGAAGATAGGTTAAGGAAGAGATTTTTTATGTTTTTTCATCTCTCTCTAGAATTTTTGATTTTGCAAGGCCCAAAAGCGATATTTGGAAGCAGATTTGGACCTAAGGCATCTCTAACACTATTGTACAGATTTAAGAACTGAATATTTTTGTCTCTGACAAGCTTAAGCTAATTCCTCACCATTTTTTAGTTATAGGGCTTGGAAAAGTGCCGTTTTCCAACACTTCAAAAAAAAAAGAGAAGCCTTCATTCATTTATCTTATTCATGTTCGCATATTTAGAAAACGCACATGGGTATATGGGTTATTTTTGGGTGGTTGACGTGTGTGTGAATACGTTGCAGGGATCACCTCTATTTTTGCAGGTACGATTCTTGAGGCGGACATGAAAAGTAGATGCATGGGTGGTCTGGAAGTCTTGCATGAGACATACGAAAAGACGCTATCTTGGAGCATGCAAATTCTAAGAGTGCGGGTCTAGGAAGGCGTGATTGGTCATGCGCTGGCGAAAGGTGGAGATCCAAAAAGACGAAGATTGAGAGATAGAAAAGGACGATGGTCGTACAATCATCAGGATCATTTTTCGGCTTCTGGAATTGCGATTGATATTGGGATTGAGATTGAGATTGAGATTGAGATTGAGATTGAGATTGAGATTGTGATTGTGATTGAGATTGGGATTGAGATTGTGATTGTGATTGAGATTGGGATTGAGATCAGCTCCGGGGTGGTCGGGTGGATGAGGCTTCACATTCAAACTATTTGATAGATTTTGTAACGCAGATCAGAACTACTTGTAAATCTGCACAGATAATAAAATTCTCTCTCTTCTTGTTCTGAGTATACTCTGTTTTCCTTCTTTATATCTTGTGGTGTCGAAGCCTATTATTCTGTGTGGGATTTTGATTCAAGATAAGGAGACCTGTTACAGCTAGGCTCAAGTGAAGTGAAGAAAACATGTTTTGAGGTAATATGTTTGGTTGCGCCACTGTCAAAGTACCAAACATCCTAGTCTACGTCAGACATACACTACTCACGTGAAGATGGTTCATAGCTACATATAGTAGTAAATGCCCATTCTTCATGATGAATTAGATTAGTGGAGTCTCTTTTAGGTGTAGAGGCTACTGTAACAACCATTCCAACCTCTTTCTTCTTTGCCTTCTTTGCAACCTATTTAGGATAACTTTTTATGAAATGATTATTTCCTTACAATATTTGAAAAATTGTTTCTTCTTTTGCATTTTCTTTTCATCTTTTTCTTCCTTCTTTGATTGTGTCGCATTAGAAATTTTTATCTTACTAGAAGACGAGCTCTTTGTACCTTTGCCATTCGGTCTAGCTAAGAAACCTTGATCTATAACAAACACAACTGACATATTTTTCCTAGATTGATCTTCCTACAACAAAATAGAGACCAATTATGCAATTATTAAGGCATTTGGATTTCCTTCATCATCAATCAAAGAGTAGAAGCACAACTTTGATATGAATCTAGAAGGCCATATAGAACAGTCTGCACAAGTGAACTATCTGGTAAGACTTCATCTACAAAAATCAATTGCTCCTTCAAATCTTTGATCTTTTTCAAAAGGATTTCCATAGAATCTCCTTCATTCATATGCTCACTCTCCAATTGTCTGTGGAGGTAAGAAAGATGAGCCTCATTTCTTTCTTGAAATAATTTTGTAAGAGTATCCCAAATGTATTTTTCTTTCTTACAAGGGTGAACATGAGGGATAACGACATGCTTGATAGAAAAGGCTATCAATGTAATTGTCTGTACTTATTTGTCATCCCAACAATGTTGCTCAGAAATAGGTGTAAAAGGAGTCGTAACACGACTAGGAAATCAAAGATCATTATCTTCAACACCAGTTGCATCACCTTCAATAATTGTATTTGGAGGTGTAATAGGAAATTTTCTCAACACCCTACACAATATTCCACAACCCTTTTGATAAATACATGACATATCATATATGCCCACAATGGGTAATTAGTACCATCTAACTTATCCTCAATGGACAACACACGGAATACATCACTGCTTTCAATCATGGCTAATGATTAAATACCTTGATAAACAAAATTGATTGTATCTCAAGAAGTTGAACAAAACCACCATCTCAAGCTCTACTAAACTTGTAGTGGACTTTGAGCCGCTTATATTGGTAAACCAAGACTTGTTTATATGTTTGGCACAAAAGGAAAAAATGCATGCACAATCGCTCTAACAGTGCATTTGGAAGCTAAAACAAGCTCAAATTAAAATTTTGATGCCATAGAGTGAAGCCATTCTGAAATCCTAATTGCCTTGAGTATTCTCACAAACTTTTTTTATTACAAGAATATGACTACAGGGGTGCCCATGATGCGCCAAACAAAGCAATGACCTTATTTGATACCAATTATTGGAATTTGAGGTTTTCCAAAGCACCAAACAACACAAGGAAGTAGAAGAAGAATCTTGGAGCACAAAACAGTAACAAATGTATTACCAAGTGAATGTAAAAAGATAAGTGACTCGTTGGGGTTATAACCATATATAGAATTTGGGGAAAGAACCTCCTAAAGAGGGAATAAAGTGATGAGACATTCCTAAAAGTGTTCACACACATCAGTACTAAAATGTATCAACATGTTTATTTACATGGGTGATGTGAGTGGTGGGTAATGGGACCTTAAGCTTTTGACACCTTGATGTGAGAAGCATTAGGGCATGCCTTGAACAACTACTTAGGTATCCAGATTTATTGTGTGTGCACTTGTTAGTTAATTTTGATAATCATTTTTTAATCTCTATAGCTTGTTGTATTTTTTTCCTTTTTTAATGGAGGACCTAGTTTCTTGCCTTTCTTCATAGAGATCTCCTTCATGTTGAATAAATCTTGAATCTTACAGTTTGTGATGCTGATGTTGGTACATGTGCATGTCATTCCTCTACATTTTTCTTTTGACTTAGAATTGCTCCCTTATGGTAGGCATGCTTGGTTTTGGAAAAAGAAGGGGGTTAAAACACTTGCATGATTTGTATGTTAGAGATCAAAGTATTATATACAACAAAGTTGGGTGCACATGTGAAGTGTGCAGACTTGGAACAATAAGATTTTTAACCTTCTAGTTGGATTGTAAGGCATTACTTTTTTATCCAAACCTTTAGAATTTGTTTCCTAAGGTTTAAGTCTACTACGTGATTGTATATGCAATCTTGGTCCAACACTAATGGTTCTATGAGATCTTCATCATGAAAAACGAAGAGCTTGATTGGCAAGGGGACATCATGTAAAAGAAAACGAACTTATACCTCACCACAAAAGGGGTTTCACCTCCTAATGCAATTGGATATGTTTCTATTGGATTCATGTGTATGCCCATATCTTATCAACAAGAATGCGTGATGGAATTTGTGGTAGCTCTTGAATCAATCACGACTCTCATTGTGTCTTGATTTTAATACCTATTCTTAAATCGATTGAAATGAATGTTCTTATGTCTCTAATGCTAGGATTGGTATTTGTGTGCATTTGGCATGTTTCCATGTGATAATGAGGGCCATTGCCACATTCTAGAAAGCCTTCTTGTCTTATCTTGATTTCTCTAATTCACTCTATAGCATATGCTTGTGCTTTCTCTCTAATTCTCTACTCTTCTTCCTTGCATTTCTTCTACTTGTTCAGTCATGCAAAGCATATCATCCATTTGGGTTTCCTAATAGAACTTAACTCTGCATCCACTAATATATATTGATAACACCACCTTCTAGCATGGCTTATTGAATAACCATGCTCATGGAAATCCTTTTGATGTCCATAGGTCTGCATCTGCATTTTTCTGACTTAAATGCATGTTGATTCAATGTGTAGCACAATGCTAAGTCTCCAACTTTTAAACCTTTATCTTTTATATGAGCATCAAAATAAACCTTTTTCCTCTTCTTAGATCCATATATCCTTGCTTCAAAGCATGTCATGTCTCTTCTAAGAATTCTAGATCCATAATCCTAGAGGATAGCTCATGTCCTTCCCATTGATGTTTATGTGCTACTTTCAACATAGGGATCAAGATTATCTTTACTCTCTGGTATGTACTTTAATGCATCCCGAAAACATTGGGGAAGTCCTATGATTTCCTAAATATCATACTCAGCATGTAGTTCATCTTTTTTATTGAAATCACTCATGATTGGTAGTTGTCTAAGTTAATTAGACACCATCAAAAGGAATTAGGCTAATAGCTAGCAGGCTTAGAGTGTTACAGTTATGTGTTCCTTGAGTAGCTTTGATGTGAACCTTTTCCCTATACATGGGCACTTTTTACTCTAGTGCTGGCTAGAGGTTTTTTCCCCCGTGTTACCACATACTTGATACTCTCATATGTGGTGGTACTTTGTACTTAGGGATATTATTCAGCTCTTACTTCAGTTCAGTTCATCATCAATAGAGAGAGCTATTCCAGCCATCGTCTTCTATGTGTATCTTGTTGTGTTTGTACTCCTTGTGTGTGCTTCTCGTGTGTCTCTCACAATTCTACACATACCCAATAGTGGTATCAGAGCAGGTTCAGCTCCTTCTCAAGTTTGAGTTTTTTGTGTTGCGGTATGCATGCACTTTTAACAGTGCAAATCGACTTTGGAGCATAGATTAGTGAACTTCAGCAGCCAAGAACCATTTCCAACAGGTGCCTTGAGGTTTTACCCCCATTTCAAAGCCATTTGTGCAATCACAATCGCCATCAGAGTGACGGTTTGTGAGCTAAAATTTCAGCATTCATTTCAGCTTTTGTCAAAGTGAAGATTTTATCACATTCTTGCTCTTTTGTGAAATGGCAAGCAACAATGACTTGTTTGGCATGCTTCAAGATGAAGATAAGCTTGATGGGACCAACTATCCGATGTGGTCTTACATGATGAAGCATGTTCTTGTTGCTAAACAACTTTGGAACATAGTGGCAGATGTAGATTGAAGACCTGCAGGTTCTTCTACTTCACAGTCTACTTTCACATATGGAGCTTCTTCTTCGAACACAGTGGCTTCTCCTTCTCCACCTACACAGGAGCAGCTTAGATGGGATGGAAAAGATGCTCAAGCTCATGCATTAAATTCCGCTTTCTGTGAAGCATCACATAGTTCCACATATTCATTCATGTTCTACATCAAGACAAGCATGGGATACTCTTGCTTCTTTGTATGCCGTGTGTAATTAAGCATGTGTTGCATACTTGAGGAAGCAACTTGAGGATGTATGTATGGCTGAAAATGAGTTGGTGGATGTGTATATGACACGCATCAAGGACTTGAAAGAGCAATTGGCAAACATAGATGAGATCATTCCGGATGCATCACTCATTTCTACATTGTTGAAAGGATGGTGATTTGCAAAAGAAGAAGAGATGCAAATATTTTTGAAAGGTTGGTCATACTATTGATGAGTGTAAAAAGCTTGCTAAACACAATGAAAAGAAGAAGGATTTTGGCATGTCTATTGCTGAAAATTTAGCAAATGTAAAGAATGATAAAGCTAACATGGCTCAAGAATTTTGGGCATGTGTTGTTACATGTCATTATGATGCTTCTTTGCATTCTAAATGTATGTTTGTGAGTGAGGTTGATTCGGATTGTTTCTTTGATAGTGGTGCTTCAAAGCACATAACATCATGCAAAAGACTTTTTGCCTCTTTGAAAGATGCACCCAAAGGAGAACATGTGATGTGTGCAAACAGTGCCTCTTATCCTATCATGGAGTAGGAGAAATTGAGCTTACTGCTGCAAATGGAGGTGTGATTCTTTTGAAAAATGCATTGTATGTGCCTAGAATAAAGAAGAACTTAATTTCAATTCTGTTGATTGCCAAGTCTAGAATTCATGTACACTTTGTTGATGATAAGTGTATGGTTCATGATTTTAGCAATGGTGATGTTATCGTGATGTCCGGTACATTATGTAATGGTTTGTATCGCATGGATACATATAAGAGGGATGCCTCAAATGCCTTGGTTGCTCATACTTCTTCCATGGCTGAAATGGAGCTTTGGCATGCTCGTTTTGGTCAGTTGAACTTCAATAGTTTGCTCTACTTGCAAAAGAAGGACATGGTTATTGGCTTGCCTACACTTGAGTCCATTGAAAAGCATGCATGTGAAGGTTGTATTCTTGGAAAAATGCATCGTGCTTCTTTTCCAAAAGATAGTCATACACACACTACAAGAAAATTGCAGCTTGTTCATAGTGATGTATGTGGTCCCGTCAAAACTCCATCTTTTGGGAAGCATGTATACTTCGTTACCTTCATTGATGATGCTACTCGCCATACATGGGTGTATCCTATGAAAGCAAAGAATAAGGTATTTTCTTGCTTCAAAGCATTTTTAGCTATGGCTGAAAATTTTTCTTCACAAAAGCTTTTGACTCTATGCACCGATCGTGGTGGTGAATACATGTCACATGAGTTTAATGCTTTTATCGGTGAAAGAGGTATTTCACACCAATGTACGGTGCCATATACACCTCAACAAAATGGTTTTGTCGAGCATAAAAATAGAACACTTCTTGAAATGGCACGATGTATGGTTAAAGGAAAGCATCTTCCTGATAAGTTTTGGATGGAAGCGGTCATGTGTGCAAATTATGTGTTGAATTGCTGCCTTACAAAGGGATTCAGAGTCATCACTCCTTATGAGGCTTGGAATGGTCATAAGCCTATGGTTAGTCATATGCGTGTGTTTGGTTGTTTGGCATATGCTCTTGTGCCATCACAACAATGTCACAAACTTGATGACAAGGCAAAGAAATATATATTTGTTGTCTATAGTGTTGAAATTAAGGGATATTGTTTGTATAATCAATTGACGAGCACAATTATTGTGAGTCGAGATGTGGTATTTGCTGAAAATTCAGTTTTCCCTCTAGTTGAATGCAAAAAACAGCCAACAGTTAGCTCACAAGATGTGTTCGATACACTCATGCCTTTGTTCCAAAATGGTGCATAAAAACCACCTTCTTGAATGGTGATTTGCAAGAAGAGGTTTATGTGAAGCAACCTCTTGGATTTTCTATGAAAGGGAAAGATCATATGGTTTGTCACTTGCATAAAGCCTTGTATGGTCTCAAGCAAGCTCCACATGCATGGTATGACAAAATCCATAAGCACTTGATTGCTCTTGGCTTCACATGTAGTCCAATTGAAAGCACACTCTATGTACGCAAAGATGGGGCTGATCTTATAGTGCTTGTTCTTTATGTTGATGAAATACTCTTGACTGGTTCATGTGATGCAAAACTTGACATTCTTATGGCTGATTTGCAGCATACTTTTGATGTCACTTATCTTGGTCTTTTGAGCTACTATCTTGGCATCTAGTTTGTATCTCTTGAGGGGGGAATTGTTGTGCATCAAGCAAAGTATGTTGAAAAATTACTTCAGCATTTTGACTTTGAGGATTGCAAGCAATTTTCCACACTAGTTGAGACATGATTTAGGTTCTCAGTTGAGGACTCTAGTGATGCATTTGACACTTCTCTTTATCAGCAAGTTGTGGGATGTCTTATATATGCATGCAACACAAGGCCGGATATACAGTATGCAATTTCCCAGTTGAGTCGATTCATGCAAAGCCCTAGCATTAAGCATTGGCAAGCGATAAAACGTGTGTTTAGATATCTCAGAGGCACTTTGAGCTTAGGTCTCTTTTATGGCAGAGATGTTCAGCCATGCTTGCATGCTTTTACAGATAGTGATTGGGCTGGTTGTTATGCTACTCACATGTCCACTAGGGTTAATTGCTTTTTCCTTGGAGACTCATGCAAATCTTGGTTGAGTAAGAAGAAACCTACAGTGGCGACATCGAGTTTTGAAGCTGAGTATAGGGTAGTTTTCACAGCTACAGTAGAGTGTATATGGTTGAGATGCCTATTGATGGATCTTTGCATGGAGATTGATGTTGCTCCGCATATTCTTACTAATAGTCAAAGTGCTTTAGCTATTGCACAAAACCCAGTGTTTCATGTGCAGAACAAACATATTGAGGTGCATTATCACTGTGAGAGAGCGCCTTCATGCAGGAGATGTTGATTTGGTATATGTGCCTACACAAGATAATGTGGAAGACATATTCACCAAAGCTCTTCCACAGGAAAAGTTTGAAGCTTTTCGCAAAGCTTTAGGGTTGTTGACTTGTGGGGGTTGATGTGTCACTCCGTGCATGTGTTCACATCATTTGCTCTAGGGGGGTTTGCTACACTTATGTGTTCCTCAAGTAGCTTTGATGTGAACCTTTTCCCTATACATGGGCACTTTTTACTCTAGTGTTGGCTAGAGGTTTTTTCCCCATGTTACCACATATTTGATACTCTCATATGTGGTTGCACTTTGTACTTAGGGATATTATTCAGCTCTTACTTCAGTTCAATTCATCATCAATAGAGAGAGCTATTCCAGCCATCATCTTCTCCGTGTGTCTTGCTACGTTCATGCTCCTTGTGTGTGCTTCTCGTGTGTCTCTCACACTTCTACATATTTGATACTCTCATATGTGGTTGCACTTTGTACTTAGGGATATTATTCAGCTCTTACTTCAGTTCAGTTCATCATCAATAGAGAGAGCTATTCCAGCCATCATCTTCCCCGTGTGTCTTGCTACGTTCATGCTCCTTGTGTGTGCTTCTCGTGTGTCTCTCACACTTCTCGTGTGTCTCTCACACTTCTACACCCAACACAGAACATTATTCATTATACTCAACAGGTGTAGAGACTAAAATAGCAAGTCTATGACCTTGGATTAATTTCCTACTCATCTATTTTGATCCATTGATTAGTGGATCATGTTCCAAAGAACATAGGTGATTATTTCTAATCATTAGCTAGCTAAAGAGGCCCACTACACTCTCCATCATGTTCTTGGTTGGTGTGCAGCAGGTTTTAGCAACACCACTTCATCTCTGAAGACTATCCACCATCTCCTTCAGTAGTGGTATTAGAGCAACAAGCAAGATGGGGAATGGATTTCCATCATTCATTGACAAATTGGATAGAAGAAACTATCTAGCATTGTCACTAAGGATGCAAGACTACCTCCAAGGAAGACGTCTATATGGATACATCTCAAGAGATGAAGAGATGCCAACATTCAGGAGCAAACATCAACCCACAAGGGAAGAACAAGAAAGTCTTACCACATGGTGTGCAAAGGATGCTCTTGCCTGGTCTTATCTACTAAACTCAATATCTGATTTCTTATTACCTCACATTAGGAATTGCAACACTGCCCAAGAGACTTGGGAAGTACTTTCATCATACTTCTCATTAAATATAAGAGCTCAAATTTTGTTTCTTAATTAATTCTATTTTTATATATTTAATTATATATATTTAATTAATTGATTTAAAGCACTAGTTCTTTTCATGTTTATTTATCTATATAATTATCCTATTTTATATATTTATTTATTTATATATTCAAATTTTTTTCTTAATTTTTTCTATATTTTCTCTTTATATAAATTTAATTGAATTATATGTATGCCTAAACCCTAAAACCCTAATCTATGTAAAACCCTAAAACCCTAATTGGAAAGACCTAGACCTAAAACATGTGTATGTGTATGCATGTGTATATATATTTGTATGTATATATGAGTATATATATATATATGTATAATTATATGTGTATGTATGTGTAAATAGCCTAAAAACCTTAATCCTATTTTTATATATTTGATGTAAAAAAAACTTTAAAAACGTAATTTTATATATTTAATTAAAAGACTAGCTATGCATGTGTGTATATATGTATGTATGTCTATGTATGCATGTGTGATTATATGTGTATGTGTGTGTATGTATGCATGTGTGTGTATGCATTCATGTTTGTATGTATGTATGTGTGTGTGTGCATGTGTGTGTGTGTGTGCATGTGTGTGTGTGTATATGTGTGTCTATGTATGCATGCTTGTGTGTATATGTGTGTATGTATGCATGTGTGTACATATGTGTGTGTATGTATGCATGTGTGTACATGTGCATGTGTGTGTATGTATGCATGTGTGTATATGTGTATGTGTGTGTGTGTACATGTGTATATGTGTGTGTATGTATGCATGTATGTACATGTGTGTATGTATGTGTGTGTATGCATGTGTGTATATGTGTGTGTACGTATGCATGCATGTGTGTATATGTGTGTATGTATGTGTGTATGTATGTGTGTGTGTATGCATGTGTGTATATATGTGTGTGTATGAATGTGTGTATTTGTGTGTGTATGTATATGTGTGTGTATGCATATCATGTGTATATGTGTGTGTATGTATGTGTGTATGCATGTGTGCGTGTATGTATGCATGTGTGTATATGTGATGTATGCATGCATGTGTGTATATGTGTGTATGTATGTGTGTGTATGTATGTGTGTGTATGTATGTGTGTATATGTGTGTGTATGTATGTGTGTATGCATATGTGTATATATGTGTGTGTATGTATGTGTGTATGCATGTGTGTATATGTGTATGTGTGTGTATGCATGCATGTGTGTATATGTGTGTATGTATGTGTGTATATGTGTGTGTATGTATGTGTGTATGCATGTGTGTGTATGTGTGTGTATGCATGTGTATATATGTGTGTATATGTATCTGTGTATGCATGTGTGTGTATGTATGCTTGTGTGTATATGTGTATGTGTGTGTATGCACCCATGCATATATATGTGTGCGTATGTATGCATGCATGTGTGTATATGTGTGTATGTTTGCATGTGTGTATGTTTGCATGTGTGTACATGTGTGTGTGTATGTATGCATGTGTAGATGTGTAGATGTGTGTGTGTATGTACGCTCTATCTCCCTATCTCTATCTTCCTCTCTTTCATCTATCTTTATCTCTCTCTCTCTCTTTCTCTCTCTCTTTATCTCTCTATCTCTCTATTTCTTTATCTCTTTTTCTCTCTCATCTCTCTCTCTATCTCTCTCTCCTCTCTCTCTCTCTCTCTCTCTCTCTCTCTCTCTCTCTCTCTTTCTCTCTCTGTATCTCTCTCTGTATCTCTCTTTATCTCTCTCTCTATCTCTCTCTATCTCTCTCTCTATCTCTCTCTATCTCTCTCTCTATCTCTCTCTCTCTCTCATTTCTCTCTCTTTCTCTCTCTCTCTTTCTCTCTCTCTTTCTCTCTCTCTTTCTCTCTATCTTTCTCTCTCTATCAATAAAGAATAAAATAATCAATTACAGAATAAAACAATCACTTATGGGTATGTCCATCTTTTGGATCGTTGTCGTCAAAGCATAATGTATGTCATCTATCATCGAATTTCAAAGAATTGATGCCAAAAAACTTCGGCAAAATCAAAGAGAAGAGAAATTATAAGACCTAAAGCATAGAGAAAGGCAAAGGCTAAGAGTACACGCACCACTTACCAAGATGTGAGATCTAAACAGAGAGAGTGTATGTGTGTGTATGCAAAGAGAGAGATCTGTTTGTGTGTGTGCATAAGACAATGCAAGTCACAATTCACTTCGCGCACAAGTTTGACCGAAGACAACCAGTACTCAGTGTAAAACACGCACAAAATGTTGAGTTTTGCTCTCGGTTTCTCGGTATGTTCAAAACACGACCTTGGTATATGCGTCGGTATGGGCGTCGGTATGAGCATCGATAATTTCCAGTAAATTACTGACGCTTATATCGACGCCCATACCAACGCATATACCGATGCTCATACTGATGCCCATACCGGCGGTCAAAAGACATCCCGACGATCCATTTTAAACAATCATACCGACGATCACTTGACCATTGGTATCTTTAAGTGGACTTTTCCAACGTTTATACCGACATCGGGAGTGACCGTCGGTATAGTGAGCGTCGGTATGCCCCTCATATATTGTAGTGTTCTTCCAAAAGCTTAGCATTTCCTTCTTTTCTTTTTTATTTTGTTTTTCTATTTTCATGCATGTGCACATGTACCCTAACACAATGTACGCTAATTTTTTAGCACTTCCACATGAAAAGAGATTGGAAGGATGGTTATAGATCTTTGGAGCCTCTATCTAGGAGCTGATTAGTATGAAAAATAGAAATAATGCAAATACCTTATCGAAGGCTTAAATATGATTACATTTGTAAAGAAGGATGGTGAAGAAGAAAGATTGTTGGAAGATTTTTTAATATTAATTCCACAAATTAAGTAAAATCCACTAATCTCTATCTCGGCTAGTGAAGGCTTAAGAGTTCATGTCGAGAAGACTGGAATTGAAAGAGTTCGTTTCAAGAAGATTGGAATCGAAGTTTGCAAACTCATTAACAAATGGAACATGATGCGGAAACTTGTATGTGGTTCCTATTTATTTATCCATCAATGAAAAAAGACTGTAATATATATGGCATGAAAACGTGAGCATTTGAGCTATATGTGTTCAGTGAAATTGAAGAAATAAAAAATGTTTGCAAACAATTATTCCATATGTGTGGGAACTATATCTGCATGGTGAAAATAAAAATAGAAAGCCCTTTCGAGTTGATGCAAAGTCTAGAAGATTTAATTCGCAAGCATTTAAGTGAACATGATGATTGTATAAATAGGAGGATCATTCTACTTCATGTTGATTAGAAGTTGAGTGTATTTTTTTGCAACAGAGAAGCATGCAGTTAGAAGGTTTAAAAGAAGAATAAGATGGTCAAATTAAAAAATTAAAAACTTAGAAAATAAGTAGAAGGATTTTTTCATAGATGGTAGAAGAGAGTTCATCTTGCAAGAATTTTGTAGCTATTAATGACAATGCATCAGTACTTATACTCAAAATGGGGTTCTCCTTATACTCAAAATGGGGTTGTCCAAAGGAGGAATAGTGTTGAAATTTTCCTACATTTTCCACCAAAGTTACAATATGGGTTTACAAGGGAACAAACCTAAAGAAACCTATTCAGTAGGAAAATATTTTTGTGAAAGCTTAGATCTTTAGAAGTGTTTTTTCTTGTTCATGTTACAAATTTAACAAGGACGAAGCTTGAATACAAGAACGACAAGTGCATCTTCTTGGGATAGAGTGAAGAGTCCACTGTGTGTCACCGGTAGGCAAAGATCGTTCTTTCTTTTTACAGTCATGATGTAGCCTTTGATTGGTGCCCATATACAATGAAGCTGGCGAAGGACCACATCATCTAATTATCGTAATTCACAAAAGTAAACAACCATGTGCACGCTCGATAGTAGCTACAAGTCTAGAGTCACGTTCGGTGACACAGACGAAGAAGAAGGCAAGACGAAGAAGGCAAGTTATGGCTTAGTGAAAGGACATCTCTCATATGATTTGCATACGTCGTACATTCTATGAACCTCTATTGTACTCTTCGCCATGACCGCCTCCTCCTGCTACTTAAAAAGCAATGCAGGCTCTGAGGGAGAGAGCATAATAAGTATGCAGGTGTTTTGGGCCTCCTTTTCATAGGAAGGTTTTTGTATTCAATCCAAAGGTTTGCTAGTCATATTCTATCCATGCAGGCACTCTTGCGCCATGGTGGATCTCTACTGTCTGATGTAAGGAATGATCAGGCGATGGTGGAGACTACAAAAGAGGAAGAGTACACTTGATTCTTGTACCTTTCAATACCTCTCGTCGTCCCTGTCAAACGGTTCTACTACCCTATTGTTGCTTCTCCTTGCGCTGCCTGCCACAAGATTCCGCTACCTAGTCCTGCCAGTTTGCTTTTGCGCAGCTTTTTCTGTTCACAGGACGATTTTCATATTCTCTTTTCTCTTTCCTTCCCTTCCATACAAGTCCTCCATCTAATCCTCCTTTTTCTTAATCGGTAAGCTTTCTGGTATAGGATTGCCTTACGTAATCATGACACTTTGCTTTCCTGATGCTATGTTTCTGTAGATGGCATGCTTTTTCTGCTTTTTTTTTTTTACACAAATCGATGCTTTTCGATGAAGAAGCCGAGTAGAAGAAGCGTAACATACGATTGCCTTACGTAATCATATTGGCTTGCCTTTTTGTAGACGGGATGCTGCTTTCCTGTCGACGGCATGCTTTTCTTTTAAAATACAAAGCTATAAGTGGAAAGCTTTTCCAATAGGAGGGGGATTCCCAAAATCAAATGGGAAACTTGCATTAGCTCGAAAGACGCAGGGGGCCTGGGAATTTTGGATATCGCTGGGTTGGCTGACAAGCTAGCAGTTAAGTGGCTTATCAAGGCTTGGAGCAATAGTGAGTCCTCTTGGGCTAAATTGATCTTCAGAAACAGGGAAGACCTTACCTTAGTTGGCCTTCCAAGTTGGAAGGACATAGGGATTCTCACACTTCTGTTCTCCCCCCATGTGGTGTCCCCTAAAGGCTCTAGCCTCGTATATTCGTTATGGAAGAGTTGGAACAAGGCCAAACAATTCATCAGAATCAATGAGGAGTGGAAGTGGGCGGCTGGGATAAGAAAAAATGACTCTATCTAGTTCCCGATCGGTGGCATTCGAGGGGTGGAGTCTTGGAACCTCCAAACTGCAAAGCGTCTATGGAACAAGGGGTTCAGACAGTGGAAACAACTCTGGAAACAAGTGACCAGCCAGTGGATTAGGTTCGAAGACTTAGACCCAAGACTTAGAGTTACCCTCGAGGAATGGACGCTTCTTCAAGATAGGTGTTTCGCTTGGGACCACTCAACTACCCGCCTTCTCTGTGGTCAGGACCTTCCTTGCCTGGAGGGCCTCAAATGGAGCAACGGTAAGAAACTTGCCACGATCCCCAACTTCAAAGAGAACTTAGATGTCCATCACTCTCTTAACAAGAGGTGGTGCCTTTCTTGGACCAAACTTCGATGGGAGCTAATGTTCATGTCTATTTGGCACCCCCTCATTGAGATCAAAACATCCATTCTCATGTGGTAGATCTTACATAAAGGTATCTGGTCCAATGCAAGGGCTAACAAAATTTGTGGTGTGCCATCATGGTGCAAGCGGTGCCATCGATGCATCGAAGATTTAGTTCACTTGTTCTTCGATTGCCCCAAGTCCCAGGTTATTTGGCATCATGTGACACAGGTATTGAGACTTAAGAACCAAATCAATTGGCAACAAGCGCTATTGGGCGAGGCGGTTGGTTGCTCAGCAAGACTCTGGAATGCCATCAGAGGTGAGACTCTTTGGAAGATTTGGAGGGAGTGATGTGCAGTCAATTTTGGCCAAACTCCTAAGGAATGGTCGATCGAGAAATCCTTGTTTCTTCTAGGTAAAAGAATCTCTCGAGATAAGAGATCCCCACCATTTAGACATCATTGTATTTATCTCCTAGAAAACAACAAGTTGAAATCCAAATGGGTCCCACATGAGAGAGATGATAAATTTATCCGCCTCATTTATAATGCCCTCTAGCTTGCCGTACTCCTCCCCTGCATTGTGGGATTTGGGGGGTCCCATGGGTACTAGTCCCATTCACTTGTACCTTTCTTCTTTATTTTAATTAAAGTCCGGGAGAATAGGCTAAGGCGGAACTTCCTTTTATTTAAAAAAAAAAAGCTTGCGCTACGTAATCAACTAAGTTTGCTCTAACGCCCATGAGAGCTGCTTTTCATCTGACGGCATGATTTATTTCTGCTCCGTCAAGGCAACTACGATTCAAATCCAAGGCGTACAGTACGAGAGGCCTAAACCATCCACGAGGGTTACATAATCCCTTGATGGGCTGGCCATCCTCGGGTGGATGATGCGCACGAGCTTCAATCTATTATCATACCCTCGTACATTAATTTCTTTTTCAGCTTTTCTGATTACGGAATGCTTTTACTCTTTTGAAAGGGATAAGTTTGTAAACTCCAATGAAGTGTCGCCTTTTGCAGGGAGAATATACAGAGCTCGTTCGGGATGCACATGCCTTTGTCGCGGACAATTATTCTTGTTGCCTTTACGGCCATGCAATTGTTAACTTTTAGGATGGATCAAATGAGAGGCGTGGGTGAGAGGCGACTCTCGAACAAGTTCACAGCAGCGACGGACCTTCCTTCACAGCAGCGACAGTCAGATAAACAATGTTGATGATGCTCACAACAGCGACGGACCTTCCTTCACAGCAGCGACGGACCTGCTCGCCTGTTCTCACGACAGTTTGTTTCAGCTCCTCACAGCAGCTTTAACTCGCTCACGGTTTACCGTCTATCGCGGGGCAGGAGATACCGTCAATCGCAGGAGCAAAACCATCCATCGCAGGGCAAAACCGTCCATCGCGGGGATCATACCGTCAATCGCGGGCAGAATACCATCCATCGTGGGCGAAATACCGTCAATCGCGGATAGAAAGGACTCGATCGACAGTGGTTTTCACGATCGACTGTGCTGCTGAGTTGGCAGATATCCATCGCGGGTATTGTCCTCGTGGCCCGTGCTAGTGGCTCCGTGGCTAAGGCTTCAGTTCATCCGTGTCCTTCGAGGTGTCTTCGTGTTCTCCGCATCTTTGAAAGAACTCTCTCTCTCCCTCTCTAGGCGTTCATGGATCCAGACCTTCATAAGAAGTCAAAATTCAAAAGGGCATAATTCGATGGAAAAAAGAAAAGGACTTCGTGAGGGCCTGGCATAATTCGAAGAAAAAGGGCAAAAAAGGAAGGGAACATTGTGGCTCCCCCTCAGTCCGTGACCCCCCTTGAGATGGAGTCCGTCCCAGTGGACATCGCGCCCCCAGAGGTCTCTTTATGCAAAGAGTCTGTGGCGGCAAAGCAAGAAGAACTGATGAAAACTTGCCTGATCGGTCAAATGTTTGGCCCTAGGCCCCCTCTTGAAAGTGTGAGAACTTGGCTTCGCAAGGAGTGGTTCCCGCGTGGCCTAATTGTGTCCAAATGTCAATTCCTGCCGGCGAATCACCTGCTTATAGTATTTGAGAACGAAGAGATGGCTTTCCAAGCCCTACAAGCCGGCTCCTGGCAAGTGGGCCGGTCCACCCTTTGCCTTTTTAAGTGGACCCCAGACTTTGTCCCGAACAGATCAAAGCCTCTTCGTTACCCGCTTTGGGTGGAGCTTCCCAATCTGCCTTTCTTCCTGTATGGATTTCTTCGTGAAATCGTCTCACCGATCGGTCGCCCGATGGCCGCAAGACAGGATGTTGGGGGGTTAATCTACGATGGTGCTCAACATTCTTTCAATGCAAGATGGCATCCACAGATTTGCGTTGAAACAGACCTGAACCAGGTCCTTCCCTCGAAGATCTCCATAAACTGTGGAGATGGTAAGACCTGGACACAAGAGGTTACTTACAAGAATTTGCCAAACGCGTGCTTCCGGTGCGGGCATCAAGGTCATAGGATCAAAGACTGCCCTCTGAAGAAAAGTACCAATAAAAACAAGCTTAAACCAAATGGGACCGTAGACCCTCTCCCCCAAGACGACACTCGGGGTCATCCCCCTCTAATGGAGGAAGAAGAGGGAACTCTCGTTGCTGAGACGGATTCAGAAGGATTCACTGAAGTGAGACGCAGGAGGAAAGTTAGCCCTCGAAGATCAACAGCAAGGAATACCACGACAGTTGCCCCCTCGAATAACATATACTGTAACCTAGAAAAAGAGATTAATGAGCTCGACTTCCCAGGGGACAACCACTTTGAAGGAGACCCCACGGATAATACCCTTGGGTGCTCTACCAGCAAAGAAGACAACCAAGAAGGTTATACCACGAGTAAAGAGGAAGGCTTCACTACCAGCAATGAAGACAACCCAGACAGCGAAAGCTCCTCTCTTGGTCCTACCCTCCCGGTATGCTTTCCAAGATTACCGCAACAAAAGTCAAAGCTTAAAGGAAAACAACCTTCCGGCATGCCTTGGAAGAGCCCCCTCAAGAGTAGGATCCTAAGTCAAGAAGTAGGGAGGAAAAAAGAAGACCACAAGAAGAAAAAAGATCGGGTCCCTCCCCTCAAAGAGGGCAACCATCAGTAATGAAATTCACATCTCTAAACGTCAGGGGTCTGTCTGACCCGTCAAGAGCTTCGATTCTTAGCCAGTGGTTCAAAGACAAGTGCTTCGCCCCTGACTTTATTTGCTTACAAGAGATTAAAATCGACGGAGAGGATCTTCAGAAACGGCTTAAATGCATTTCTCCGAACCACCTTTGGTTCTCCACTTCTCACCCTAGAGGGACGGGGGGTGCTTCTATCGGCATTAGTCACTCCTTGTCTAGCAATGTGACCTCGACTTTTGAAGGTCGGAATCATCGTTGGATTGCTGCCTCTTTCGGGTTCCCTTTCCAGTTCACTGTGGTCTCAATTTATGCCCCTAATGGTGAAGCAGATAGAATGGATACTTGGGCTTCCCTCGACTCCCTTTCACACAATGTCTTGATTTGTGGGGACTTCAACATGGTTGAGTTTTCTGAGGACCGATGGAATAACAAAGGAAAAATTATTGACGGTCAGGAGAAAGAGATATGGGATAAAATCAAGCTCCATCTCGACCTGGTCGAGGTGAAAGACATGAAAGGGTTCTCCTGGTCAAATCTCCAGTCGGGGGACTCTTTGAGGAAAGCAAGACTTGATAGATGCTACATCGATCAGAACACCATCCTTCAGTGGGGTATTCCTTCGATTTCCCAACACATGGACCTGACTATCTCAGACCACTATCCGATTACTCTGTCTTTCAAACCGATTCCCACGTTCCAGAAAGCTCCTTGGTTTCATGCTTGTCAGACATCGTTTTCCCTCCCCTCTGTCCACCAAGAAATTTCTGAGGTGTGGACGGAAGCCTTTGCTTACTGTAATGAACCGGCTAAGTGTTGGAGAAGTGCAATAGAAAGGACTCGAAAAATTCTAATCAGGACTCAAAAGGCTATAAGAGAAATCCGAAAAAAAAGAAGAGAAACGGTGTACCGGAGGCTCTCACGGCTTGAAGAAGAGGTGAACAAAGGTAAGTTACATTGCCAACAAGGTCTTTTGAAAATCAGGGGAAGACTAAGATTAGAGGAGGAGGTTCAAAGGAAAAATCTTCAAATTTTCTTCAAAGATTGGTGGGCAGGGAAGGCCGACAAACCAACGAAAGAGATGTGTAACATCCTCAAAAGGAAACAAGCTAGGGAATCCATCCCCCTATTGGTCGATAACAATGGAACTGAATGTTGCACGGAAGTGGAGAATAGATCTATCATCGTCGAACACTTTACCAATCTTCTCAGGGTCTCGACTCCTCTTTCCCCCCACAGGCGCGACTCCATGGCAACCATCTCAAGGGTTGCTCAAACCAGAATCCCACAGAAATTGATTGCTCTACTGGATGCTAACATCTCTGAGAATGAAATTATCGAGGTTGTTGATGCCCTTCCCAATGGAAAAGTCCGGGTCCGGATGGCCTTACCAATGAGTTTTTCAAGTCCTTCAAACATCAGGTGGCCACCCCACTACGCCTCGTGTGGCAAGAGGCTCTCTCTTTTGGTGCCCTCCCTGAGTGCCTGAATAATGGCGTCATCAAGTTAATCCACAAACGGGGAGATAAGAACAAAATTGAAAACTGGCGTCCGGTTACCATGCTCCAAACAGGATACAAGATAATTGCAAAAGTTATCGCCAACAGAATCTCTTGTCATTTAAAGTCATGGCTGTGCGAGGACCAGAAAGGTTTTATCAAAGGTAGATCTATACTTGAAGCAATTATCGATATTTGGGAAGGCCTTGCTTTTGCTGAGGAGTCTGCTCAAGATCTGGTATTCATTAAGATCGACTTCGACAAAGCGTATGACAGATTGGAATGGGACTTTATTCTTCAATCATTGAAAGACCTTGGATGCAGCCAAAAGTTCACGAAGATGGTTTCCACTCTTCTTGGAAATGCTTCAACTAGAATAAACATCAACGGTAATCTCTCTGAGGCCATTCGTTTAAAAAGATCAATTAGGCAAGGTTGCCCTCTGGCTCCATTACTATTCGCTATCGCCTCGAATGGACTCAGCTGCCTATTAAAGCATCACATGGACGCTGGCAATCTCAAGGGTCTTTCCTTACCTCTAAATCACGGCCAAATGATTTTGAGACTTTTTGCTGATGACATGAATGCCTTTGTGCATAACGATATAAACATCATTGAGGTGTTTTGGTGGTGCCTCCACACTTTTTGTGTGGCATCAGGCTCAAAAATCAACCATGCTAAAACTGCTTTTAGAGCAATCAGCGGACATACTCCCCAATTGTTGGTGGATCAGGGGTGTCAAGTCATCCATAGCGGTCAAGTCTTCCGTCTCCTTGGCATTCCGATGGGATTCGACATCTCAATGGACCAACGCTGGAACTGGGTGCTATCCAAGCTGGATAGGAAGCTGAATCATTGGAAAGGTATGCATGTCAACCTGGCAGGGCGTGCTATGGTTGTTAACACATTTATGTTGTCGACAATTATTTACTTTATCTCGTGTTGGAGGCCTAAGGAGAAAGACTTGGCCAAAGTGGAAAGAATCTGCAGAAACTTCCTTTGGACTGGGGACCCCAACAGGAGGGGGATTCCCAAAATCAAATGGGAAACTTGCATTAGCCCTAAAGACTCAGGGGGCTTGGGAATTTTGGATATTGTTGGGTTGGCTGACAAGTTGGCGGCAAAGTGGCTTATGAAGGCTTGGAGCAATAGGGAGTCCTCTTGGGCTAAATTGATCTTCAGAAACACGGAAGACCTTACCTTAGTTGGCCACCCTGGTTGGAAGGACATAGGGATTCTCACGCTTTTGTTCTCCCCCCACCCGGTCTTCCCTAAAGGCTCTAGCCTCGTGTGTTCCTTATGGAAGAATTGGAACAAGGCCAAACAGTTCATCAAAATCAGTGATGAGTGGAAGTGGGCGGCCGACATAAGACAAAATGACTCTATTTGGTTCCCGATCAGCGGCATTCGGGGGGTGGAGTCTTGGAACCTCCAAACTGCAAGGCGGTTATGGAACAAGGGGTTCAAACAGTGGAAACAACTCTGGAAACAAGAGACCAGCCAGTGGATTAGGTTCGAAGAATTGGATCCTAGACTTAGAGTTACCTTTGAGGAATGGACTCTTCTTCAAAGCAGGTGTTTAGCGTGGGACCGCTCAACTACCCGACTTCTCTGCGGTCAGGATCTTCCTTGCTTGGAGGGCCTCAAATGGAGCAATGGTAAGAAGCTATCCAGAATCCCCAACTTCAAAGAGGATTTAGATGTTCACCACACCCTTAACAAGAGATGGTGCCTTTCTTGGACCAAACTTCGGTGGGAGCTAAAATTCATGTCTATTTGGCACCCCCTAATTGAGGTCAAAAAGTCCGTTCTCATGTGGTAGATCTTGCATAAAGGTATCTGGACCAATGTAAGGGCTAACAAAATCTATGGTGTGCCGCCATGGTGCAAGCGTTGCCATCGGTGCATCGAAGATTTAGCTCACCTGTTCTTCGACTGCCCCAAGTCCCGTGTTATCTGGCATCACGTGACCCGAGTATTGAGACTCACGAGCCAAATCAACTGGCAACATGTGATGTTGGGTGAGGCGATCGGCTGCTCTTCGAGGCTGTGGAATGCCATTAGAGGTGAGGCTCTCTGGAAGATTTGGAGGGAGCGTTGTGCTGTCAATTTTGGCCAAACTCCTAAGGAATGGTCGATCGAGAAATCCTTGTTTCTCCTAGGTAAAAGAATCTCCCGAGTCAAGAGATCGCCACCGTTTAGACATCACTGTATTTATCTCCTCGAAAACAACAAGCTGAAACCCAAATGGGTCCCACATGAGGGTGATGATAATTTTATCCGCCTCATTTGTAATGCCCTGTAGCTTGCCATACTCCTCCCCTGCATTGTGGGATTTGGGGGGTCCCATGGGCACTAGTCCCATTCACTTGTAACTTTTTCTCTTTAATATAATTAAAGTCCGGGAGATTAGGCTAAGGCCGAACTTCCTTTATTTAAAAAAAAAATTGTTAACTTTTAATTCTGGTGCATAACATCTTTAGATATTTCTTGATCTTTTTTCAACAAGATCGAGATAAACCGATGAGTTTCTTTTGAGGAAAGCTGTGCAGGCGGCAATAACTAATACACGAGGCAGGCAGAGAGAGAGATGAGCGATGTGAGAGAAAGAGAGAGAAAGAGAGAGATGAGCGATGTGAGAGAGAGAGAGAAAGAGAGAGCATCACATTTTGTTTTGGTAGAAGCAGTGGTAATTGTTAGTTTCATTTATCGTAAATCATATGTATTTACTGAGGGGTGTGTGTCAACAGTGAGAGACAGAAGCAGTGGTAATTGTTAGTTTCATTTATCGTAAATCATATGTATTTACTGAGGGGTGTGTGTCAACAGTGAGAGACAGAGAGAGAGATTTGTTAATCACAATGTTAGTCTCAAATAGTCCAACCCCACATAGGTTAATGGCTTATGCGTTGAAGTTGTGGGAAGAAGTCCTCAGTTCAGGTCTTGGCTGGACATGTCTATGAGTCTCTCATGATGAGTGCCCTTATCTTACGAGGTTGGGTGTGTGAGTGTGTATTTCCAATTCATTTTACTTTCTCTCTCTCCATAAATAAATAAATAAATAAATAAATAAATAAAATATATATATATATATATATATATATATATATATATATATATATATATATATATATATATATATATATATATATATAATTTCAAATATCACAAATTAATTGCTGAATCTCTATTTTTCAAGGGAGAAAGAGAGAAACAAAAAGAGTGAGATAATTGTTCTTCATTTTATCATCATGGCAGTTCATAATTATATACCAATCACAAACATAAACACAGCTTCACTTGTAGCATCCGTGTGCGCGCGCCACACACACACACACACACACACATGCTTCACTTGTAGCATCCGTGTGCGCGCGCCACACACACACACACACATATATATATATATATATATATATATATATATATATATATATATATATATATATATATGTGTGTGTGTGTGGGGTCTAATATTATTTCCCAAGATCTAAAAAAGCGGAATAATATATTCTTGATGATCACAATCTCAATTAGAAGTTCCATAGTCATTCTCATATTTAATGCAGATCAAAGAGGATTGAGGAGAAACAACGAGCCTCAAATCATATTTGTAATATAGCCATTATGGCTGGAATAATGGGATTAATAAAAGTTTTCACGATTGTAGATGAAGAAGTAAAAGACTCAAAGTGGAAAGGAGCAATGCAGGTTGAATATGATAGCATTAAAAAATGACATTTGGAAGTTTGTTGATTTTCAGCCAAAGAAAAAGGCAATCGGTACCAAATGGATCTAGAAATTCAAATATGATGGGATGGTGCTTCAGGCTAGTACAAAAAGACAAAGATACCTATTTGGTTGCATTCTTATAAAAAGTGTCATCTCCTATAGAAATCCTTAAAACTTTGATCTTGTTCTATCAAATTTCTCAAGCATGCTCAACTTTGGACTTTTTTTCATATTCAATGCAGTCAAGGTACTAAAAGAAGATTTATTTACTATGATATGAAACTGTTAGATTTTCCTTTGATGTTTTCCAATTACATCTTGAATATTTTGTTATTGAATCCTATCTCGATTGTCTTGTATCTCTTGATCTTATTTTTTTATAAATTTAACATATAAAAGATTTCTTCATGAATAAACTCCATTGCGCCTAATCTTGATGAAGGTAGCCTTGCCAAAATGCTAGGGGAGCACTATATTATGGACTCTAACTAAGTTGGACAAGATTTTTGAGATATATTCCTATATTACAAGGTTACCCATCCAAGGGAAACAATATAAGAATAAACAAGCGATATAAGAAGCCCCATAACTAAGGGCTGATTGATATGAATAACTAGACTATAGATTATAAAAGTGATCCCGCAATGCAAGGATCCTAGGTACAAAATAGCATATCAAAATTAAACGAAATCCCTTGATAAAGATGAAGTCGATACAAGATATAACTAGATAATATCTCATACTACGAGATAACATGATGTTAAGACCAAATGTCTAGAAATTAGACTAGACAAGACTAGAATAAGGATCTAAAGAAGAGCAAAAATTTGAACTTGGAAAGTATATACTTGGAAAACACAACTCCTTGAGTGTTGATATATTTAGGTAGTGATGTGTGTGAACACACTAGGACCATCGGGGCACTTTTTTCCCTCTTAAAGAGGTTTTTTCCCCTGGCTTGTATATATGCCAACTACCCTAATGGGTTTGTACATTCTAGTTGTAATACATTCAGTATTGTGTGTTGTGCTCCAAGCTTCTCCTTATTCCTTTGTGCTATTTGTGTACTTCCATAGACCTCGAACTCCAACAATTGGTATCAGAGAAAGTCACCGCTTCATCTAGGGAATCATCGACACTCCTCCAATCACAGTCTCAGAATTGCACAAAATTTTATGAGCATAATTAAGGTGATTAAGAGATCAAAACATATTCACTACGTGTGGTAAAATCATGATCTCATCTCGTTTTGGCCTTGGAACATACTATCATAATGCTTGTGTAGGCTATTTTATCTTTCTGTGCCAAAGATATATACAGGTTTCCATTCGTCAATATAGCATCTCAAAGTCTACTATAGGTTTAGCAAAACTCGACAGGGTAGTTCTATTCAACTTTTTGAGATAGGATCAATGTTCTGCATTAGGTTATTTTAGTCAGTGGACATGGCTGAAAGCAGTGATGTATTTCGTATGTTGGTTGTTGAGGATAAGTTGGATGATACCAATTACCCATTATGGTCTTATATGATGCATCATGTATTGCTTGCAAAAGGATTGTGGAATATTATGTAGGGTATTGAAAAACATCCTATTATACCTGCAAACATAGTTGTTGAAGATGATGCACATGGTGTTGAAGATGATGATATTCTTCATGTTCATGTTTGTGTTGCGGTTCCTGTTGCACCTACTGCAGAGAAAATTTGTTGGGATGGCAGAGATGCTCATGCACATACGTTGATAGCCTTGTCTATCAGATGTGCCATTATTCCTCACATTCGCTCTTGCAAAATAGCTAAGAATGCTTGGGATACACTTAACACTTTATACTAGGCAAGGACTGAGGCTTTTGTTGCTTACCTTTGAAAAAAGTTGGAGAGTGAGTGCATGAATGAAGGTGATTCCATGGACAGTTTTCTCACAAAGATCAAAGATTTGAAGGAACATTTGATTTTTGCTAATGAATTCTTACCTAATAGTTCACTTGTGTAGACTATTTAGAATGGTCTTCCAAATTCCTATCAAATTTTTGCTTCCACTCTTCGTTTGATGATGAAAGGCAATCCAAATGCCTTAAAATTTGAGGATTTAGTCTTTGTTCTATTGCAGGAAGATCCATCTAGGCAAAACATGTCCATTATGTGTGTTGCATATCAAGCTTTCATGGCTAGTCAGAAGGGCAAACATAAATAGAGCTCTTCTATTAGTAAGCAGAAATCTGCTAATTCTACACAATCAAAGAAGTATGACAGAGATGAAAATAAAATAGAAAAGCAAAAAGTGTTTTGCAAGTAATGTAAAGCAAATGATCATCTCATAAAGAATTATCCAAAATGGTTGCAAAAGAGGCAAAGAAAAAAGAGGTTGGAATGGTTGTTGCAGAGGCCTCTACATAAAAAACAGAGTCTACTAATCTAGTGCAAAATGAAGAATGGGTGTTTAATATTGTTTGCAGTTTTGACCCATCTTCTCCTCAATAGTATATGTATGTAGTAGACTCAAATATTTGGTACTTTGGTATTGAGGAAACCAAACATATTACCTCACAGCACAGTTTCTTCACTTCACGCGAGCCTACCCCTACAATGAATACTATCACATGTGCCAATAATTCCTCTTTTCCTATCATGGGAGTTGGTAAGACCATTTTGTACTGCTGGTGGTAATTCTTTTATATTGCCGGATGCTTTATTTGTGCTAGGGATCAAAAAGAATATATTATCAGTTTTTAGCTTTAGCTAAGATTGGCTTAGTTGTGAAATTTATTGATGATAGATGTAGAGTTCATGATCTGTCGAATGGCGATGTGATTATTGCTTCTGCCATTTTATGTCATGGGCTGTATAAGCTCATAGACTATGAAAAATTTGTAAATGATTTGGCATGTGCAGTACATGATTCTCATGCTATGTCTGATGCAAAGCTTTGGCATGCACACTTTGGTCATCTGAATTTTGCTAGTTTGATATGCCTGTAGAAATCTGAAATGGTGTCCTCTCTGCCCAAACTTGAGGCACGTAGTAAACATGTATGTGAAGGTTGTATTTTGGGCAAAATGCATTGTTCCTCATTCCCAATGAAGTAGGTGTAAAACTTACCTGGCCTCACCATAAGAGATGTATGCTAGTTGTTCATAGGTATTGGATAAGCCTAGTTGGCTTCTTTCAATTAATTAACCATATGTAGTGGATTCAATGATTCACTATGTAGGTTTACATGTTAGTACTCATAGCTTTATGAGTTTTTTGACATTGTTCATATGCTCATTTTACGTAGGAGAGGATAGTTTAGCAAAATTTTCCCATATTTTATTTTTTCCATCATACAATGGTTGGTCTTACTCCTTGATACACTTATTGGTGTGAGGACAAACATTCTCACATTACCCCATCGGTCGATCATTGTTGTTCATTCATCCTTTTTTTTAGTGTGTGGTGTTTGAACTATTCTAGCTCCATTATCATTCTAGTTAGTTCTTTATCATCATGGCATCATATCAGAAGTTTGAGGCACATCTAGTGGATCAGAGTCTAGTGGGAGTGTTCCCAATAGGAGCTATAACATATAGGTCAAAGACCATTTTGAGATTCCAAAATTTAATGGTACAAACTTTTCTATATGGAGGAATTAGATTAAATATGTCATGATTCGAAGGAGGTAGTGGAAGCTAGTAAATTGAATCTCAAAGAATCATGTTGACATGGATGATGATGATGACAGGGATGAGTTGGATTAAGTGGCTAGGTCTACTATTTGATTCCACCTAGTAGATAATGTTTACTTTGCAATATTGAGTTGTGAACATGCATTGGAGCTTTGTAATAAGCTATGCAATCAAAATAAAGTGTATCTGAGAAAGTTATATGACCTTCACATGAAGGTCACAGAGAGTGTTTCTAGTCATCAAAATTCATTTGATGCTATATTCTCTTGGTTATAGGCTCAAAAAATGGAGATGGATAATGAAATGAAAGCATTCTTGTTTTTATGCACCTTTCTATCATCATGGGATACACTTTGCACAATTATTAGCAATAGTGCAGCCTAGTGGTAAAACATTCTATGATGACATATGTGGATCGCTATTAAGTGAGGAGATCCATAGAAAGTCTATGGTTGGCACTCAAAGTGGAGGTGCATATAATGTTTGTGATTCTTACCAAGGAAGGTAGGAGCAAGGACAAGTAAAGAATTCAACCAAATACGAGTAGAAGTAAATCAAGGAAGAGGGATACAAAGTATCATTATTGTTATAAGAAAGGAAATAAAAAGAAATATTGCTATGCATTAAAAAATGATAAAGGTAAAATATTGATGGTCATGTTAAATAGTTACTTGCACCATCTACTTTGATTGTGAAGATAGAATAAATAAGTGTTATTTTTTATGATATTGATGCGTTAACACTTGACAGTAATGTGTCCATTGAGTCTCTTATAGTTGATTCTCTTTCTCACATGTGGTTGCTAGATTTTGGTGCTTATTTCCATATGAAACCACATAGAGAATGGTTCTCTACTTATGTACCAAAGTATCTTAGTATCATGAGACTTGGTTTCTCTTACTAGTGTGACACTCTCAAGATTGGAGATGTGGTTGTGCAATTCATTGATGGTTCAAAGTTCAGTATGCATAATGTGCACCATGTGCCTAAGTTATCACACAGTTTGATGTCAAATGGTCAACTTGACAACCTTGGTTACAAAGTGTTTTTCTATAGTTACAAAGTTCTTTCGCATATCAAAGGATGATATGCAAAGTTGGCCCTTTTTATCCTTTATTTGTATCATAGAAGGATAACTTGATAGCTATTACTGAAAAGCCTATGGCTTGTATTTTTCTTGGCCATTTGGTCCACATACGTTGTAGCGGAATGGAAAATCTTTCTCGTTTTGGCTACTTACCTATGTTATCTTTCTCTGATTTTTCATTTTGTGAGAATTGTCAATATGGGAAAAAAACTAGGGATGTGGATAAGACACACATTGGCTCTTCAATTAATTTTACTTCATACAAATGTGTGTGATCATATGCCCACAAGGTCATTTGGTGGTTCTCTTTAATTTCTCACTTTCATAGATGATACTACTAGAAAAGTTTGGGTATATTGTATCAAATCATAGGATGAGGTATTCCCTACTTTCAAAAGATGGCTTGCTTGAGTTGAGACTAAAGAAAGGAACTAAGCTCAATGTTTTTCATACATATAATGAAGGTGAGTATATTTCACATTAATTCAGCCTTTTCTATCAATCTAGAGGAATCTGTAGAGAATCTACAACTCCTTATACCCTAGAACAGAATGGCGTCATTGAGAGAATGCACATATATATTCAGGATAGAATAATGTCTATGCTCCATCATGCAAACCTTTCACAAGGCTTTTGGGTAGAAGCAGCATTTATTGTAGTTTATGTCACTAACCTTTCACCTAGTACTACCAAAGGTCTAAAAGTGGCACAAGAGTTATGGATAAGGAATCCACCATATTATGATCATCTATGAGTTTTTGGGTGTGAATCATATGTTCATATACCCAAGAATCTTAGACAAAAGTTGGAAAATAAGTCAAAGAAATGCATTTTCTTGGATATGGTCAAGAAGGCCAATTCGGAAATTGCGTTTGTGATCCTAAAACTCCCTTAATTATCAAAATCAGTGGTCATTTTCAATGACTCTAAAATGCATAAACCCCATTAAGGAGTTTGACATGAGAAGACTGGTGTTTGAGGAAAATTTTCCCCCAATTAGAATGCATAAGAATGGTACACACAGGGATACTCAAGAGAATTTATTGTCATATCAATGTGCCAATGTTCCTATTCAGCACCCATTGAGACATTATGCACGTGTCTTGCATCCACGTGATTGATATGTTCCAAGCTTGGATTTTTTATGCTAATAGATGTTGGTGAGCCTTCTTGCTTCAAAGAGGCTATGTAGAAAAAGGATCATGTCAATGGGAGTGGGTCATGAAGAATGAATTAGATTCTATTCATAAGAATGGTACTTGGGATTTGCTACCTTTGCCAAAAGGTAGAGAGGATTTACCATAAATGGAAAATTATATCAAAATGGCTCATGTCATTCGTTATTGAACTATAGTTAAAATGTCAAAGTTAGCTAAAATGTTTGTGGAGCATCTCTATCAGCTCTATGGCCTTGTGTTGAACTATAGCTAAAACTCTAGAATTAGCTAAAATTTCTATGGAACATCTCTATCGACTCTATGTTCTACCACAAGACATAGTCTCTAATAGAGATTCAAAATTCACTAGCCATTTTTGGAGACTTTTTTTAATGTAGGTTAGAAACAAAGTTGAATATGATTACAATGGAACATCCATAGATTGATGGGGAAAAAAGGGTCAATCAAGTACTTGAAGATATGTTATGAGCCTATGAATAATTGGGAAGACTATTTACCCTTATCTCAGCTTACAATATTGTTAAGCATTCAAAAATGCAATATAATCCCTTCATGTTAATGTATGGGTTCCAACCAAGGGTCCCATATGTAGTTGGATTGCAAAATGAGAAAGTCCATGCAGCCAAAGATTTCTTTGAAGATATGAAATTTAAGCTAAAAGTAGCTAAATAAAACCTAATGAAAGACCATGATAGAGCTAAAGTAGATAGCAAACCTAAGAGGTGAGATATTTACTTGCAAATTGGAGGACAATTATATTCAAAAGTTTCCAATAAATCAGAGACTTTGAAAACAAGAACTTGTCCTAAACTACCTCCAAGATTTTGTCACCCTTTCGAGATTCTCAAAAAGGTTGGGACTTTGGCTTATTAGTTGAAGCTTCTAGAAGATTCTCTACTTCACCCAATATCCTCTTATTAGTATGCAAATTCCATGTGACAAGAATTGGGAATTATTTTTGAAATTTTTAGTTGAATAATTTTGGGAATCATTTGTTAACATGTGACGAACGACCTTCATATATACAAAAAAACAATCACATGGAGAGCACATCTCTTGGTAAATGAAGCAAAGAGGTATTTAATTATGAGAACATTGCAAGTCAATCTATATATGAATACCTATGGTTTGAAGTTATTCATCAAGGGAAGAAAATGCATGTATAGGTGGTCATTGAGTCACTGTTTAAATTGATAAGGTTTAACTCTTTCTTTTTTTCTTTAAAATACTTTGATCAAATGCCATGGTGTCATTTTTGCATTAGTATGAAAATGAATATTCTTTCTTTATATAAAACTTTTATGTAGTGTCAACGTTCCAACCATGGGAAATTAGACCAAAGAATTGGTTGTGTGGCATAACAACTTGCTAGATGCATGAAAACTTTTTGGTCCATTGCCCATGGAGTCTCAACTCACAAACTCCCATTGAGGTTTTTGTTGATATATTTAGGTAATGATGTGTGTGAACAAACTAGGACCGCCGGGGCACTTTTTTCCCTCTTTAGGATGTTTTTTTACCTTGGCTTGTATATACACCTATTGCCCTAATGGGCTACTTATCTTTGTACATTCTCTAGTAGTACATTTAGTATTGTGTGTTGTGCTCCAAGATTCTTCTCCTTCCTTGTGATGTTCACGTGCTTCCGCAGACGTCTATCTCCAACAATTGGTATCAGAGCAGGTCGTCGCTTCATTTAGGGCACCATTGACACTCCTCCGGTTGCAGTCTTAGAATCGCATGAATTTTGGTGAGCATACTCAGCGTGTTTTCGAGATCAGAACAGCTTCGTTGTGTGGTGCCGAAATCACGATCTGAGCTCGTTTCGGCCTCCAAACGCACTATCAGAGCGCTTGTGCAAGCTATTTTGTCTTTTTGTGCCAAAGATATATACCAGGTTTTGTTCGCCAGTATAAGCATCTGAAGTCTGCTACAAGTCTAGTGGAATTCGTTTAGGCAGTTCTGTTCAACTTTTTGAGATATAGTCAATTCTCTGCATCAAGGTATTTTAGTCACTGGCCATGGCTGAAAGCAATGATGTATTCTGTATGTTGGTTGTTGAGGATAAGTTGGATGGTACCAACTACTCATTATGGGATTATCTGATGCGACATGTGTTGGTTGCAAAAGGAGTGTGGAACATTGTGTAGGGTTTCGAAAAATGTCATATCACACCTGCAACTGTTACAACTGCAGGTACTGAAGCTCATGCAGAAGGTGTCGAAGATGATGATATTCTGCATATTCCTATTTGTGCTATAGTTTCTGCTGCACCTACTGCAGAGCAAATTCGTTGGGATGGTAGAGATGCCCAAGCACATGCATTGATAGCTTTTTCTGTCAAACGTGCCATTATTCCTCACATTCGCTCTTGCAGGATAGCTAAGCATGCTTAGGATACACTTACCACATTGTACCAAGCTAGGAATGAGGTTCGTGTTGCTTATCTTCGAAAACAGTTGCAGAGTGAGCACATGAATGAAGGTGACTCTATGGACAATTTCCTAATGAAGATAAAAGATTTGAAGGAACAATTGATTTCTGCTGATGAGGTTATACCAGATAGCTCACTTGTGCAGACCATTCTGAATAGTCTTCCTGATTCATACATTAGGAAAAAAAGTAAACCCTGCATGGGCCTTTAAAGGATTCCTAATTTTTAGGGATTAAGCTTAATCTTGTACTTTGTTAAGGGGACAAAGTGCATTTAATAGAGCACTTTTTGGTAGGCTGAAGTAGGCTTTTTTTAGGTTGAGCTAGGATCTTCTCTCTCTTCTGCACATAGAGAGAGAGAAAAACCAATTTCCACCTCATCAAATCTATCCATCTTTATGAATTAAAAAATGACTTTTCTGAAAAAGGCTCTTTTTCAGCTATTTTTTATTCAAAATGGCCCATACTTTTATGTATATGTCAGAACTTAATTTTTTTAGTCTTATTTTTATAAAAAATACTTAAAAAAACATACTTTTCAAAATCCCTCCAAAAGTTAAGTGCCACATCATCAAACTCGTAACTTTGGTTGCCCCAAAACATGAATTTTTGAAAAAAAACTCATTTTCCTTCTAAGACACTGAAAAAAGTCATTTTGACCTATGCACATACCAAAGCACACTTTTTTTCTTGCACACTGCTACTAAACTAGCCACTCTAGCCATCTCTGTGCTTCTTCCCATTCGGTGGTGGAGTTTTGGAACATCATTGGTGCTCACATGTATTACAAACATGACACTAGCACCAGCGTGTGCTCCTCACACAAAGAGTGTACATGTTCGTGTTCCTATAGAATTTGCACCAACAACTAGAGATAGCAATGACATAGATTCTCAAAATGCACGACGTGCAGCTGGAGAGAAGAATATTGATCTTTGGGTCAATGGTGCCTTGTATCCCTTGGATCCAATGGCTAATGTTCATCCTAGATTCCATAGTATCTCCACATTTCTACAATTCCTTGGTTGCGGTGAAGATGGACTGCTAGGCTATTGCAAGCGATTGTCTAACCATTCTACATCTATAGCAAATTATTGGATGCAACAATGTCATCACAACCATTTCAAGATACACAGTTTAGAGAGTGCTACACACACTTTAGAGAGTTCTATCAAATCTTTGGATGAGCACAATAATAGACTCCAACAAGATGTGGAAGAAAAGGAGAGCACAATTACAAAGTTAAAAGCCAATCTTACACAACTAAAAGAAACTCCACTTGGGATGAGATATAGGAAACAACCATTATCATCCTTTCAAGCTCTTTCAACTGGTGGTGGAGCACGGAAACGACGTGTTTACGCACTTAGGTATGTGTTTCCCTTGTTTATTTATTTTAAAAGACTTTTAGATTGAGTTTCTTATTGTGCACGTCATTTGTTGAAAATGCAAGTGCTTCCTCAACAATGGAGGATAAATTGAAGTTTCTAAATTCTTGTCTTAGCAGCAAACATGTGCTTATGATTTTGGATTCACCAATAGGAAATCACATGAAAACCCAAGTGAGTAAAGATTTTGCAGGCAACTTAGAAGATATTATTAGTCCTAGTGAGGTACAGATGGTATGCGATGAAGCAGATGTTAGTACTAGAGTGTACTCTGCATTGTACAATCTTTTGAAGCAGGCTCTACAAAACAAAGGTATTTTCTAGAGCATTTTTCCATGCCCTTACAAGGTATCTCTGAAGAAGAAGATGACCAATGAGGATGTAGCCAATACTCTTGGCAATTACCTGCATATAGAAGATGTTATGCTTGCATCCATTTATCATTCATCTACATCAAAGAAAGAGTTGAAAAACACATCTAGAAAGGGACAACAACATATTATTCAATTTGGAGAGGCTTCAGAAGGAAATGGTTAAATTTTACAAATCCACAATTCAAGGTATATCCATTGTTTTGATAATGACATTCATAGTATTTTTAATAATATAATGTTTGTTATTTGATGTAGATTGTGGTTCCAAACTCAAGTTTGTATTGAAGCTAGACGAATGTCAAATCATAAAGGGACGCCATATGGAGAGACTTAGTGTGACACTCATGAACAAAGCTATGGCCCATGCTATTATTGATGATAGTGAAGAATCTACCCATCACTTTACATGTAGTGTCCAATCCAAGAAAGATATATGGTGGTTAGGTGCTATGAGGTACCTAAAGAATCCAATGATGTTCTTACATGGATTTTCAGTAGGACCCCATGATGTTCTTACATGGATTTTCAGTAGGACCCCATGGATCATAGAGGTGATAACTTCTCAAATTCATGGTGCCAAAATCACTGTAGAAAGCCTTGGTGATTTTGAAGTAGAGTGGCACTTAGGTGGAGGCTTAAAGACTATCAAATGCATGTTAGGGTGCAAACAAGGTGCATCTACTCTCTATCCTTGTCCATATTGCACACGAGGTTATAAACGAACAAAGAGAAAACAAAACAACATAGATGATTTACTTGATGACACAGATGCAACTCCATCTGCTGAATGGACTATACCTTTAATGAGGTGTCCCATGTTAGGTACACCTAATCTTGACATGTCAGATAAGGATTGGAATCCCATTATTCCATTCCCTTGAGTCAATGTCCACTTTTGCACCTTGCATGCCTTCATGATAATTTTTGATAGACTTTTAAAGCTCCATATAGAATACGCATTTGCCATGAAGCCAGTTGATAAATCTATTCAAGTGTGAGCCGTTAGAGGCTACAGACTCTGATTTCAGACTTCGAATACTTTAGAATGTTGGGCATACCCGACTCTCTATTCTTCCATATACAGGTTAACTGGTTGATCTGATCAATATTACCGTGATAATTAAAAGTACCTTAACTCTTAGCCACGTGGGTTCTTGGGAGTGGTAGGGGTTTGTTAGACAGAGGCCCTGTACTATTTTCCCAGCTTCGTACACAAGCATAAATGTTCTCCCTCTCTCTCTCTCTCTTAGCTCAGTACTCAATTCTGAACAACTGATAAATGTTCGGTGTACTGGACTTAGAACTTCCGAACTGATCCTACTATAGCGATCTGAGCAGTAGTCCCGTTACTTGTATCCAATAGAATAATATACTTCAGTAAACGTAGATCACCTAATACGCACTTCTTCAGAACAGACAGGTATACCAAACAGACATCTATACCTTGAAGTTATGAGAACTCACCGTATGCTAAACTCAAACAACAAATCTCCTAATAACAATCGACTAGTCATAGACTTATCAGTGTCCTACTCACCTTCAGACCATTACAGATACTAGTCTTCCTGTGATCGGAATCAACAGTGAACGTAGACTACTGTATCGAATTCGGTCACTTACAGAAAACGTTAACAAGCAAACAGTTCGGGACTACTTTTCACATTCCCTTGTTCCGCCGAAGAACTGACAAACAACACACTGCAACTTGATAACACTCAGAGACACACTCAACCATTACCGAACAGATTCGTAACGCAATACAACCGATTCGTAACTCTGCACTATGGTGCGAATAAACGACTAGACGGAGCACAAAACAGAACAGAACAGAGTAGAGTTCAATCTCTCAACGACCTACACACTTCAAACAGTACGCTTATAATTCCTAAAAAAAAAAACAGGCTCTCAGCCACTCTTTTCTCATTGCCTTATATAGAAGATTTTTTTTACAAGGGTGCGCGAATCTTTAGTTACGTGCGCATTTCCCGAAAGGTTCTTTTACATTTAAGACGCCTGTCCTAGTACATTTGTCTTTTTTCGGCGGCCGTCTAACACTGGCAGGCACGGTGGACTCAAACCCGCAGGTTCTTATGGTTCTGCTACGAGACCTTCTAAATACATGCTTCGGGCGAGCCTAAATGTTCGGGTAATTTTCTTTTTAATGGTTTCTATCATCTGAACTAAAGTAGTTGGTTCTAATAACTGAGCGTCCGTTCTAACGGAGCTAAGAGCTATGGCTTGGGTTAACAAAATTTTGGTCTAGGTCTGTAAGAATGCCTCTTGTAAATAAAACTCATTGGATAATGCAGCGTCCCGGGATATCTTCATTTCGGTGACTTTCTGCTGCATATCCGTGACTCGATCCTTCTGATTTCGCAATTGGTTATCTAGTCGCTCGAGTTGCTGGTTCTGAAATTCGATCGTTTTGGAGTATGCATCTCGTTCTCTTCGAGTATTTGCTAGATCTTTTTGGTATTTGGCTTCCCTGGTTAATTGGTGTCTCAGCATTCTGTTCACCTTATCCAAACATTCCTGGGCTCTTCGTAGCTCGTCTTTGACTTGTTCTGCTTCTCTCTGTTGGTCTTGATTTTTCTGGATGGTTTCCTGCAATTGGGCCTTCGTTTCTTCGACCAATTCCTCGAGGGATGAGCTGATGTCTTCTTTTTCTTGGAGTGCGGTCTTCAATTCCCGGATTTCTTCGTGTGCTACGTGTAATAGCTAGTCTTTGGTGGCAAGCTGCTCCAGTGCTGCATCCCTTTGCTGTATCAAGGCCTGTTGTGCCGAAAACTGTGCTTGGAGGTCTGCTAATTGCGTTTGTAATTGATGATTCTCTGCTTTTACTGCATCGACTTCTTCTTGGAGAGGGATGATGTCGGCTTCCAGGAGGTCGACTTTGTGCTGTAGATCTTGCCGAATCGTGTTCGTGACTTCACTCAGCTGTACCGGAAGTTGTCGTGAAAGGGTAATGAGCATTTGGCCCATGGCGGCCAGTTCGAAAAAGGCCGGAACGGAGGGAAGGAGAAGTGGGTGTGGTGGTGGCGCAGAGGTGTGGGTGTGGATTTGGGGGGATGTCGGGGGTGAATAATTGGGGGAGGATGAAGAGGATTCAGAAATTGGCAGGGGAAGAGGGTTGACTGGTGGGGATTGAGGACCAAGGGATGCAAGATGAGTTACCTGATGGATGGGTTGGCGTTCACCTGTATTGTGGGCGATGGTGGATTCTACGGCCTTCAGCAGGGTGTTGAGTGCGCTGTTGGCCACTTGCTGTTCGTCTTCTCGTCGTTCTGATGCTCCTTCGGTTGATATTGGTTCTGTTTCTGTGTGATTCTACTGGTCATGGTGATCGGCCGATGATTCGTTGTGGATGGAAGTGGCTGTGTCGTGGAAGGTCTCTTCTTGTTCTTCGTTTCGGGTGTCCTGATCCTTTCCGGCGGATCCTTGTGCTTCGCTTTCTAAGGAGCTAATCCGGATTCTCTTATTGCGGAAGAGTTGGTTGATCTCCTCATCTTCTTCTTCATCGTCATCGAGTGGTTGGACTGATTCTTCGTGCCTAAGTACGGGACCTTGGGGTGGTGGTTGTGCGGCAAGGATGGCTGGGAAGAGGAATGATATGATATGGGGAAGGCGAGAGCGCGAGGTGGTTCCCTTTTGGAGTTGCTTCACTATAGCTACGCACTCTTTGTGGATTCGATGAAAAAAGTAGGAGGCGAAATTGATTGGTTCTCGGGCAGCTAAATCTAGGGCGGAATAAAAAGGGCGTGAGATGTCGTAGGTGCGCTTCTGAAGATTGAGTATGGCGACTAAGAATTGCAGGGCAGATCGTTCGGGTTCAAGACGACAAAGAATAGCGTATTCGTTGGGGGAAGATCGGGGGAACAATTCGGTCATGCGGGTGAGGGGGATACTAGGGCCATTTTCTCGGCCTTGCGGGGAGAGGCGGAAGGCTTCAGAGAACGCTTGGAAGGTGATGACTATTCGCGAAGGGTGCGAGAGGAAGACCCATTGGCGTTCGGTGGCGAGGGACTGAGCAATGGCAGTGACGATTTGCGCGAAGAAGGGATGGGCTTGCACTGAGTGCCAAGGCAACTCAACAAAGTTGGCCAACCCTCTGCAGCGCAGGTATTCTCCTACCTCGGTAGGGATACCATCACGGAACGCAGCGTAGTTGGCTAGCGCTTCCATGGTGTTTGTTGTTACAGACTATGAACACGGATGCAGAATGCACGAGTGCTCAGAATACTAACATACAACACAATAGCATTTTTCGGCGCTGTCGACACAGTTAAGTAGGAATAACACGGTGGGGAGGAAAAAGGGGTTGGGTATCATTGTGCAGTGCGGGAATGATGCTTGTTTTCATGCAGGCGTGCGTACTCGAGTGACTGGTAAGGGGGCGGCTTGTCACATAAAGATTTTACAAAACACGGCTATTTATAAAGAGAAAGAAAAAGATTAAACAAAACGCGGTCCAGCGCCAAAAAATTTAATGCGGGCTAGTGGCGTGATGATATGGCCGCAGCTTCGACCCATTGATTACTTTTGGGAGTGGCTTTCCGGTCAATGTAGTCAACCGAAAAGTTGTCGGACCGATTTGTTCTGAGATCTTAAAAGGGCCGAACCATCGTAGTTTGAACTTTCCTGCTGCTCTATCCGACTTTGCGTTATAGAAGAGTACAAGCTTACCTACCGAAAAGATTGGAGTCTTCAAATATCGATCGTGTGTCTTGGCTTGCCTTAGTTGTACTTCGCGCATGGTTAAAAAGCTGAGCCATCGGTGCTCATCAAGTTCTCTGAGTGCGTCCATTCGTGCTGTCAGCGAATCTTCCGGTAGCATCTTCTGAGTGATTGCTACACGCAGACTTGGGATGACTACTTCCATGGGTGCTATTGCTTCTAAGCCATAAGCTAGTTTGAACGGTGTCAATCCTGTTGTTACCTTATAGGTAGTTCGGTATGCCCATAATACTCCAGGTAGTAGTTGATCCCATCTTTCCGGTGCTTCCATGATAAGTTTCCAGAGGATATTCAACAGAGATTTGTTTGTACTTTCGGCCAAACCATTGGCACGAGGATAATAAGGAGAACTAAATTTATGTGTGACCTAGAACAAATGTGTAAGTGCCTTCATTAAATTGTTTACAAAATGAGTGCCTTGATCTGAGACAATTTCTAGTGGTAAGCCAAAAAGTGGAAAGACATCATTCAGCAGACATTTTGCTATTGCAAACGCTGTAGCAGACCGTAAAGCCCAAGCTTCTACCCATCTTGTTGCATAGTCTGTACAGGTTAGTATGTATCTGTTGTTACTGAAGACTGCTGGAGGTGTGATCGGACCGATAAAATCTAATCCCCATTTCTGAAATGGTTCTAATGGCATGACTAGCTGCAAGGGAAAGAAGTGACGTTGCAGCAGTTGTCCAGACCTTTGACAGTTATCGCAGTGTTTGACAAATTTTGCCACATCTCTGTACATAGTTGGCCACCAGAGACCTCCTTGCAGAATTTTCCGGTGAGTCAAATCTGTGGCAAAGTGACCACCAGTAGGGGTCGAGTGAGCCATCGTGATGGCTGAGTTAATTTCATGCGGAGGGACACAGCGAAGTAGGATTCTGGTGTGATCTACATAATATAGTTCTCCAGCAACTAACCGGAATCAGCGACTAAAGACTGCAATTTTCCTTCGGATTGCCTTGGCTATCTCGGATGGAAAGCATCCTTCGGTGAGAAAAGTTAGAATCTGATCGTAATATATAGGTGGTGCTTGTAATTCCGCAGTCTCATCAGTCAGTGGCTCAGAACTATAGATCGCTAGAGTCGTGTCATCTATGCCTATCGGGGCTTCACTGGAATCTAGGCGAGATAAGAAATCTGCTAAGGCATGTGCATTTCCGGGTCGGTGGATGACTTCATAGTCGAATTCCTGCAAGAGTAGCACCCATCGTGCTAATCGTCCGCCTAAATGCTGTTGTCTTACTAGATAGACGAGGGCAGCATGATCCACATGGAAGGTGAATTTCCGGCCTAGTAGATAATGTCTGAACTTTTTGATGAAGTAAATTAATCCTAGACATTCTCTTTCGGTGGTAGAATAGTTCTTTTCTGCAGGTGCAAGCCTTCTGCTGGCATAATAAACGGGGCGAAACCACTTATGTGTTTGCTGCATCAGAATACTGCCAATCGCAATATCTGAAGCGTCGACAAAAACATGGAACGGATTGTCCCAGTCCGGTGGTTGTAAGATTGGGGCCTGCGTCAATAAATACTTGAGTCGATAAATGTAGTTTGGCATTCTTGAGTCCATTCAAACTGTCGGGGAGTTTTTGTGATTAGCCTGTTCAGTGGTACAGCCAGATGAGCAAGCCACCGTAAGTGTCTGCCATGCCACCGTACTTGACCCATGAAACACATTACTTCTTTTGGAGTAGCGGGTACAGGGGCTTCTAAAATTGCCGAAATCTTATCTGGGTCTACTCGGATACCTTGGGCATATACAATATGACCAAGTAGTTTGCCACACTAAACCGCAATCACAGATTTGTTTGGGTTAAGACAAAGTCTATATTCTCTGCATTTCTGAAAGCAGCACCGTAAATGGAACAGGTGTGCTATCAGCTTACCAAAAATTGAAAAATCATCGAGATATACTTGCATAAATGAAGTAAGATAAGGAGAAAAAATCTCCTGCATGCATCTTTGAAATGTGCTTGGTGCGTTTCTCAATCCAAACCACATTACCGTACAAGCAAAGACACCCCAATTGGTAATGAATGCAATTTTTGGTATATCCTCTTCGGCCATTCTAACCTGATTGTAACCACTGTATCCGTCTAAGAATGAATACATTTCATGACCTGCTACCCTATCGAGCATTGTATCCAGAAAGGGGATCGGGAAAGGATCCGGTACTGTTGTTGCGTTTAATTTCCGGTAGCCTACACAGATTCATAGTTGCTTATTTTTCTTTGGCACGATCACAATTGGTGAAATCCATTCAGCATGTTCTACTGATACGATGAATCCGACTTTTAATAATCTATCAAGTTCGGCTTTTACCTGTGATGCATAATTGGGATTCATCCGGTAGCCGGGCTGTTTGTTCGGTTTAGCTTCAGGCTTCAACATGACTCTATGCTGATAGATGCGCGGATCTAATCCTTTCATATCTTTGTAATCCCATGCAAAGATGTCTGAGAATTCGCGAAGAAGTCGAATCAAATCAGCTTTAAATGTTTCCGGTAAGTTTTGCCTTATCTTTACAAGTCGCGGATGCTCTTCGTCTCCTAGATTGTACGTGGTCAACTGGTCTTCGGGGACATAAAACTGTTGAGGTTTCTCTGTATCGTCTGTTGACTTGAACAGTGGTTGTAATTCATCGTCATGTGTTGAGACAGTATCTTCCTGCTTAGCTTTTGCGGTGATAGGTACAATTGTACAAACTGAATTGTTCCAGTTATCTATAACGGACTGTAGATCAACAGTTCCTACAGACATTAAATCAGCGTTATTCTTCAGAAATTCCTCTTCTTCATCATCTGATAGTCCATCTAACATGTGGAATGGTTCAACAAAATATGGTCTGGCATGAAGTTCACAAGGTTGTATAGCATCTAATTTTACCACATATCTACGATTGGCATCTTTGAACGTAAGCTCTTGTGCAGACCAGTCCTGTATTACCTTCGCATGCTTCAGCCAAGGTCGGCCGAAAAGAAGGTTGTAATCGAAAGTGGATTCCGGCAGATCTAGTATAACAAAGTTCATTTTGAAGGTCGTACCTTGTAAAGTAATGGGTACATTCCGCACAAGTCCTACGGGATGGACTCTAGATTGATCTGCCATTCTGACAAAGAATTGAACTAGTTCGATTTCGGTCCATCCTAACCTTTTGCATAAGGCTGCAGTCACAATGTTAACACCAGAGCCTCCATCAATCAATACCTGCGTAATTTTATGATTCTTATACCATACTGTAATCAAGGGAACTGAATGATCGATAGTAGAATCAGGTTCCGGTTGAACTGCTACTGTTGCCGGAATACAAGAAGGCACCGGACTGAACTGTTGCTGGAACTGTTGTCGAATCCCAGGTACTAATGCCAAAAGTTGGCCTAGAGGCAAAGTGATAGACGCCTTGGATAAAATTTCCCAGGCCTGTTGAGATTGGTTGTTGTTAGCAGCAGACAAGGAACTGAAGGACTGACAAGGCATGGCAGTCAGAGAAGAGAGTCAGAGGGGAGAGAAGGCACAAGCAAACAAGGGAGTCAACGACGATCTGGCAAGTAGGCCAATAATTTTCTTCATGAAGAAGCAAGCACGGACATTCACGCAGATCTAGCACTAAGGCAACCCTTTAATTTTTCAAAATCCTTACACCAATTAAAAGTGATTCTCATCACTAACAACCCCTGTAAATACCATGTTCACCTTTTTGTAGCTCCATTTTGTGCAAGCCGAGGAGTCCTCGAGCTTGAGGAGCCTTAGAAGTAGTTGCTTACCAATTTTCGTAATTTTTAGATCTCATTTGAGCCCTCAAATAAGCCCTGGAACCTAATTTTTAACTAGGCCGGACACTAGGTCTGAATAGGGCCAAAGCTAGTCAAAAACTATAAAAGGAGCTAGAGAGCTCATTTTTGGGGTGGATTGTAATTGAAATGAACTTGTAAGAGCTTTTTGAAAGTAATCTAAGAACTCCATTGCTTCTCACTCTTTGTCTTGCCGTGTGTGCGCGTGTGTGTGTATGTGTGTGCATGTTAGTGTGCTTCTCACTCACGCACTTGTGCCTCCACTTGCTCGAGGTCTTCATACCATCCTCACGTCTTCCCGGATTGACATTAAAGGAGGTGCTACTCATCACTGAGCTACACCAAATTTTGGCGCCATTGCCGAGGATCGAGCTTTGAGGACAAGCGTGTGATGGTAAGACGTAGAGTTGATGCGTTGGAGTTGTAGGTATTTTCTTCACTTTCATCTATTTTCTTGTTTTTTCTTCACCATCATCATCATCACCATCTCCCACCTCCATCTCCATCATCGCGAAAATTTTCAGTTTTGATCATATCACCATCTCCACCTCATTTCCTTCATTCTACTTGTGAGAGAGAGCGAGAGAGCGATATTGCTTGCACTGTTTTTGCATGTTTCTTGAGCATTTTGCAGGTTCTTGCTGAATCATCATCCCCAGCACTCTGCGCAGGTACGAAACTCGTCGAATCTGTCTCACAGTCGCCAGCCTCTGTCGATCGCGATCGACAGAAAATTCGATCATTTGGTAAAACAAAGTTCACCACTAGCATAAGCATGATGAGCACATCCCAAATCACCTAAAACAGTAGAAAAATTCCATGTTTTTCTGTCAGTCGCGACCGACAGCCTCTGTCAATCGTGACCGACAGACCCTGTCAATCGCGATCGACAGACCCTGTCAATCGCGATCGACAGACCCTGTCGATCGCGACCGACAAACTTCACGACCGACAGACTGCCACGTAGGACCCTGTCAATCGCGATTGACACCGTCGATCGCGATCGACAACCACGACCGACACCTCTGTCAGTCGCGATTGACACCGTCGATCGCGACCGACTGAAATTCAACGATTGATTGACTTTTGCGCATAGCCACGTGTCCATCGCGACGGACACATCCCCGATTGACTGAAATCACGGCGAAAAACCCGGAAAAAGTGTCGATCGCGATTGACACCATCAATCGCAATTGACAGAACTCACGACCGACTTTGTCGATCGCGATTGACACTGTCAATCGCGACTGACGTGTCGATCGCGACCGACAGACCCCGACGGACACCTCTGTCAATCGCGATTGACAGACCTGTCGATCGCGATTGACAGGCTTTTCGGCCAAAAAAATTAGGGTTTTTTATTCTAAGCTTTGGGGATAGTTTTTGGGCATATGGGTCTAGCAATTAGTGAGTTGTGAGGTCCCTACACTTGTGCTTTTGAGAAAAATCATGTGATCTGTTAGCCTGTTTGAACCCTGTTTTAGCACCAGAACCCTGAACTGACATAACTCTCTCATACGAAATCCGTTTGCTGTGATTCTTGTTTTGTTGGAAAGCTCGTGGGGAGCACAACCAAAACATCGACTGGTTATAGTTAAATTAAGATCAAGAATATTAGATTGGGTATTTTGAAGTGACCATACCCAGGGGGAACAAAATTCAGGGATCTCTAGAGTTGTGTCCAAAAAGTCATAGTGCAAATTGGTGAAGTGTTACATGAATGAAAATGATTGGTTCTGTCTTTTGAATTTAAGTCTTGAGCTAACGGTGGGCCTTTTACAGGTCCTTTGAGAGCATCGAAGGGTACGCAAAGCAAGAGTAAGTGCAGGCTTGGGAACGCGCGTCCTGGGCACACCAGGGCAACAACACAAGGAAAGGAACTCAAGGTTGGAAAACCCGCAACACCCTCTGTCAATTCTTAGTTTAGGCTAAGTGTGGGTAGTGTTAGAAGTAATTCCAGGTTCAAGTCAAGAGATAACCTGTGTGTGTGAACAACAACCGTAAAGGAAAAGAACCTAACGTGAAACGACCAAACTAAAGTGCGAAAGAAAACTCAAGTATTCCTAACGACGTGATATCAGACAAGAGTATAAACACGATAATCAACATAAAAAGGGGATTAAGTAAGTGATACAAAGGACTCAGAAACGTGGTTGTACCTGGAAAAATTGGGTTAATCAGTTAGGCATATGAACCTTAGATCAGGACGACATCTAGTAAGGGATAGGCAAAGCCTTAGGTCTTTAGAGGCTAGTGTCAACCATACTGCGAGGTCTTGGGCTCAGCAGTTGAGTCACCACTCGCCTTACCCTAGCTCTGATACCAGTGAATCAGAGATGTCTCAAGGCATGGACAGACCTACGGGAAGTTCAGGAGTGCCATACTTGCACAGGGTAGAAGGCCCATACAAAACGCAATTGGAATACCTTAGGACCAACCGATTAGGTGCTAGCATCTATGAGGACGGCCTGGGAAGATCGGTGCTCCAGATTAAAAACCCTGACCAATCCATTGGACTAGAGCACCCCGCTGTCAAGTTTGAAAATGGAGCATACTTGGACAAAGAAGGAACTATATACGTAGTCACCAGTCACCCAGATAGGACAGACGAATTCGGAAATGTGATCTCAGAAGCGGATTTAGGTGAATTGGAGCAAGGAAACATGGGTGTAGAACCTAGGACCCCTCGTGGGAAGTCAGTGCTAACAAGGATCATCACTCCCGAGTGGGTCCCACAGGACAATAAGAGCATAGATCTACTGTTAAATCGAGAAACCGATGAAGCCTTTTGGAGGTATAAATCTGATCAGCCAATTGATATAGGAACAATCATGATCTATGAGTTTAAGGATCCGGATAGCCGAGGTAGAGTGACCTACTTAGATCACGCTTCGGAGAGGATCTTTGTGGTGACAGAAAATGATAGGCATGCTTACACTTGGAAGGGTGCATTCGTTTTCCCCAACCAAGATCGAATGTATCCTATGGTCACTCTGGAGCTGGAACATCCCAAGCTCATGGAATGCAAAGAGACAGAAGTAGAGATAGACCAGAAGTGAGCTTTGCCAACCCAGTGGGCAGAGAAAGAACGAGGACGGAAACAAATAGAGTAGAACCTGAGATACTTAGAGCTCACAGGAATCAAAGAAATGCGGATGAGTTCCCTCTACCACGACCTAGAGAGCACACAAGGACTTTGAGACCGACTCAGCTAGTTAAGTCCATGAAGAACTACTTCGATGGCACTGGAGATCCATACGATCATGTGGCTGAGTTTAGGCAAGTCTTGAGAGCTGAACAAGTGGAGGATCTATTCACGCAGTACAATGCCTTTGGTCTAACCCTTAGGAACACTGCCCTGACATGGTTTCAGCCACTAAACGAGAGGCAGTTTAGGAGCATAGACCAACTCCTAGAGGCTTTCATTATTGAATTCTCTAAGAGTGGCATAAGGCATAATACCTCCTCGCTGATTCACAGCTTCAAGCAAACCCCTCAAGAAACCGTGAGACTTGCAGGAAGAAGATTTAGGCAATACTTAGAAAGATGCCCTGTTTCGGAGCTACCCACACCAGCCAAGCAAGTGGCTTTATTCTTGGATGGATTGCTAAGTACCAAATTGAGATCTTATGTGTACTTGAAGGACCCTAGGACCATAGAAGATTGTGTACGCATGTGCATTGATATCGAGGATAACCTAGGGGAGGAGTTAGAGCTTTCCAAGATATACAAAGATTCGGATAGTGCCTCTAACCTCTCTTCCACGCAATCCACATCAATCGAGGAACTTGCAGAGAAAGTAGCTCAGAAATTAGGTGTAACTAGCAAACAAATCCCAAGGTTTGCCCCTGTGAAAAGGTGCTATACTTGTGCTGGTGTCCTAGTAGCCAGTACTACACCATAGAATGGAGGTACACCAATCACACCACACAAGGTTGCCCCTACAATAAGCAAACAGTTAGGCAAACTTACCCTCAACCCTATCCACCGCAGGGAAGATACCAGAACCAGTACCCTCCACAGCCATATGGCAGGCCACAGCAACCTTATCAGCAACCATACCAAAACCAACAAAGACCTCAGCCTGTGTTAGCACAACAACCCCCTGCCCCAGCTAATGTGATTCCGGTAAAGTATGCTGCTGCAGAAGAAAACCTGAATAGAGCTATAGTCCCCGTAACACCATTGCTTTCAGAAAGTGATCCTAGTGACCATAGCTTCGATTCTACACATGTTGATAGTCCCCAGGCTTACTACATGCAATCTCTTGAACATGGTGAGTCCTACTATAGTGAAGAGCCAAATGAACCTAGTTGGGACGCAGATTACACAAACGTCATGTATGCAAACCCCAACCCTAGACCTCAACCTAGGCAGGTAAGACCCCCTTTCCCTAGAGGACCATGCTACAAATGTCAGGGGGATCACCTCATTCGTGATTGTCCCTTGCCTCCACCTACACAACCCCAGTCAGTGACGATTCAGGGTTTTTGCCAAGAGTGTGGAAAGGATCATCTTTTACGAGACTGCCCCAAGAATCCTAATAATATGCCAAAAATTACTCCTATTAACGTTATTGGGTTAGTGGTAGATTCCACAGGAAGTGTCACTTCCACTACACCCGTGCAAGTGATCACTAGAGCTCAAGCATTGCAGCAAAACCCAGGGGTAAACCAGGAGAAGAGCCCAGATGTTAGTGAAACAGAGAGCACGACAAAGAAAAGGACTAGAGCTTGGAGAGATAGTCGTGAAAGAATGAAAAGACAATGGGCAAAAAAGATGAGTGAACTCGAGGAAAGCCTTAGAGAAACAAAGGCCAGGATAATTGAACTCACATCTCAAACTCCCTCTCACACTACCACACCTCCACCATTCCCAACTCCATCCGACCCGCCACCTTCCGACCCGCCTCAACTAATCCCACCACCCCCTAGAGTAGGATCAGTCCTAGCAGATACCACTCCCGAAGACCTTAATATGATGCTTAAAGCATATCAGGCCAGAATCCAAGAAGGGCCAAATGTAACTGATCATGAAAAGTGTTACCCAAGAGCAGAACTAGAGTTAGAACGAACCAAAATTTGTGCTAAGATGGTGGAATTGGCTCAGACCATGTTTGAGGCCAGTCGCCTATTTAACATCTCTAGTTCAGCGAAGACACAATTGCACTTTGATGGACTGTTAGAAAGAATAGAGAAGCTGATTGCACAATCAGAAAAGGAACCCACCTCTCAACATAAGGACAAGGCAAGTGAAAGAGCAAGTCTTCCTGCCCGGAAAGCCTATGTGCCTGAAGCCTATGTGCCTAACTCTACGGAGCCAGACACATCATCTTCTATAAATCGATTCACACCAGAATTCCTACGAGAAATTCAAGAGGACAAATGGGGTAAAGAGAGTGAAGTCCCTCCTCCTATTGAACTTGTGGATGATGCACATGACCAATTCCCACAAGATATCCCATCCATTTATGAGGAGCAGGAGAGCACCCAATTTCAAGAAAGATTAGACTTCGAGTCTAGTTCTTTACAAGAACTACCCCATTTCACAGGCCCATGGGAAGCTAAGTCTACTTGTATGAGAGCACCCACGGTCATGGTACGAAATGAGGACTCAGTCTTACCTAGGAACACAGAGGTAGTGAAAAACACTAAAGTGCAGTGCAATCTCAAGTTAGAAGAGCTACTCAAGGTTACACCTGAGCTATGGAAACATGTCGCCAAACAAGTACCAGAGATAGCAAAACCTCGTTCCCAGGTAGGATCCCAAAGGACAGTGCCAGAAATACCCTTGGATAAGATAGGAGATATGTGTGAAGGTGAAGAAGGGAACACCTATCTTCCCATTACCTACCAGGAGTACACCACCAAGGCAATTTTGGACTCAGGTGCAGGAGTTGCAATTGCCACCACTTCCCTATGGAAGCGTTGGGGCAAGCCAGCACTCAGGCCAACGAGAATGAAATTGCAGATGGCCGATGGTCATATTGAGAGACCCTTAGGATTGCTAGAAGGAATAACTCTCACCACCTGTGGTGTCGAGTTTGAGCATACATTTGCTATATGTGACTTCAACAAAAATCATGCCTATGAGATGATTTTGGGAAGACCATTTATGCGACAGTTGCAAGTGGTACAGGACTGGGGAACCAACTCCTTGTATTTACAACACTTAGGTGTTACAACCAAAGTAAATCTCAAAGATTACTCTCATAGAGATGTACCTCCCATCCAATGGAATCCCATCCATAGAGCCAAAGATGATACAGAATCGGTGCATTCCATAGGGTCAGGATCCTCATGGATGCATGAAGACACTCACTTATGGATGTGTAAGGTAGCAGTAGAAGAAGAGAAGAGAGAGAAAGCCAGAGAGGTAGGTGCAAAAGAAAACCATAGATCAATTCAAGACCCAGCCTATGCACCTGTAGTCTTTCCTGATGAGGACTTTGAACCCCATGGCTGGGCAGAAATCCTAGCAACAATGGATGTAGCCATCAATGAGGAACAATGGACACCTCACTATGATGAGGATGGCTATGACATTTCAGTCTTCTCCATAGAGCCAATCATGGGAGAGGCAGTTTTAGAAGAGTGTGAACCTAGCCCTGATGCATTTGAGGATGCAAGTGACTCCGATCTAGAGTCAATCATTATGGACCCACCTTTTGCATCAGATGAAGAATACTTCCATGAAGTAGAATTTCAACCCCAGAGGCATGGAGAGCTTACAAATGATGTAAGATTAGCCACACATGTGACCCCGAAGGAAGAAGGGAAGAAACGAAAGAAGAGAGAAGTCTCACCAGAGGAGGAAGAATCTTTGTTTGAGGTCCCGGAAAATTTTAAGAAGTATGAGATAGATGACAGGAGAGTCATGATCAGAATGCCGAAACGAGAGGCACAATCAGGAGAGGCCTATGATAACAAAGAAACCACCAAGAAAATAGTAGTGGCCCTAGAAGAAGGAGAGGAGAGATGCACATACATAGGCCATGACCTAACAGAGGAAGAAGAGCATGCGTTAATAGCCTTGCTAAGAGAATACAGAGATGTATTCGCTTCGAGTTACAAGGATTTGAAGGGTGTTGACCCAGACATATGCTCACACACCATCCCCATGACTTCAGATGCCAAACCCTCTAAGCAAAAGCCCTATACATATAACGATAATTATGCTGCCAAGATTAAAGAGGAGATAGATAGACTGGTTGAAGCTGGATTTATCTATGAAATTGAGCACACTGAGTGGGTATCCCCCATTGTAGTGGTGCCCAAGAAGAATGGCAAGCTGCGTGTATGCATTAACTTGAAGAAGGTTAATGCAGCCACGATTCGAGATAACTATCCGCTTCCTATCACAGAGCATCTCTTAGAAAGAGTAGTAGGCAAGGAAGTGTACAACTTCCTCGATGGATTTTCGGGCTACAATCAAGTAGCCATAGCTCCAGAAGATCAGCATAAGACAACTTTTGCCACAGAGTGGGGTATATTTGCCTTTCATGTAATGCCATTTGGGCTTACCAATGCACCAGCTACCTTGCAGAGACTAATGTGCCATGTATTTAAGGAGTTCCTGAGGAAGAACTTAGAAGTCTATGTTGATGATCTTTGTGCTCATTCCAACATTAGGCAAACCCATATTCCTGAACTCAGACAAATCTTTGACAAATGTAGAGAATATCAAGTCTGCCTGAACCCAGAAAAATGCGTTTTCATGGTCAGGCAAGGTAAGATTTTAGGACACATAGTGTCAAAGAATGGCATATCCACCGATGAAGAGAAAGTAAGAGCCATAGCCGAGCTACCTAGGCCAAAGAATGTCAAGGAAGTACAAGCTTTCATGGGGCATTGTGGTTACTACCGCCGATTTATACACATGTATGCCATCATAGCAAAGCCCATGTATGGACTTCTGACAAACTTTGAGTGGACTGAGGAATGTGAGAATTCCTTCAATGAGCTTAAACGGCGATTATGTTCAGCACCAATCTTGACCACACCAGATTGGAATAAGCCATTCCATGTTCACGTGGATGCATCCAATTATGCCATTGGATGTGTGCTTGCACAACCTACTGGTGAAGGTAATATGGATCTTCCAATTGCCTATGCCAGTAGACAATTGAATGCAGCTGAACGAAATTATACCACAACGGAGAGAGAAGGACTAGGCATGGTATATGCAGTTAAAAAGTTTAGACATTATTTGCTTGCAAATAAGTTTAAATTTTTTATTGACCATCAGGCACTGTTATATCTTGTGAACAAGCCATGCAATACAGGTAGATTAGTAAGATGGTTTCTCTTGCTAATGGAATATGATTTTGAGGTTGTGGTAAGGAAAGGGAAGACTCATTTGAGAGCAGATCACCTTTCTAGGCTCACATCGGGAGAAGCCCCACAAGGAGTGTCAGATGACCTTCCTGATGCTTACTTGTTTAATTTGGAAGTGGTGCCACAGTGGGCTAAGCCATTAGTGCCAGTATTGACATACGGGCCTAACCATCCAATAGTAAACACACAAAATAGAGAGGTTGTGAAAGCCCAAAGGTACCACATCATGGCAGGAAGCATGTACAAGCACACAGATCAAGGAATCTTAGCTTGTTGTGTGGAAGAGGATGAGTACGCTAAATGGTTGCAATTAGCACATCTAGGTGCATTAGAGCAACACTACTCAAAGCAACGAACCCTACAAACACTACGGAGACTCGGAGTGCATTGGCCAACTATGGAAGCTGATGTCCAAAGGTTGTGCAAGGAATGCTCAATCTGTTGCACTAAACCACCTGTGGAACACGCCACTCTTTATCAAGTGTCCATAGTGCCAGATTGGAGTGAACCACTAGTATCCTTCCTGAGGACGAAAACATTCCCTCCAGACATGACTCTGGCTAGGAAAAGGAGTTTAGAACAAGAAGCCCAGGATTACTCACTCATTGGTGATAATCTATACAAGCGTGGTAAAGATGGTTACCTGAGGCTATGTGTCCATGAAAGTGAATATCTCAAGATCTTGGAAACTGCTCACCAAGGTGTAGCAGGAGGACACTTTGGACCAGATCGGGTGATCAAGGCAATACTATTTGCGGGCTTCTGGTGGCCAACCCTTCACATGGATGCACATACCTATGTGAAACGATGTGATGTCTGTCAGAGAACTCAGTATCCTATACGTAAAGATGAGATGCCACTGAAACCTATGATGGGTGGACGTGCATTCTCTAAGTGGGGAATAGACTTCGTGGGTCCTGTTAATCCCCCAGCTAAGGGTTCCCATGCAGAATATATCATTGTTGCGACAAACTATCTAACAAAGTGGGTAGAGGTAAAAGCCACAACGAAGAACGATGCTCAAACAACAGCTAAGTTTTTATTTGAGAATGTGTTCACTAGATACGGGCTACCTATAGAGCTAGTTAGTGATAGAGGCACTCACTTCTTGAATGAAGTAATTGAAAATCTGCTCCAAGAATTCTTGGTAATACATAAGAAGTCTGCCCCTTATCACCCTCAAGCAAATGGCCAGGCTTAGAGCACCAACAAGATCTTATGCAATGTACTGACGAAATTAGTGAACAATAAACGCTCTGATTGGGACAAACAGCTACACCATGCTGTTTGGGCATACCGAGTTGCCTACAAAACGGTACTCCAAGCCACCCCCTTTCAGATGGTATTTGGCCAAAATGCCGTGCTACCTTTGGACTTCTTAATACCTACATTGAAAGTAGCACAAGAGCACGAATGGACGGGTCATGAACTCTCCTCTAGACTTTTTGACCTTGAACGATTAGGAGAAACCAGAATGAGAGCAGCTGCAGGGATATATGCAGCTAAGAAGAGACAGAAGGCATACTTTGATGCCCATGTTAAGGATAAGGGTTTAAAGGCAGGCGACTTAGTTTTAGTCTACACACTGAAGCAACATGCGAGGAAACTGGAGAAGAGAGGCTACGGACCTATGATCATCAATAGGATCTCCACGAGTGGAGCAGTACAACTAGCCACTTTAGAGGGTGATGTTCTCCCAATCTATATTAGCGGATGCAGAGTCAAGTTGTATCAGGAACCTCTCACGAAGGAAATGCTAAGTCGACTCAATACTGCTAAGCAACGTAAAGAGGAGGAAAAACGAATTCAAGAAGAAGCTCAAGCAGAAGCCCTAGAGCGCATACGGAGAATGAAATTAAGAAGACAAGGTAGAGAGCAACCTGTGCCAGATGCATATGCAGATCCAGGATATCACGTGGCTATGTGTGAAGTTTCAGGTGTTAGCTCACATAGGATAACTGATCGACATCCTTTCATAACCTTAGATATAGGACAAGGAAAGAGTGCAAGGACTGTAAGAGCCTTGATTGACTCAGGTGCAGCCACTAGTGCTGTTAAATTGTCTTACTGTCAAGAGTTACAATTAACTGTCAATCCTATGGAAGCATATCTCATAGGATTGGGAGGTGTGGAAACCCCTTGCATGGGCGAGGTGGAACTTCCCCTCTATATTCATGATGAGGCAATGACAGTTAAAGTACTAGTGTGTCAAGATGAGGACCTCACTAACCCCTTGTCTTGGGTCAAGACTGGATCTATGGCCAAGCAGTCAACCTAAACCTAAGAAGTGGAATCCTTCAGGTATGGGTCAATCATAGTCGAATTATAGTAGAGTTAGATAATGGAGCACTCAAAGAACTAGGAAAGGCACACACTCCTGGTCCCTCCAGGGGTGCACGTGAAGTTGACCATGCTGTTCTTGTCCAAGGCTATGTGATGCAGAAGAATGAAGATCTCAAAAAAGGAGTCAGAACCACAACGGAACTCCCTTCTTTTCCAAAGGCCAGAGGGAGGCAGCAACCAAAGGTGGATCAAAGGCAGAAGAAGCAGAGTACTACCTATGTCGGAGATCAAAAGTACCTGCACAACAAAATGTCTCAGCTAGTGAAACAAGTGTGGGTGCGGAAAGGCGAACACCCGGTTGCACTCAAGCTAACCACACGGGCAAAGCCTCTTATTAGTCACCAACAACACGACACTAATAAGAAGTCTTTCCGAAGTTCTTCTGCTAACGTGAAGTCTATTTGGGTGCCCAAGAAGTCGATGAAGGCTAGCCCACAATCAAGACAAATTTGGGTGCCTAAGGCTTGTTGGCGGGCTCAAATAGCTACACCAAGACCACACCCTAGACAGCATGATCCATTCACTTGCACAGCCGGCATCCACTCGTTTTCAACACTCACAAACACACTAAGGCCCATGAGCACGAACAGAATCACTTGTAAATGGGTCTCTAAAAGGCCTCATTTTCAAGCCGACACACCTATAAAGCTCTCGAGAGTCTCTACGAAACCAAGAGCAAGACCCATCCACCACATTCGGCAGCCTAAGACGTGTAACAAACCCCCGGACCCGATTTGTAAATCCATGACAACCTACTAACCACATCACTATCACACTACATCATTCCACTTAGCTCTTAGGTCTACCGAACTCCTAACCACACACACACTCGCACCGAGCACTTACTAACCCATTATTTGCTCCCGACCCTCATGATTAATGTTGTAATGGGAACAACAACGGTTCTCTCTTGTCCTGTACAATGTTAACACATGTTTGTATATTCTCACAGAGACAGGCAGTAAGAAGTAACATGGCAGATACGGTAGGAACTAGCTCCCAGGCAGGCACCAGCCCCCAAGTTGTGGACATTGAAAGCCTTCCGGTCGAGGAGGAATTAAAGGAACGACCAGCGGCATTGAGGGCATTACATGCCATACCGGTTCAGAACCCTCCACAGGGGCACACAATGCCAGTCAGCAAAAACTCTCATTGGTTCAGTGATGTGGCAGGACCCCTAGGTGAAGGCAATTATATGTGGGAGGCAGAGATAGAATTCAATGGGCGCTGGGGCAGGTATCACTTTTTTACCAGGGAATTTGAGAGATTGCAGAATAATGAAGGATTGAAACCCATATGGAAGAAGGCAGGACTACGAGTATTTCAAATTCCAATTGCCAAAGCCGGATTTTCTAAGATGCTCGTATCTGGTTAGCACCCTTACTCCGAGCAAAGACAAAAAGGGATACAGCTCCTTTGTCCTCCCATCTCTCACAAGGGGCAATGAGCTCAAGCGTTTCAGATTGACTATCAACTTGGTAAGGGAAGCTTTGGACATGAAAGGTATGCACATTCCTACGGAGAAAGAGACTATGGTTCCAGACAATATGAAGAACAGAAATTTGACGAAATTAAAGGACATGGTCACGATGACACCTACGATCGCCATTCACTTATGCATGGTCATGCAACATTTCGTATTCCCCGCGCAGGAAAGGTTCACAATGCCTCCCAAAAAGATCTGGTTTAGCCTCTACTTAGTAGATGCTTTTGATTTGACAATCAATATGCCCCACTGGATTATCGACCAAATTCATTTGGCTCATCAAAGGTGGTATAAGAAACAAAAATCTGTACTATATGGATGCTGTGCGCTTACAAGAATTGTGTATAGATGTCTCGCATATGATGTACCGGTGCAAAGGGCTCTCATTTGGACCAGAGCACAGGAGTTTCAACGCAGATTGTCAGCCGTAGGGCCTCCCTCAAAGAAGATGAGAGGCACCGTCCAGATGCCTTGTGCACAAGCCCGCGGTGCAACCCTAACACCTGAAACAACTCCAAGGCTTCCCAGACGAGTACAACCATTTACTATCAGGTTACCCAGACACAACACAGATGGCCCTAACCTTGTGTTTCCACCACTACCTACTGATCTGGAATTTCCTCACGGATTCACTTTGGAAGATCTAACGGATGAAGAAGTTGCCAGAATCATTGAAGCTGTTTCACGGATTCACTTTGGAAGATCTAACGGATGAAGAAGTTGCCAGAATCATTGAAGCTGTTAATGCGGAAGTCGAAGCAGAGCAGGGTAGTGGACAACAAACGGCTACAGAACAACCCCAGCCAAGACAACCAGAAGTGGTGGAATTGGAGGATGAAGAAGAAGAAGGCCAAGAGGATGAACAGGAAGGATTTTCTGATGAGGAGGCGCATGACTATGAGCAAGAAGTTATACAGGAGCTAGAGGGTGCCCCAGCATATACAAAGGAGTTGAAAAAGCTCTACGATACCATCAACAGGGTCCAACAACAACATAAGTTATCCCTTGCAGCAGGAAAGGCTATCATGCACCAAATCCTTGAGGAGGAAGGAGTCGACGAACAATATCATGCCACACTGGATATGATCTCTGATGCTTTAGGAGTACCTGAGACAGTGCATACTGCCCTGGCACAATCACGCAGAACGGAAAGAAGATACGGAAGACGTCCCCCACGAGCAGGGAAACAAATGAATGTCTTAGTATCCGAAACACAAGGGACAGCCACGACCACGGACACAGCACACACGGTGCACGATACTGAAGAGACCCATGTGTCCAGTGCACCCCCATCACCCCCCTTGCCACCCCCGCCTCCCACTCCACCACATTCACCTCCCCTTACCAATGTAACAACCACCGTTACCGCCTCCGAGTCCACCGCCATGACTGAAGCACAAACCGCCAATCAACCCACACACCCTCTCAACACCTCCCGTGTATACACCTCCACTAACCCTGTAATCCTAACCGCAGCTACTGACATCCCCATTCCCCCACTCACACTTTCGGGCAGTTCACATTCACAACTGCACACACCACTGTACACATTCACCACAATCACTGCACCCACAATTCCACTATTCACAATCACTCCCACTATTGCTTCCACCATGGATTTCATGGACATATCACCCTCCACTGCACCTCTCCCTCCCCCCATATGGCCACAATCTCCCATTCCCCCACCACCCACTTCACCATTTTCCAGCACCGCATTCACACTTCCCTTCCCCTTTCCCTTTCCTTCTGCATTTAACACCCTTCCTGCATCCACCCCCATTAATAATGTATTTAATAACATGTATCAGTGCATGTCTCAGTTACAACAACACTATCAGCACCTCGATGCTCAGCATACAAGTTTGTTCAGGAGTCATGAAGCATTACAAGGAAGATTCATTGACTTAGAGCAAGAGAAGAAACAATTACAACAGTAGTTTAGTGCATTGCAAGAACAACATGAGCAATTAGTGGCAAATCCACCGCAGCCAGATGCCGAAGAAAGACAACAAATGGATGATCTGCTACACTCCCAAATCACAGAGAACCTCAAGCTCCGCCGCAACATGGCTCTATTACGGAAGCATATGTCTGCAGCCCTGGAAGAAAATAGACGGCTTCAGACACAAAACGAAGAGAACTTGGAAGTAGCCATGGACGGTTCCCCACAAGAAATTGACCCGGAGAAGTTTAAGGCCATTCCCTCGGACAAGATGCAAATCATATTGGAAACCCATGCTGATCTCCTCGAAGCCCATGCAGCCTTAGAAAAGGAAAGAGACGAACTACTAAGGCAATTGGCAGCTCAACCAACACCACCCAAAGAAGTCCCAACCACAGCTGACACAACTGACGAAGTAGCAGCGCTCAAAGCACAACTCGAAGAATTACAAAAGAAAGTGCTTGTGTATGAATGCCAACCCTCCCCCTTGGTAGAACCAGAACCTGAAGACCTAGTACCAATCGAAGTAGAGGAAACCTTTGAGGACCCGTACGTTCCGATGCCAGCACCTGGAGGCAAGCAAACAGATGAGGGCATGGACACCCTTGAAATAGAGGCTCCTGAATGGATGCAGAAATTGGAAAAGGTGGCCATAACACATGATGATAGGGTGGCAGTCCAGATAGCATCGATGTCACGCTTGGAAGAGGTGGTCATAAAATCGGACTATTTTAGGAACCTCTCTCATCACAGGTGGATCGGAACCTCCAACGACTTGTATGTTCCTTTTTGTGTCTTAATGGCGGATTATAATGCTGAAATCAAGCACCACACCTCACGGGAACCAACCTCTGCCACACAGTTTGCACCAGACGACATCCCAGAAAGTGCCAAGTAGGGAAATATTCGCCAACCGACTTGGAGAATTCGGCTGCTTGAAACCTACCCGGAAATGAATCGCACATGGAATAACATGCCCCTGTATATCAAGTACAATCCCTGCTACTGTCCTGTTTTCCGAAGAAGGTCGTGGCCGGAATACACAAAGATGGTGCTGACAACCAAAGGATGTGAGAAATGGCTCAACTATGTCTACTTAGCACCACCTAAAGGTCAACCTACCGTAGGGTATATGATATCGACAATTCGGCATTGGGGTGTCAGGTTCAAAAACGTACCAGATGTCATGACACAGATGTGCCTTAAAATTTTTGAACTCATGATAGTCACCTTCCGGACCTTCAAGAATGTTAAGGAACCTCACCTCTCTGCGCTCGGATTCAATGAAGGCAATCAAGATCTTGTTTATGACATGAGCACAACGCCCTCTATTAATGTTGTTTATGCATGGCATGCCCGCATCAAATACCTACCGGCCTGCTTCAAACAGACATTTGAAGAGATGTTTGTCACAGGGTTCTGGGAATATCACTCAGAGATCTTCATTCCCAGGCCCTCACATTTATTACAATTGTTTGCAGTGGAACAAGCTCTCCATTCAGAAAAGTTACGTATGCCACATCCAGAGGTTCCCGGGCCGGTAGATTGGGATGCTCTACTCACAGACTTGGCCAAAGGATTGAGGATTGCCGAACATCACTTAGCGCAAGATGTCGTTGAGTACTACATCCAAAAACCCAACACAACAAGGGTCTGTCAGGGACGACAGACGCGAGAGAGGGGGGGGTGTTAGCAGCAGACAAGGAACTGAAGGACTGACAAGGCATGGCAGTCAGAGAAGAGAGTCAGAGGGGAGAGAAGGCACAAGCAAACAAGGGAGTCAACGAAGATCTGGCAAGTAGGCCAATAATTTTCTTCATGAAGAAGCAAGCACGGACATTCACGCAGATCTAGCACTAAGGCAACCCTTTAATTTTTCAAAACCCTTACACCAATTAAAAGTGATTCTCATCACTAACAACCCCTGTAAATACCATGTTCACCTTTTTGTAGCTCCATTTTTGTGCAAGCCGAGGAGTCCTCGAGCTTGAGGAGCCTTAGAAGTAGTTGCTTACCAATTTTCGTAATTTTTAGATCTCATTTGAGCCCTCAAATAAGCCCTGGAACCTAATTTTTAACTAGGCCGGACACTAGGTCTGAACAGGGCCAAAGCTAGTCAAAAACTATAAAAGGAGCTAGAGAGCTCATTTTTGGGGTGGATTGTAATTGAAATGAACTTGTAAGAGCTTTTTGAAAGTAATCTAAGAACTCCATATTGCTTCTCACTCTTTGTCTTGCCATGTGTGCGCATGTGTGTGTATGTGTGTGCATGTTAGTGTGCTTCTCACTCACGCACTTCTGCCTCCACTTGCTCGAGGTCTTCATACCATCCTCACGTCTTCCCGGATTGACATTAAAGGAGGTGCTACTCATCACTGAGCTACAGTTGTCCTGCTCCTTTGAACTTGAGGTCTCCGCTGATGCAGAAGTATCTGCTGTTATGTCTACTACTGATGATGGCTCCGCTGTTGCTTCCTTTTGTTGCGTTCCTTCCTTTGTTGACGAAGCCTGAGTCACCGGAATAGGTTCTGGGAACACTGGTGGTTCTGTTGCGGTCCAGTGACTAGCCTTGTCATACATCCTATGTTGTTCTTGTATCCCAGGTTCGAATATTTCTACTGCTGACTGCAATTGTTTACCGGATCGGGTCTGGACTGTAGCAGTCTGTGTTTCTTCTGGTGTGATTTGTACCATGTTGGCCATTGGGTTTTGTCGCTCCTTCTTCCTTTGATCATACTCAGCTGCATCCTTGCAAAATCTTCTAATGTGTCCGAATTCGCTGCAAAAATGATAGCGTGGTGGTGGTAGATTGGGATTTTCCGGTGGTGGTCCGTTCTGCCAGCGGTTTGCATTAAAATTGTTGTTCCTCTGTCCTCGGTAGTTCCGATATCCTTGCGGTTGATGGTTTCTCAATTGCGGAGGCACATAGTGATTCGCTGGCTGTCCCTATTCTTGAATAACTGCATTGACAGTTGTTGTTCCCTGTATTCTGGCGTTGTAAACACAGTTTCTGGTGGTGTGTCCGACAGTGTTGCAGATAGCGCAAAACGTTTGATTTAGTGCACAATTGGCACTAGTATGACCTGAATTTTTGCATGTGATGCAGTATACTTGTCTGGTTATGTCTTCAGCCATAGTTTTGTTTGTTTTTAACCACTCCAGATCTTCTGTAAAATGGATTCCAGTTGCAGAGCCATGGCAATGACTGCATCCAGCGTCATAGCTCCGACACACCTTATGATCATGATCTGTTTCAATTGTGGGGTTAAGCCATTGATGAACCACTGAGTGATGACATCATCAGGTAAGTTAGCGTGGGCCTGTGGTATCTGCCGCAAGTGTGTTCTAAAGAGTGTAGCATACTCCTGGATAGTCTGATTTGCCTTCTGTCGGTTGTTTTGTAAATAATCAAAGATTTCGGCGGGATTCTTCTTTAGCCTGAATCGTTGCAGAAAAGCGTCTCGTACTGCGTCATAGGTACCGAAATGATTAATATCGTATTCCGTAAGCCATCTTAGCTGCTTCATTAACCAGTGTGGATTGAAAAACAATGGCCTTATACGCCTGATCCGGTGGATGGTTAAGAACTGCATAACTTATCTCGAAAGTGCGTACGTGAGCATCCGAATCATCTCCTGGGAATCCACCGAATTTCGTGTATGTTACTCCTGTTGGAGGCGGCCTTGGTTGACATAACTGTTGTTGCTATTGTTGTCCGTTCATTGTGAGTGTATTAGGCCTTCCTTCTGTATCTTGAGGTTGATTGGTTGAACTATCGGAACTTGTATCGCCGGATGGCATGCCTTCCAGTGTGCTGTTTTTACTTAGAATGCGTCGGATTTCTGCTTCGAAGAGTTTTCCTTCCTTTTGGATATCCAATATCCGAAATCTTTCTTCCAAGCACGCTGGTTGGGCTGAGGATTCCGCAAAAAATGCGAAGCCTTGGCCGACAGTTGGTGATTCTATCACCAGAATGAACCGAAATTTTGCCAGAATGCAGTGTTTTTTCGCTTTTACCAGTCTCTTTTCCTAGAGTGTTTCTGATCGTATATAACTCTGAGTCTTTATTCAAAATTGCTAGACTAGTTTCTAACGGCGTCTTGGTAGATTCTGGAATTACTATATCTTCGATAGGCTGGGTCGAAGTAGCACCAGAATGTACCAGAGGCGTTGATCGTTCCACCGGAATATGACCGGAATCAATCGTAACGTTCTCAATTTGCTTGACCACTGGGTCAGATCGAGTTATGCCTTCTTGTCTCAAGGCTGTCTTTAGCGCTTTACGTGCTTTAGCCTTACGGTTCTTAGGATATGTTTCGCCAGACTGAGTAACCGGCATGTATCATTGCGCAGTAACACTATCTGAGCAGTTTGCAACAATCTGGGTCTGTTGCTACTGCTAGTTAATCGAATGTTAACTGAATGTTTGCTTCTGACAAACAGTTGGCACTCTAATGCCACCTTCCCACAGACGGCGCCAAATGTTAGCCGTTAGAGGCTACAGACTCTGATTTCAGACTTCGAATACTTTAGAATGTTGGGCATACCCGACTCTCTATTCTTCCGTATACAGGTTAACTGGTTGATCTGATCAATATTACCGTGATAATTAAAAGTACCTTAACTCTTAGCCACGTGGGTTCTTGGGAGTGGTAGGGGTCTGTTAGACAGAGGCCCTGTACTATTTTCCCAGCTTCGTACACAAGCATAAATGTTCTCCCTCTCTCTCTCTCTCTCTTAGCTCAGTACTCAATTCTGAACAACTGATAACTGTTCGGTGTACTGGACTTAGAACTTCCGAACTGATCCTGCTATAGCGATCTGAGCAGTAGTCCGGTATCCAATAGAATAATATACTTCAGTAAACGTAGATCACCTAATACACACTTCTTCATAACAGACAGGTATACCAAACAGACATCTATACCTTGAAGTTATGAGAACTCACCGTATGCTAAACTCGAACAACAAATCTCCTAATAACAATCCACTAGTCACAGACTTATCAGTGTCCTACTCACCTTCGGACCATTACAGATACTAGTCTTCCTGTGATCGAAATCAACAGTGAACGTAGACTACTGTATCGAATTCGGTCACTTACAGAAAACGTTAACAAGCAAACAGTTCGGGACTACTTTTCACATTCCCTTGTTCCGTCGAAGAACTGACAAACAACACACTGCAACTTGATAACACTCAGAGACACACTCAACCATCAACCGATTCGTAACTCTGCACTACGGTGCGAATAAACTACTAGACGGAGCACAGAACAGAATAGAACAGAGTAGAGTTCAATCTCTCAACGACCTACACACTTCAAACAGTACGCTTATAATTCCTAAAAAAAAAACAGGCTCTCGGCCACTCTTTTCTCATTGCCTTATATAGAAGATTTTTTTTACAAGGGTGCGCGAATCTTTAGTTACCTGCACATTTCCCGAAAGGTTCTTTTACATTTAAGGCGCCTGTCCTAGTACATTTGTCCTTTTTCGGCGGCCATCTAACACAAGCTATAAAGAAATTGGAGGAACTTCTTAATTCAATTGGTTGTCATGGTGGAAATGTAATCCTAGTCGTTAAGAAAGTTGGAGAATCTCAAGATAGCTTGCAACAAGTGTCAATGACAGGGAATAAAGCAAGACATTTTTTTAGAGGAGATACTAGCACTCAAAATAATGAACTTTATGAGCTGTGGAAAGACCTATGCATGATCACAACAGACAGTGACTCTCAAGTTGATCTTTGTAATAAGAGAAAGAAAGTTTGGTCGAGCTTTGATATGTTGGTAGGCTTAATGGGTTTGACTAGGTCTAGTGCTATTCAACGTCAAATGTTTCAAGAAACATTAGTGGAGTTCACCAAGTGTTTCATTCAATCCTGGGGAGAGAGCAATATAACACACTACATTGTAAGTGTAATCTTCTTCTACAAGTGTTCATTGCACTTACCTTTTTCCAATGTACTTAACAATTTTTCGCATATTTTGTTTGCACATGGAGCTTTTTTCATGCATCGATATGGGTCATTAGAGATTTTCAGTACCCAAGGAATGGAAAAGTCACACTCAAAGCGAGGGGTGTCTACTTCAAAAACACTCGACATGGTGGTGGTCCAATGCAATCAAACTACATGGAGGAGATGTTTAATTGGTTTTACCGCACTACATTCTTGAGAAAGTTTTTTGTGGAATGACTTAGGGATTCAAAATTGGCAAAACTTGCAAGAACGATGCAACACAACATTGCCAGTGAGAAATGGAAGTCATCGTTAGGTCCTCTTCATCATGCTCAGTGGCGTGCCAGGAGACAACGAGAAGGCTCAGCTTGGAAGTAAAGTGAATTCGTTATTTCCCATTATGTGGTAAAACCTATGATTATTGTAATCTTGGTTTCAATGTGTTATTATTTAATATATAATATTCTGTATGGTTTTAAAGAGGTTTTGTCCATTTTAGTGTGAACAAACAGTTAAAAAAAAAAACTCTATAAATAGAGAGAACTCACTTCATTTCACACTTTTTGCAACTCAAGAGAATGGCACGCACCAAGCAAACTGCAAGGAAAGATCACGTCTTTTTTCCTAGCCCTCATCTAGGGACACAACGCCCACAATGGTTGCAGCCCCCCCAAAGACCACGAAGTGGTTCCCAGAGCACATTTATGCCTGTGTCACACGATGGCACACCACCTGGGAGCAGTTCAGCACATAGAATGGATAATAGAAATTTTTTTTTAACCTATATTCTTGGTCTTCTTTTTTCTCTCTCTCACTCTCTCTCTCTTAAACTCCCAGCATAATTGTATGCAACTAACTTTTCTTTCAGTCAATTATATATGGATTTAGTTAAACATGCATGCACTTGCCTATTGTTTTGTGACTAATTATGTTCCTTTTGTACCTATTGATGTCCCACATCTCCTTTTCATGCCAAAAAAACCCCAGCCACAGAAACGCGGGATTCAGCCCTGCAAATTTTTTGCAGGGCTGAATCCCGCATTTCTGTGGCTGGGGTTTTTTTGCATATTTTGGGCTTGTCTAAGCATAAAAGGTATGGCAGAGATGTAATGGTCTAGTAATTTAGAGGTTATACCCTACAGGTAATCATTGTATGCATAAAAGGTATGGATGAGATCTTTGGTCTAGTTAATGCTGAGGTTATACCCTACTGGTAATCTTTGGTCTTGATTCTACCAAAACCAAGTGATAATGAAGAGTTACATACTTTCCTATGCTTTGTAGCCCCTAAAAACACCAGATAAGGCCAAAAAAGCCCCAGCCACAGAAACGCGGGAAACAGCCCTACAAAATTTTTTCAGGGTTGTTTCCCGCGTTTCTGTGGCTGGGGCTTTTTTGGCCTTTTTTATGCATTTAAGTATACAAAAGACCAAAGGGACAATACAAAGACTTCAAATTAGATACAATTTGTGGAGAGAAGATAAGTTCAATTTATTAGCACAGTCATATACAGGACTAGACAAATGATGAAAAAAAAATTTGTATTATCAAAACATTTACATCATTTCTCAGTTGCCTTCAATTTCTCTACAACTTTCTTTCTCCTTTGGAGAGATTGAGGCAGCTGGTAATTCAATACAGATCTTGATATTATAGAGGGGTCTTGCATTCCAAGACCCATGGTGATACGTATTTGCCCTAATACTTTTCCTCTAAAATTAAGTCCTAATGTAGTTACAACTAAGGATTTCCTAAATAAATTGACACAATTAGTGCCTTGGGTAATTGTACATAAACACAAAATTTTGCTAAGGACCTTCAAGAACGAGGTCATGAAGTGCCCATCCAGACTGTGGTCTTTGTGTATGATAACAAAATCATCCTTTGGCAACTTTCCGATGTAGTTTGCCAAGGATGAACCACTCCCACGATAAGTTTGATCCCCACCAGATCTTGCTACGAACTTGTCGAGCTCAATTGCTTCCTGTTAAGAAAAAATGAAAATTCAAGCTCTTACAATGTTAACTTAAATTATCCATTTATTTAATTCAATTACCACTTACATCATGAAGCTTGTCTTCTTCCTCCCCTCTTCCAGGGGCATCAAGATCAATGCTAGAGTGGGCCATGCCACTCTGCTCTGCTACGGGGGATGTAGGAATTTTTTGCTTCATTATCCTCTCCCGTGCTGCACTAAACTCTCCGTAGTAGAATTGTTGTCATCTTTTAAAATATCAGCACACACCATTGCTATGGTGTCTGCCACAGAATCCTCGAGTGGGATTGCCTTCTTTTCAAGTATGTCAGATGTGTTGTCAAGTGGAACATCTGACATTGTGGACAAAATACTCAAGCATTCATCTAGACGTAGACCGAATGCCTTCTCAATGTCATGAAGTAAAATAAATTCCTCTCCAGCCACAACGATGTTGGAGAGATATTCAAGTTCCACCTCTGGTAATGTGGGCTCAGAGGGTTTGAGATTTGAAGGGGGGTCCTCCTCCATGCTTGATTGCTCATGTAGTTTGTCCTCAACACCACCAGGAAATTCTTGGTGGATTGTAATGCTTTCTTTGGCAAAATTTAGGGCCTCTGGTTGAGGCTCATTCTTCTCCTTAACAAAACCCCCAGTGACAAGGTTGGGGAGCTCAGGAGGTGTAGGTTCGGGCTCCTCATTAACGATAAAATATGGTGTTGCAATGTAGGAAAGGTACTTTGTACCCATCCTCTTCTTTTTGCTAAGTTTTTTTACTAATGGCACACAGTCATCTAGTAAGTGCCCTGCAGTTTCAGCAATTTTCATGAAGCGCTTAAGGCACTCCATGAAGGCTTCATCGCCTCTGTGTATGTAGAGTAGAAGGTCACAAGGGACCCATTTACCCTCATAAGGCGGTATTTCTATAGAGAAACACAAGATGTAGTACTCAAGGAACTCTATGATTTCCTCGAGCACATCACAGTTCAGTTGAATTGTTTTGTCTACATCAGGGACTCTAGACAATAGGTCATACAAATGGTTTTGACCTTTGAACTCAGTTGATTCCAAGAACTCATTGAAGAGTTCACGTGGATGTTTGTTTTGCAGGGTACTGGAGGATGCGGCAGCCATTGCGCATGATGCTAGCTTGTGTGCGTGCTCTGCAAGTGATTCTAGCTCTTCTTGGTTGCAAAAGTGAGAAATGAGAGAATAAGTGTTGCTTTTATAGTAGTTTCAAAATTTTAAAGTGAGTGGGACCCATTTTAAAACTAAAACTGATACCTTCAAATAAAACAATCATGCACAGAACTCTCAAAAAAAACTTTGGCTCATAAAAAAGATTGGACAGAATCATTAACCAGAATAAGATACACCACATCTACACAATAGAAAAAATAAATTCTTAGAACTTTAAATTTATAATAAATTTCCATTGGAAAAATCAAAGATTTGGCAAATTGTACATCATATTGAGATCAAAAAATTTTACATGCTACATGTCTTGCATGTTAAATACATTGTTGTAGACGAAGGATTATAAATGGAACATAGGTTGTGTGTACACTCTAGCACTCAAATAGTTCTTGAGCTATGACAATGAAAGTTGATTTCCATCCACACTCCATTCAGGAAGGACTTTAATTTTATCCTCCAACCTCTTACCAATCTGCAGACAAATAGAAAACATTAAATGAACATATTTGAGTATAAGAATTTGTATAAACAAAAGAAAAAATACCATATGCTACATACCTTATGCCCTTGTATTCTAAACTTTGATTGATCCAGATCCTCAAATCCCATGATTACTAGATGTTCTCTCATGTTGGCAAGAGTCCAATGATGATTTACTGAAATAACTTCCATTTCGTTGTTGGGTAGATTTATCTTAATTTCAAATGAAATTAAAAAACCCTCAGAACTTTGTAATGGTATCCATTCACCAAGTTTACACATCCAATGATCATAATAGAATCTAATGTACAATGAAGTACGATGTTTCAAGTATCAAAATCCTATGCCTGTTGCACCAATTTTACAAAGGTATCTATCCCCTTTGGTGCATCCTTCTACAAGTCCCCAATTTCCACCAAGCAAACCCTCTACCTGCTCATACGTGATATCTTTTAACATGAACATTGTTGAAGTCTCTAGAATTGTGAATATTTGAAATAAATGTACAAAACAATGAATAGGAACACACCAATGTAATCCTATAGATCTTGAAACTCTTGTAAATTTCAAAGAGTTGTGTATGTCCATCACCATCTTATGCTTCAAAGATGGTAATGTCCATACATCAGGTTGCGGCCACTCGAGCTTTAAAAGAGAATCTACCTTAATCATCTCTAACCTACCAAAATCATTTGATGAAGAGGGTACAACATATATATGTGTGTAAAGAAAACTCTCTCACGTAATAGCTGAGCAGGACGGGCTTGTGGAAAGACTATCAACCCAACATCTGCATGCAATGCTTGGAAAGTACCTATAAGACTATGAAGTGGTTGTTCTTCCACCAAGGTAGAAGGAAATATGTCTACAACAAAAAACTACACAACTTAGCTAGGTATATTATGAAATTTGGACAAAAGTCAATGAGTAATACTTACAGTTGATAGGATATCTCATTTTGTTTGAGTTTTCCAATTTCATGGTTGACATTGCGAAAACATGTTGTACAATGGCAACAGTTTCACCATTTTTGAGCTTTTTGAAGCCTAATAACTTCGCTTTCCAATGAAGATCCAAGTTTCCACCATCTCTTACACGGTGAGGACCAACACCAGAGGGTTGCATGTACACCCATGCACCTTTCCAGAACTCCTATCCTAACCAAATTCATTCTATAGCATTGATATTGTGACATTTTATCACGATAACCTCATCTTTTGGACGTCTATGAGATTTAGGTTTCTCCATTGGAGTTCAGGCTATGGAAGTGACAGTAGGAATTCAAAGAAGATGATGCACAGAGAAAGAAATGGAGACGCAAAAGCTGCAATGGTGTGCTAGGGAGAGAAAGTAGTGGAAAGAGATGACTTTTTGGGACTTGGGTATGAAAATGTGGGGTTTTGGAGGGAGAAAGTTGCATTTTGAGTTATTTTTGAAAAAGTCACTTTTTTCAGTACAGTTCATGCACGGATTTTGATTTAGAACCCAAAAATAGCACATTTGATCCTAAAAAGTGGTTGGGGGACCATTAAATGGTGTTATGATGAGTTTTATAACTTTTTGAAAATTTTGAATTTTTGGGCCCAGGTAAGTTACGAGATTCCGTTCTCTCTCTAGAGGCAAAACCTGAACATAGGGGAATCCTGTCCCCTCATCCCCCTTCAGCATAGTGATTTATAGGCTATAGACTGTGTCCACCACCCTCCTCTCACTGGTCCATCACTAATCACTTCTTAATCCAAAAGGCCCATGCAGGGTTCATTTTTTTCCCTAATGATCAGAGTTTTGCTTCTACTCTTCGGTTGATGATGAAAGCCAATCCAAATGCCTTGTCTTTTGAGGAGTTAGTTTCTATTTTGTTGCAGGAGGATCAATCCAGGCAGAACAGGTCCATTATGTGTGTTGCAGATCAAGCTTTCCTGGCTAGTCAGAAGGGCAAAGGAAAATAGAGCTCTTCAACTAGTAAGCAGAAATCTGCAAATCCTGCACATTCGAAGAAGGAAGATAAAGATGAGAAGAATCAGAAAAGAAGAAAGAGGCTAGCATGGTTGTTGCAGAGGCCTCTACACCAAAAACAGAGTCTGCTAATCTTCTGTAGGAAGAAGAATGGGTGTTTACTACTATTTTCAATTTTGACCCATCTTCTCATGAGCAGTGCATGTCTACAGTAGACTTAGATGTTTGGTACTTTGACAGTGGGGCAACCAAACATATTACCTTGCAGCGCAGTTTCTTCTCTTCACTCAAGCTTGCCCCTACACGGAATACTATTACATGCACCAACAACTCCTCTTATCCTATTATGGGAGTTGGTAAGATCATTTTGACTACTGCTCATGGTAGTTATTTCACTTTGTTAGATGCTTTGTTTATGCCAGGGATCAAGAAAAATCTCTTATCAGTTTTTGCATTAGCCAAGATTGGCTTGGTTGTGAAATTTCTTGATGATAGGTGTACAGTACATGATCTATCAAATGGTGATGTGATTATTGCTTCTAGCATTTTATGTCGTGGGTTGTATAAGCTCATAGACTATGAAAGATCTGTAAATGATTTGGCATGTGCAGTACATGATTCTCAGGCTATGTCAAATGCAAAGCTTTAGCATGCACGCTTTGGTCATCTGAATTTTTCTAGTTTGCTACGCCTGCAGAAATTTGAAATGGCGTCCTCTTTGCCCAAACTTGAGGCACCCGGAAAACATGTTTGTGAAGGCTGTGGTTAGCCGTGATGTTGTTTTTGTGGAAGATGTTATTCAGCCATTGCTTTCATGTACTAAGGAGACATCTGTTAGCTCCAAATACATGTATGATACTTTGCTGCCTCTTTTTACAGGTGGACAGTCTAGTGTTGGTCCTAATGAGGCAACTTCTCAGCCTTTGCAGGTTTCATGTGATGATGCAGATAATTCCATTTCTGATGCAGATGTACATGATGCACTTATTGATGAGAGAGCTAATATTGAGCACGCAAGAACTATGCCAAAATGGTTGGTGCAAACCTTGCATGATAGCAAATTAGATGCACCTCTGTCATATCGTACTCGTTTAGGCTCTCATAGTGTCTCTTTTGCATCAGATTGCTATGCTATGGCTGCATCTAGTCTCTATGATGAGAATGAGCCTGTTTCGTTTGATGAAGCACAAAATTCAAAAAATTGGATGGTTGCTATGCAATCTGAATATGATGCTATAATGAAGAATGGTACTTGGTCTTTATGTGACTTGCCTCCTAGCAAGAAGGCCATTGGGACTAAGTGGGTATACAAGCTGAAGCGTAAATCGGATGGTACAGTTGATAGGCATAAGGCTAGGCTTGTTGCAAAGGGTTATGCACAAGAAAGAGGCATTGATTTTGATGAGACCTTTGCACCTACATGCCGTATGATTACTGTTCGGAGCATTTGTGCACTTGCAGCTCATCATGGTTGGAATGTACATCAGTTGGACATTAAAACTGCATTTCTAAATCGTGACTTGAATGAAGAAGTGTATGTTTTTTAGCCCCGTGGCTTTGTGCAAAAAGGGCATGAAAACCAGGTGTGCAGGTTAAAGAAGGCATTATATGGTTTAAAGCAAGCACCACATGCTTGGTATGAGAAGATACATGCCTATCTGATTCTCACATGGTTTTGAGAAGCACCTTATATGTTAAGCGTGCTGATGATGTGCTTCTGAACATTCTTGTCTATGTTGATGACATGCTGCTCACTGGTCGTATTGAGAAGCATATTGCTGATTTTAAGGCTGATTTGCATGCCTCATTTGAGAGGTTTTATTTGGGGCATATGCATCACTATTTGGGCATTCACTTTACGCAAGTTGATGGTGGAATGGCTTTGTGTCAAACAAAATATATTGACGTATTATTGCAGCATTTTGGCCTTGAAGATTGTAAGCCTATTGCCACTCCTATGGTGACAGGTTTACGATTGAGTCTTCATGATGTTGGAGATGCATTTGATGATGTTCTCTATCATCAAGTTATTGGATGCTTGATTTACTTATGCATTACTTAGCGAGATATTCAGTTTGCTGTCTCACAGATGAGCAGGTTTATGCATTGCCCAGGAGTCAAGCATTGGGAGGCAGTTAAGCGCATCTTTCACTATTTGAGTGGTACTCGGCTACTTGGATTGTTTTATCCCAAGGGGGGATCACTACCGCCAGATTTGCATGCTTTTTTTTACTCTTATTGGGTTGATTGTTATGACACTCGTGTGTCCACTGCTTGGTAGCTTGGTTGAGAAAGAAGCAGCCTACTGTGGCCACTTCCAGTTATGAGGTTGAGTATAGGGCAGCTTTCACAACGACTGTTGAGTGTGTGTGGCTCAGACGCCTTATGGCTAATTTGGGTGTTGGTCAGACTTCTACCACCACCATCTTCACTGACAATCAAAGCACATTGGCAGTTGTGAGGAACCCTGTGTTCCATGCTGGTACTAAGCACATTGAGGTGCATTATCACTATGTCAGGGAGAGGTTCTCTTCTAGGGAGATCAGCTTGGCATATGTGCCCACGCAGGAGAACATTGCAAACCTTTTCACGAAGGCTCTGCCTAGGAAGAAGTTTGAAGCTTTCTGCAAAGCTTTGGGCTTACTTCCTTTTGTGGAGTGACTTCCACATAGCTTGGTACTTCCTTATACATGAGTGCCAGCTCCTTGTTCACCGCATCACTCCCAGGGGGGATTTGTTGATATATTTAGGTAGTGATGTGTGTGAACACACTAGGACTGTCGGGGCACTTTTTTCCCTCTTTAGGAGGTTTTTTTCCCTCGACTTGTATATACGCCTATTGCCCTAATGGGCTACTTGTTGGTGCAGTGCTTATTGCGTAATTCGCTTACACCACAGAAACTAAGCTACAGTGATGTTAGAACACCTCTAATCATTAGTAGCTTAGCAAAATTTCTAAAACTGAGAACTTATAACTGTATTTAGTGAATACCAAAAATTCACTTTACAGAAAGCTTCAAGCTTTAATTTTGAACTCATTTACTTCAGACTTTACACTACTATCTTTGTTTATAGTTAAACAATCTTTGCGTCACTTAACTTTGCCAAAACTGTGTTTTGAACTCACCAAAATTCCACCGGAATTTCACTGGACTATCACCGGAATGTCACCGTAATTGTACCGGAATCTTACCGGAATCAACTGCAAATTTGTTTGTGATTTCTTCAAATGTGTATACATGAAGTAAGGAAGTGATATCTGAACTTCCTTCACTGAATGAACTCTATCTGAAGTTTAAGAAAAACTTCATCAGTTCTGGATGCCTCTTTCCGGTCAGACTTTATACTGTGTGTACATATCCATTTCACCGAAATCTTTGATCAGTTTATAGTTGAGACTTATAGCTACAAGATAAGCTATATCTCATGTAAAACTTTACACTATACTTCGAGATCTAACTCATAGAAGTACCGGAAAACATTATTGAGAAAACTTTAACTCTTAACTAACTTTTCATAGTAACGTGAAAAATTCTCAGATTTCTTCACATACAAAGGATGCGCTCAACTTCCACATGAACATGTGTTTTCTATTAGAGAAGATGTGTACAAAATATAGCTTGGCCTCACTTTGCTCATAGCTATGGAAAACTCTCCTACTCTGAGTAGTTATTCCTTACCAACTCTCTCAGATGAATACCCGACATTTCTGGTTTTGTTATTCATCTCTACATACGCGATCTATGGCGTCTTCTACTCTATATCTGTTATACGTGCACATTTGCACTCTCATCTACGCACTCTCTCTACTGCTCTACATTCCGGTTCTATGCTCTCTCTTATATACATTTTGATCCGGTTTCAACAAACTCTCATTCTGGAAGTTTCTTCACTATATATTACAATTGTGAATTTGTCCCTTCACTAAGGCTTTGATTTTCTGAACACTTTGTTTCTGCTTTCCTTCGTCTTTATGTCGTTATGCATAATTAGTGAGTGAATCTCCAACAGCTCCCTCTCAATCACTAATTTGCATCTTCCAGTCTTCATATAGCCTTCTTTTCTTTTATACCTGCCATTTCTTTGAATCTGCTTGTCTTTACTCCATCTAAGCTCTTTATCAGAATACTTGCAATCTGATCTTTCGTAGGAGTGAATACCGATTCAATCTCCTTCTCCATTACCTTTTCCCTCAGGAAATGATATTGAATCTCTATGTGTTTTGTTCTTGCATGAAATATTGGATTTGCTGCAAGATACAACGAGCTCATATTGTCTCCATGTATGATAGGTATACCTTGATCAATACCCATGCTTTTGAACAAGGTCTGCATCCATATCACTTCTTTAGCTGCTTCCACAAGTCCTTTATACTCTGCTTCTGTTGACGATAAGGCTACTGTGTGCTGCTTCTTTGAACACCAGCTTACAAGCTTATCTCTTAGGTATATCATATACCCATGTGTTGATCTTCTGTCATCTTGACTTCTTGCCCAGTCTGAGTCATTGTATGCTCTCAGCTTTATATCTGACGTATAAGGATAATATAATCCTTCCTTTATAGTTCTTTTGATATATCTAAGAACTCTTTGTCCTGCAACCCAATGTTGCTCCTTCAGACAATGCATGAACTGTGAGAGAACTCCCAGTGCATAACTAAGATCCGGTCTTGTTAGTGTAGCATAGATTAAGCTTCCTACTAACGACTGATACTTTCTCATATCTTTAAACTCTGCACCATCATATTTGCTGAGTTTATGATTTACTTCAAGCGGTGTTGAAGCTTCTCTGCAATTCTCCCTATTAAACTTCTTCAGTAAGTTTAGGAGATACCTTTCTTGCGAAACATATATACCATGATCTGTATATGTAACTTCCATTCCAAGAAAGTATGATAACTTTCCTAGATCACTGATCTTGAACTCTTTTTCAAGCAGTCTCTTTATCTCCTTGATTCCTTCATCTGAGGTTCATGTGATTATTATGTCATCTACATAAATACAAATGTAGATCATACCTTCATCTGTTCTCTTGATGAGTAGACTTGCATGTGCCTTCAAACTTTGGTATCCAAGGTCATTGAGATATTTCACAAGTCTGTAATTCCAAGCTCTTGGAGCTTACTTTAGTCCATAGAGAGCTCTTCTTAATCTGCAAACATGTTCTGGGTAACTGGAACTTACGAACCCTTCAAGTTGTTCCATGTAAACTTCATCTGATATATATCCATTCAGAAATGCATTCTTTATATCCACCTGACTTAGCTTCCATCCTTTTGATGCTGCTATAGCAATCAATGTCCTTATGGTTGACATCTTTGCCACTGGACTAAACGTCTCATCATAATCTATGCCATATGTCTAAGCATAGCCTTTGACAACAAGTCTAGCTTTGTATCTGGCTATCCTTCCATCTGCAAGTTTCTTAACTTTGTAAACCCATTTATTTCCAATCACTTTCTTACCATTTGGTTTTGGAACAAGTTCCCAAGTCTTGTTCTCCTCAAGAGCATTAAACTCTTCTTTCATCGCTTCTTCCCATTGTTTCTTACCTTTTGCTTCACCGTAACTCTGAGGTTCTTCATCTTCCTTTACTAAGTAAGCATAGTTTTTCTGATTCAAATAAGAAGTGTCATAAGAATACCTTGTTGGTTGTTTCCTTACTCTGTTTGACCTTCTTGGTTCAAACTCTTCATGTGTATCTGAATACACATCTTCATCAAATCTTGATCCATCATCATTTCTCATACCTGATCCGATCCTGGACGTACTTGCCTGCATATGATCTTCATCTCCATTCACCTGCATATGTGATTTACCTTTTTCATTTCTTCTTATCTCTTCTTCAAGTGTTTCAACACTATGCTCTTTATCTGTATACCAACTTTTTCCTTCATCAAATGTCACATCTCTGGAAACAGTAAACTGTTTGGTTAGACGACTCCATAACCTATAACCCATCTGTTTTTTATCATATCCGATGAACACATATTTTTCAGCTTTTGGTTCAAGCTTATGTCTCAACTGTGATGGCACATAAGCATTCACAACTGATCCAAACACTTTGCAATGATCAAGTGTTGGTTTCTTGCCCCACCAAGCTTCATAAGGGGTCATCCCATTTAAATTTGTACATGGTAATCTGTTTACCAGGTATGTTGCTATATTTACAGCCTCAGCCCAAAGATAGTTTGGACAGTTCTTCTCCTTTAGCATTGCTTGTGCAAACTCAACTAGAGTTTGATTTCTTCTTTCTGATACTCCATTTTGTTGCGGTGTATACCTGCAAGTTATTTCTCTTTTGATACCTGCATTCCACAGATAATCATTGAACTCTCGAGAAAAATATTCTCCTCCTCCATCAAACCTTAGTCTTTTGAGTTTCAGTCCTGTAAGTCTTTCAGCATATGCATGAAAATGCCTGAAAGCTTCAAACACTTCTGATTTCTCTTTCAAAACATAAATAGTTATCCATCTTGTTGCATCATCAATAAACAAAACATAATACCTCGATCCGCTGATAGATCCTTCGTTTGTTGGTCCCCATACATCTGTATGTATGAGCTCTAGCACACCATCATGTTTGTACCCATTCTTATGAAATGGTAACCTGTGGGCTTTTCCCATCTGACAGGCTTCACATTTGTGAATCATATGTTGGTTCTTCACATTTGGTAATCCTCTCACAGACTGTTTCTCTACCATAGCTTTGATTCCCTTTTCATTAAAATGTCCTAACCTCTTATGCCAGAGGTCTAGTTCTGTAAATACCTCATCACCATGTGTGATCAAGGCTTGACCAACATTCCCTTGTACTTTCAGAGTAAAAAGTCTTCCTTCCTTTTTACCATGCACAATCTGCTTGTATCCTTTCTCTGGATCTTATGTAAACCTGACTTGAAAACCTTTTTCTACTATCTGACCCACACTGATCAGATTCTTCGGGATTGTTGGAACATACAAAACATTTGTTAGTGGGTCAGCTCCATTCTTACACTTTACCTTTCCAATTGACCTTACATTATGTTTTGTGTTATCACCTGTCTGTATTGTATGATTTGAAATGCCTCCTAATTCTGATAACAACTCTATATTTCCTGACAAATGATTTGAACAACTAGAGTCAATATAGAATACCTTGAGGTCTTCATTCTCTGACACATTTATCGAGTTCATCATCAACGTCGTATGACCGTCATTCTGGGTATCATTTGCATAGTTGTAGTAGGTAGTGTTGTGAGACTGATTCTGTCCCCAACTTCTTGCTCCACCTCTACCATATCCGCCTCTTTGGCTTTGTCTTCCTACCTCTATAGTTATTGTTCTGATTCTAGTTTGATCCTTGTGAATTATGCCAGCAATCATGAGCCAAGTGATTGCTTAGTCCACAGATCCAGCAAGCTTTCTTGTTAAATTCTTCCTTTACCTCTTTTTCTGATGTTACCTCTTCCTCTTGCATAATTTGCTTGAGCAATCACTTCTTCTTCATCTTTTTCTTTACCTTTATCACCTTTCTTCTTGTTCTTTGCGTACATAGTCGAACTATGTCCTTTATCTCCATCTGTCTTCAAATCTTGCTCAAACATTAGCATTAGTCCAAGCAACTGATTTAAATATGGTACAAAATGATTTAAAGACAGTTCAGTTGAGAGTACGAAAGGTTTCCACCTTTCATCTCCTCTCAAACCTGTAAGCACTTGCGCTATTAACTTGTGGTCTCCGATATCTTCACCAATCGATCCAAGACTGTCTGCCAAGTCCTTCATCTTAGTGACATAATCACTAATGTTTTGACTTTGCTTTTTCTTGAATGTTCTGAACTCCGACCATAAGCTAGCCTTTCTAGCTTTTGTCGTATTTTGGAAGTGATCTTCCAATGCTCTCCATATATCTTCTGCTTTCTCCAGACCTCTAATGTACAGCAATAGATGATCTGTAATGGTATTGTAAACATAAGCTCTTGTCATTGCATCTTTCTTCTGCCACAACTTCAAGGCTTCTAATTCTTCTTTCTTCGGTTGACTGTCGTCTTTAAAAGTCGGCTTCTTTTCTTCTCCGGTCACATATTTCATTAAGTCTTTACTCATAAGTAAAGCTTCCATGCGCATTACCCATGCGGGATAATTATCTCTGTCCAATTATCAATTGAGATATGATTTGCCATGATCTTCTTGTTTCTATTACTTCCGGTGAGTGTAGCGTTAAAGGATTTTACCTTTTGTAGACCTTTACCTTTGAGAATGACTTCAAAATGTTTCTTGATGTCGTTTGTTGTTGATCACCTCAGCTTTCACCTTTCTTTATGAGAATTATTCAAATTCTCTTTCCGTTTCTTCTTCTGAGAAACCTTTCTTGCTCTTCAGAACCTTTCCATGCTTTGATACCACTGTTGTGGTTAACCTTGCTTTGATACCACTGATAACCTCTGATACCACTGTTGGTGCAGCGCTTATTGCGGAATTCGCTTACACCACAGAAACTAAGCTAGAGTGATGTTAAAACACCTCTATAATCATCAATAGCTTAGCAAACTTTCTGAAACTGAGAACTTATAACTGTATTTAGTGAATACCGAAAATTCACTTTACAGAAAGCTTCTCGTTTCCTACAAGCTTTAATTTTGAACTCATTTACTTCAGACTTTACACTATTGTCTTTGTTTATAGTTAAACAATCCTTGCGTCACTTAACTTTGCCAAAATTGTGTTTTGAACTCACCAAAATTCCACCGGAATTTCACCGGACTGTCACCGGAATGTCACCGTAATTGTATCGGAATCTTACCGGAATCAACTGCAAATTTGTTTGTGATTTCTTCAAATGTGTATACATGAAGTAAGGAAGTGATATCTGAACTTCCTTCACTGAATGAACTCTATCTGAAGTTTAAGAAAAACTTCATCAGTTCTGGATGCCTCTTTCCGGTCAGACTTTGTACTGTGTGTACATATCCATTTCACCAAAATCTTTGATCAGTTTATAGTTGAGACTTATAGCTACAAGATAAGCTATATCTCATGTAAAACTTTACACTGTACTTCGAGATCTAACTCATAGAAGTACCAAAAAACATTTACTGAGAAAACTGTAACTGTTAACTAACTTTTCACAGTAACATGAAAAAATCTCAGATTTCTTCACATACGAAGAATGCACTCAACTTCCACATGAACATGTGTTTTCTATTAGAGAAGATGTGTACAAAATATAGCTTGGCCTCACTTTGCTCATAGCTATGGAAAACTCTCCTACTCTGAGTAGTTATTCCTTACCATCTCTTTTAGATGAATACCCGACATTTCTGGTTTTGTTATTCATCTCTACATACGCGATCTATGGCGTCTTCTACTCTATATCTGTTATACGTGCACATTTGCACTCTCATCTACGCGCTCTCTCTACTACTCTACATTCCGGTTCTATGCTCTCTCTTATATACATTTTGATCCGGTTTCAACAAACTCTCATTCTGGAAGTTTCTTCACTGTATATTACAGTTGTGAATTTGTCCCTTCACTAAGGCTTTGATTTTCTGAACACTTTGTTTCTGCTTTCCTTTGTCTTTATGTCGTTATGCATAATTAGTGAGTGAATCTCCAACACTACTTATCTTTGTACATTCTCTAGTAATACATTCAGTATTGTGTGTTGTGCTCCAAGATTCTTCTCCTTCTTTGTGCTGTTCGCGTGCTTCCGCAGACGTCTATCTCCAACAGTTTTAACTTGCCATTGCCCAAGTATAGCATAGTCAATTACCCACTCACACACATCCACTTTCCCATTATTGACTACATTTGATTGCCCTTTTAAGTGTCACATATGACTTCCCTCATAAGAGATCCAAGTGATTCTTCTCGTACTGCAACCACTTGCTCTCTTGTTGCAAACAATTTCTCTCTCATTGCAAATTATTGCTTGCTCAGAAAGGCTAGTTTCCCATCCAAGGCACAAAAAATTACTCATATTGGTGCAACTAACATTGACCCATTGGGTGCATATGTGAATTCCCTAATTGCATAAGAAATCATGATTTCCCTTGTGCACCTTGCATATGAAGGCCCATCCTCTTTTATATGCCTGATTTCCCTCCTTATTGTCCTACCAATTTATCATCAGGGGCAAGGGTGATTGCTCATCTTCTAACACAAAACAATTGCTCATATTGAATGAGGTTTCCTTTTTCCCTTGCCCAATTGACTTCCCCACAAGTTGTATGCTCGATTATCCAAATACAAATAAGGTAACTTAAGGTCCTTTGAGAAAAAAACAATTGTCCAAAAAAAACTACTTGTTTTCCCAAGCTACCATAATATATATGCATTACCTCTTCAATAACATGAGAATGCAAGGCAACACAATTTCAGATTTGAAATATGGTAGGTAAACAATCACCCAATTCTCTTTTCATCTGACTCAATTGTCGTAAATCTCTAAAAAAATGTTGTTTTTGTCCAAACAATGGTGCTCTCATTATTTCAATGATTTCCCATTTGTAATGCCAACCAATTTTCCTCTTAGTGCATAAGAAAATTCCCGTACGAGCTTCCAATCTGTTTCTCTATACACCCCAATGATTTCTTTGTAATTTTCCAAGAGATTATCCTTTCATCTTCATAAATAAAGAGTATGAGCTTCCCATATGATCTCTTTTGACTTCCTTACTTGAAATGTGTAAGTGATTGTCCAATTCAATTACAGCATGATTTCCCATTTCAAATGCATAAATGATTTCTTGTTGTTGGACCTAGGTGATTGCCCAATCTTAGGCATATTTCCCATCATAGTGATTTCCCATCATAGTGAGACTACAATTTCCCTTGAGTTTGCAATTCTATATAACAACCCACTCATCATCTGCTTTCTCATGGATGTACATACCTAATTGCTAGTGGCCTTGGAAACTAGTAAATCTCCAAAGAAATTAAAAGATGATTCCCAGTTCACCTCACCATTTTTGAATGCCCATAGAAGTCTTTCTCACAATGGACCATGGATCTCATTCTAATTTTCCTTCTAACTAATAACATACACTGAGTTGCACAAGATTCCTTATTATTGCTCATGGATATTGTTCATTTGATTTCCCTTTGATTATCCTGTTCATTATTTCTCGTAAATTTACACTTTTGATTGCTCAAAAGCTCACAATTTGGATTGCCCAAAATCTCTTTGTTGTATCCCACTCCCCACTTCCCCCTTGGCACCCTTGCAAGTGAACTTCCAGTCAAAGGCCACATGCATTCTCAAGTTGTGCATGATTGATTGCTCTATAATGTGGATTTGAATACCCTCAAAGTTTATAACAAAAATTTCCCATATGCGAGGCTAGCAATTTCCCAGTTCTCAGTAGTTTCGATTGCCCACATATCACATCAACTACAATTTCCCATTTTGAGACTCAACATGGAATTTCCCATAATAATTAGAACATATTAATTCCTTTGGTTTTTTACAAATACCAATTTCAATTGTTTGCATGAATCCAAGGTGATTTCCCATTACTTGCATACATTATTCCCCTCATAAGATTGGTATTGGTTTCCCATAAGATTGGAAAATTCTATTTACTCTTGAGCTCAAAGGAGTTGCTAGACACATTATTTATAGATTCTTTTGTCAATGACACTTGGTTGCCAATGGATTATGTCAAATGAGTTCCAAGGTGTATTGATTGTTATTGATTGGTCTACACACACCATCCACTAATGATTTTTGAAATATTCGCTTCCAAAATCCATTAATTCAATCACAATCTCTTACACCACTTACTCAAACAATCACCATCACTAGTAAAAAAATTTGTACTCACTTTATATTCACGAGTTTCTAATTTAATTACACACACAATTATATTTACCCATACCTATGATTCCCCCTTCCTCTCATCACAATCATCACTTATCAAACTAGAGATATCAACTAAGATGTAATTTATGAGCATATCAGTCACCATAACTGATAAGCACTTGATGATACACCTAGTCCAACCCTAGTTGTGGGGATCCATCACATTGTGAAGGTATCTCCAATGGGCTTAGGCGGTAAATTCAAATGCGCAATAAATAGTTAAATTTCTTCCACTTTTATAGGATTTGTGAACTTGTGGGGCATATAGCATATTAGTAAGCAAGATTGAGGCACTAATGTATGTGAGCAAGTATTGAAGCAAATACACTCCTTCGAGGGCCATAAAATTTGTTGATATATTTAGGTAGTGATGTGTGTGAACACACTAGGGCCATCGCGGCACTTTTTCCCTCTTTAGGAGGTTTTTTTCCCCCGCTTGTATATATGCCTATCGCCCTAATGGACTACTTATCTTTGTACATTCTAGTGGTAATACATTCGGTATTGTGTTTTTGCTCCAAACTTCTTCTTCTTTCTTGTGTTGTTCGCGTGCTTCCGCAAATGTCTAACTCCAACAATTGGTATCAAAGCAGGTCGCTGCTTCATCTAGGGCATCGTCGACACCTCTCCGGTTTGCATCAACAAGTATCCATGTTCATGTGCCTAGAGAGTTTTCTCCAAATACACAACGCAACAATGATGTGGATTCTCAAAATGAACGTCATGCAGCTGGAGAAAAGAGTATTGATATTTGGACTCATGGTTCACTATATCCTTGTGATCCAATATCTTCTTACTATTCAAAATTCCATAATCTCTCAACTTTACTTCAGTTCATTGGTGCGGGTGAAGCTAGACTAGTAGGTTATTGCAAGTGATCAACTCCATCATATGAGGGTGGTCACTTTAGAAAGCACAATCATATCTTTACAAAAACAAATTGTCGATTTTGAACAGGATATGGAAGCAAAGCAAAGCACAATTGCAAGGTCAAATGCCAATCTCTAGCAGCTAAAAGAGACTTCACTAGGTATGAGGTATACAAAAAGAGCATTGGCATCCTTTGAAGCTCTTTCAATAGGTGGTGGAGCACACAAATGGCATATTTATACAAATGTTTGTTTTACTGTTATATGTTTTAATGAAGGTTTGAAATTGAATCTTTCATTGTGTAGGTCATTTATTCAAGACATAAGTGCTTCATCAACAACACAAGACCAATTCAAGTTGATGAATAGTTGTATAAATGGCAAAGAAATCACTTCTACTATAGAACTCATATGGAACATGTACATATGCAATATAGCCAAATACTTTCATATGTTATAAGTTTGGCTTTTTACCTATAAACTTCTCTCCAAATGTAGCTTGATGTAGAGTGGCAATCGGCGTTCTATTCACAATGTATATAGAAGTTTGTAGAGCTTCTACCTGATAAAAAATTTTCCATCAACTCATGGAACATGTACATATGCAATACAACCAAATACTTTCATATGTGATAAGTTTGGCATTTTACCTATAAACTTCTCTCCAAATGTAGCTTGATGTATAGTATCAGTCGGTGTTCTATTCACGATGTATACAGCACTTTGCAGAGCTTCTCCCTAATAACAATGTGACATATATTTCTCAGCCATCAAGGATCTCACTATTTCTATAACTTTTCTATTTTTGTGTTCAACAATACCATTCTATTGTGGTGTGTACCTACATGAAAAATACCTTGAATTTCCATGTCTTTTAAGAAAACTATTGAACTTATTTGATATTATTCACCTCCTCCATCAGCACTTAATGTCTAAATATAATTCCCTTTCTAATTTCCCACCATAGCCTTGAAATTTTGAAAGTGAGTAAATACCTCACTCTTCTCCTTCATGGAATATATCCATAATTTTCATGTATGGTCATCAATTAAAGTGACACAAAACCTACAACCTCCCATAGATGTGGTCTTTGCATGATCCCAAACATCTGTATGTACTATCTCTAATACATTCTTACTAACATGCTTGTCATGCACAAATGATGCCCTTAACTATTTACCAAATTGGCATGCTTCACAGACCTTCTGCATCTCTACAACCTTGAAATTTGGTAGTCCATTCGCAAGCTCCTTGGAGTGCATCAATTTTGGCCTCTGTAAATTAGCATGTCCAATTCACTTGTAGCATATCCCTATGTTAGCAATAACACCTACACCTTTTGCAAACATGGGTACATTCATTTCATGAATTTTCACATTAAAGGTAAACATTCTACCCACTCTTTCCCTTTGGCAATCAACCTTCCATTTCTGAATCAACATGCCAGACATTACCATTCCATTTTGAAACGTCATTAGATATTGTATTCATCATGTGGTGTTGGACCATGAACAACTCCTCTACATCAGCTGCACTTATGGATGCATAGTTGTTTTGTTGTTTTTTGTTGTTTCAATTCTTTAAGCTGCATTCACATTCAAAGTGGCCATATTTACCATAATTCTAGCATCCCTTACTGTCATTACCTAAATCATTTCTTTGGAAATTTCTATGATGTTTGTGGCTCCCCCTACCTCAAAATTTTCCTCTACCTCTTGCTTTAGTTTTATGGTGACCTTGGTCCTGTTTCCTCTTCCACTTTTGAAGCCTCTCCCTCAATCTCTCCCTTTACCAAAGTAGAATACCATATCAGAACTATATTTATTCCTTGTGATCTTGAGACTTCACCAGGGTTCTTTTCTTCAATTATTAGCATGGACACAAGATCATCAAAATTTGGAATATTCTCCCTAGTTTGAATATAAGCTCTAAAATGCTTATATGCTGCTCTTGAACCACAAGATACACTTCAACCTTATCACCATCATCTGCATTGATGCCAATAGATGCAAATGAATCAAATATGATTTTGAATTTTAAGGTATAGTCGCTTACCAACATACTCTTTTTCTCCAATGTATGCAGCTCATTCCTGAGTTGCAATTCTCATTCCTTTGTATTGCTCTCATACAATCTAACCAAATAGTTCCAAACCTCTTTCATAGTTTTAGCATAATGTTTGTGCCCAATCATGCTATCTTTTATGCTAACAAATACACAATAAATTACCTTTTATGGTCCATGATTCTACTTTGCATATGATTCTAACTGTTGTGCAATCCAATTCCTCTCTAGTAATTAGAGGATTTTCATTTCCTCCTTCAATGTACTTCTAGTATCCCTTTCCTATTAGGAAATTCTTCATTTTGAATCTCCAAGCATTTCTTTTCCAACTTATTGGTCATAAGTTGACTCACTCCATCAGCATTTGCCACTTTTATAACAATTTACAATATTGTAAAATCTAGAAGCATTGCTTGTACTTGAACATTGTCACACTATGACTTGACAATTCGATCTCAGAAAAACACACTTTTCATGTATAAAAATACACACAATCACTTGAAATTCTAGATCTAAATGCTTGGGAGATTTCAAATAGAATGCAAGTTGTTGTTTTGCAATTAACCTATTTTTTCCATGGCCCCCACTTTGAAGGATCAAAATGGAGATTGAAATCTCTTTAAAAATGAAATCTGAGATGGTTTCTAAAGGGTGCATTCTCCACACCTTCTCACTACAACATATCGAGGGACCGAGGCTGCTACCGAGGCAAATGAACAAGCGTGATTTCTTCACGACGTCGGTGTTAGAGTCAGTATATGCGTCAGAAAGAAAGCCTCGGTATGGGCACCGGTTTCGGCGTCGGTATAAGCATCGGTATAGGCATCGTTATAAATGTTAGTAATACCGACGTCCATACCGACGCCCGCACTAGGTGTACCGACGACCATACTAGAGCTACCGGTGCGTATACCGACAACCCTATCTGCACAAATTTTTTTGGGCAGAGTGTGTTGTCTTTTGCTACAGCATGATGTTGTTTAGCAAAAGACAATACACTCTGCCCAACTGAGTACATGTGTTATGTACTCTAATGGCAACCAAAACATAAACTTATATGAGCAAAAATGAACAATGAATCATGTACAGAAAGTTATATATTCCATAAATGAAAAATGTACAAAAGTGTGGCAAAGCACTTCTATATAGGAATCGAATACAAAATGTGACAAAGCACTTCCATGTAGGAATCGAATACAAAATTATGGTACATCATTGCCACATAGGAGTGTAATACAAAATTGTGGCAATGTGACAAAACACTTCCATATAGGAATCGAATACAAAATTATGTTACATCATTGCCGTATGCGAGTGTGATACAAAATTGTGGCATTGATCAAAATATTTACACCTACAATCCTGCAACAAAACATATGTATAAAATAAGACCAATTAACATGACATTTATAAACAACAACTAAAAACAAGAAACCAAGATATAACTTTACCTAATCAAGAATATTCTCCCATGAGATGATTGCATCGCGTTCCTCTAAGTCTTGTAACAGTGCAGTCAGTCCATGTCGATATCCATATGATTCTTCAGTTCGCGTCAGAGGACGACCCACTGCCAAATCCTATAATAAATATGCAAAATGTTAGACGAACATACATAATTTACTTAACACAAACAACTTCAATAATTAACATGATACTTACAAATTGGTAGCGCATACTGTCGTATTCGCCGCTACCTAAATGCGATGTTCCAACCGTATCTAAACATGTGGCCGCCGCATCTCTCTGTTGACGATATCGATCAGGAGTATGTTGCTGCTCATCCTGAATCGATTCCCATTCTTCGACATCTAGCCATACAGGCTTCGGTAAGCCTGCTCTGAAAGCATCATGAGCTTCCGATCATCGATGCGACATCACTTTGCGTGCTGTATGTTGAATCCACTCAGAACTCACAATAGGATTCACAGGTGTTGGCCGGTACTCTTCATATATGCATTGTGTGATATGATTTTTAGAGTCCCTATCCTATTTGGTCCATTTTAACATTACTGAATGACCGAATCGAGCAGAGTTGTCGTATACGCTGATGCCTTGACTTTCCGGCCGAATCCATAACTAGAGCTCCATTACGGATATGATATATCTTGGAGTCGTCATGATCATGCGCACCCCAAGGTGTACGTGGAGATCCCATCTGATGCAATGTGAAGATCTCATCTCATCCAATGTATATATATGCATTCTTGTATACATATGCATTCATGTATACATATGCATATGCATTCATGTATGCATATGCATGCTTGTATGCATATGCATGCTTGTATGCATATGCATGCGTGTATGCATATGTATACATGCATTCATGTATGCATATGCATGCTTGTATGCATATGCATGCATGTATGCATATGTATACATGCATTCATGTATGCATATGCTTGTATGCATATACATGCATGTATGTGTATACATATATATGCATTCATGTATGCATATGCATGCTTGTATGCATATGCATGCATGTATGCATATGTATACATGTATTCATGTATGCATATGCTTGTTTGCATATGCATGCATGTATGTGTATACATATATATGCATTCATGTATGCATATGTATACATGCATTCATGTATGCATATGCTTGTATGCATATGCATGCATGTATGTGTATACATATATATGCATTCATGTATGCATATGTATACATGCATTCATGTATGCATATGCTTGTATGCATATGCATGCATGTATGTGTATACATATATATGCATTCATGAATGCATTTGTATACATGCATTCATGTATGCATTTGTATACATGCATTCATGTATGCATATGCTTGTATGCATATGCATGCATGTATGTGTATACATATATATGCATTCATGTATGCATTCATGTATGTGTATACATATATATGCATTCATATAAAATATAAAATATAAAAAAATATAAATACAAGCATATGTATACATGCATTCATGTATGCATATGCATGCATGTATGCATATGCATTCATGTATATGCATATGTATACATGCATTCATGTATGCATATGTTTGTATGCATATGTTTGTATGCATATGCATGGTTGTATGCATATGTATACATGCATTCATGTATGCATATGCATGATGCATATGCATGCTTGTATGCATATGCATGATTGTATGCATATGCATGCATGTATGCATATGTATACATGCATTCATGTATGCATATATATGCATTCATGTATGCATATATATGCATTCATGTATGCATATGCATTCATGTATGCATATGCATTCATGTATGCATATGCATTCATGTATGCATAAGCATGCATGTATGCATATGCATGCATTCATGTGTATACATGCATTCATGTATACATATATATGCATTCATGTATGCATATGCTTGATGCATATGCATGCTTGTATGCATATGCATGATTGTATGCATATGCATGCATGTATGCATATATATGCATTCCTATATGCATATGCATTCATGTATGCATATGCATGCATGTATGCATATGCATGCATGTATGCATATGCATGCATTCATGTGTATACATGCATTCATGTATACATATATATGCATTCATGTATGCATATGCATGCATGTATGCATATGCATGCTTGTATATATGCATATGTATGTATGTGTATATATATATATGCATGCATGTAAGCATATGCATGTATGCGTATACATATATATATGCATTCATGTATGCATATGCATTCATGTATGCATATGCATTCATGTATGCATATGCATGCATGTATGCATATGCATACATATATGCATATGCATGCTTGTATATATGCATATGCATGTATGTGTATACATATATATGCATGCATGTATGCATATGCATTCATGTATGCATATGCATGCATGTGTATGTGTATGCATATTCATGTATGTGTATGTGTATGTGTATGTGTATGCATATTCATGTATGTGTATGTGTATGCATATGCATGCTTGTATGCATATGCATTCATGTATGCATATGCATGTTTGTATGTGTATGCATATTCATGTATGCGTATACATATATTCATGCATGTATGTATGCATATGCATGTATGTGTATACATATATATGCATGCATGTATGTGTATGCATATGTATTGTGTATGTGTGTATGCATATGCATTGTGTATGTGTGTATGTGTATGCATATGCATGTGTGTATGTGTTTGCATATGTATTATGTATGTGTGTATGAATATGCATTGTGTATGTGTGTATGCATATGCATTGTGTATGTGTGTATGCATATGCATGTGTGTATGCATATGCATTGTGTATGTGTGTATGTATATGTATATATATATATATCTCTCTCTCTCAGTCGAAAACAAAACTAAAGAGAGAAGACATTAGAAAAGCAAAAACATAAAGAAAGAAAAAAGAGTGATATATGTCTCACTTAAATTGATGTAATTTTTGAATCAAGGTTTTCAAAATCCACTTGAAGTTCTCCTTCGTCGAATTTCCAAAGATTTGATCCCAAAAATCTCTTGCAAAACTAAAGAGAAGATATTAGAAAAGCAAAAACATAAATAAAGAAAAAAGAGTGTTACAATATGTGCGATCTACTTACCAAAGCTTCATATCTATAAAAATAGAGGTGTGCATAGAGCGAGAGAGAGAGAGAATTGTTTGAATCAAGGTCGTCAAAATCCACTTGAGGTTCTTCTTCGTCGAATTTCCAAAGATTTGATCCCAAAATCTCTTGCAAAACCAAACAGAGAACATATTAGTAAAGCAAAAACATAGAGAAACAAAAAAGAGTGCTACAATATATGCGATCTACTTACCAAAACTTCAGATCTACAAAGATAGAGGTCTGTTTAGAGAGAGAGAGAGGGAGGGAGAGAGAGGGAGGGAGAGAGAGGGAGGGAGAGAGAGGGAGAGAGAGTGAGAGAGAGGGAGGGAGAGAGAGAGAGAGAGTGAGAGAGAGGGAGGGAGAGAGAGAGAGAGAGAGAAAGGGTGACAAACAGAGATCTGCTGTTGGCGCGCGGAAACCCGATAGGAGAAGAGCTGGATTCAAAACGCTCAGAATGACGGCCTTTTATACCGACACTTATACCGACGCATATACCGATGCTGCCTTTCCAAGGCAAAGCGACTTTCCCAAATCAACCGAGGGTCATACCAATGCCGACAGCTGACCGTCGGTATACTGACCGTTGGTATACTGACCGTCGGTATTCCCTCGATCTGTTGTAGTGTCTTACGTATTCTTCATTTTCGGCCTTCTTCACAATCTCTCTATAGCCACACTGGCTCTAATACCATGTCAAGAGAAACAAGATAAGGAAGAAAGCTTTCATATGCTCTCACACACGAAGAGCGGATCACACACAAATTGAGGCAAGGAAGAATAATTTTCTTCTACTTCTTCTATTGCATAAAGAGAATATATAAAAGTGACCTAACACAACAATACAACTAGTACAATATAAAGACTAGTAAATAAATAAAATCATAATGTTTAAGAATGAGTGAGTTGGCAAGAAACAAAATTCATCACTTACGATAGATAAATCTAGTAAAGCTCACAAAGCATTCCTAACATTTATCAGTGTAACCACTATACATGTCAGAGAAATGAAAAGTGGTTTGTTTCATCCTTGATCATCACATTTTGAGCTTGATATCTCAATAGAAAAAGCATTATTGCCAATTGATCCAATAACTTACTCAAAGAATAGTGAATGTTCATATGACTATGGGTTTGAGACTTTTCATGAGGAGCACCAAGACTATAATAAAGGTCACAATCCTTAGTGGAATGAGAGCTACAATATCTATGCCTACAATTTTCCAGAATCCATAGGATTGTGATATGCTAACCCAACACCACAATTCCCTAATCAAAATATTGATCCACCATTAAGACCATCTATTCCTAAAGACACATTCTCCAAGTGCAATTGAGATCACTTCATTCTCCAATGCCCACTACTCAAGTCCACATAAAATTGAGAGCTAGTGCTCAGCAAAGAGGCTTTGGATATTTCCTAGGATGTGGCATGGACCATGTAATCAATGATTATCCTAACAATCCCTCATCTATGAAAGTAACGCGTCTAAATGTGGTATCATATATTCCATCGGGAAGTGATAGTGATCAGGTTAAACCAGTTTAGATGATTACTAGGGCTCATGCTAAACCCCAATAAGAAGAGAAAAATATAGGTCATGATTGAGATAACAATCTATCAAGTACGAACATTCAAAGTCCTAAGGTCACACATGTACCAAGACAGAGAAAGGACAAGATGAGCAAAATGATAAAGTTTTAGAAACAAGTTTGTCTAAAGATGAGAAGAAAAAGAAGCCTATGTGGAAAGAAAAGAGATCCAAACATGTAAATTCACTTAAAAAGAAGCTTGGTTAAATTAAAAATTGATTATCACAATCTAACTCACAATGACATGGCCAAGAATTAGAGCTTAGAGTAAGAGCTAAGGAGCATGAGAAAGCAAGTCTCCAATAGGAAAGACAGAACCTACAACTAGAATTCCATCATGTAGGATCAATATTGGCAATGCCAATGTGTGAGGCCCTATAGATGCCCTTGAAAGCTTATCAAGTTAGGATATCTATAGGACCATCTATTGAGAATCATGATAAATGCTATCAAAGAGGAAATTTAGAGCAAGAATGGTTAGATATGTGTAGAAGGATGATCAAGGTAGCTTAGCAATTGTTACAGAAGGTATTCAATCCTCTCTCTAACACTAAAAGGCTTGAGAAATGATCCAATCAGATGATTTATCCCATCAACTATCCTCATATCCATGTACTACCTACTCAACCAATGGTGAGTGGCCCAACACTAATTCCTATACCAATTGAACCAATTAGGACAAATCTAGTTAGATAGTACATAAATGACCCTAAAATTTGAATATGGTTATCACCCTTAGAGGGTAGAAAAGGAGAGCGAGTACACATAGAGTCACATATAACCTCTCTAGAAGCCATGCAACCGCTTGAACTTGAAGAGCAATAATTAAGAGAGACTAATCCATACAAGACCTCTCAATAAATATTGGCATCAATTCAACCTTGTGATCTAGATATGGATGCTAAGCACAAGGATAGGCATCAAGAAAATCAAATAAATGACGATATGATGCCAAAATTAAAAGAGGAATATGATTTCAGTATCCTAGATGTTTTTGAGTCACAAAAAGACTAATTTTGGCATGAATTAATAGAAGAGAATTGGAAGACATGGCAAGTATCCAAACCTCCATTCATGGATCTCGAAGTAAGAGCATACAATAACTTGAATGATCTAGATGTCCAAAGCTTTGGACTAGTGCGTGAGGTGATGTTTGAGTGTGATATTGCAAGCCTAAATATCATATCAAGGTATCTAGGACTACATGAAGACACCTTAGAGTGCAAGAAGACAATGCGTCTTTGTTCAAGGAAGAGTGATCAAAAGATTTCCCAAAGAACTCTAGAAGATATGAAGAAGGCTATGTTGATATATTTAGGTAGTGATGTGTGTGAACACTCTAGGACCGCCGGGGCACTTTTTTCCCTCTTTAGGAGGTTTTTTTCCCCCGGCTTGTATATACGCCTATTGCCCTAATGGGCTACTTATCTTTGTACATTCTGTAGTAATACATTCAGTCTTGTGTGTTGTGCTCCAAGCTTCTTCTTCTTCCTTGTGCTGTTCGCGTGCTTCCGCAGACGTCTAACTCCAACAATTGGTATCAGAGCAGGTCGTTGCTTCTTCTAGGGCGCCGTCGACACTCCTCCGTTTGTAGTCTCAAATTCGCACAAAATTTGGTGAGCATACTCAGGGTGTTTCCGAGATCAAAACTGCTTCGCTCTATGGTGCCGAAATCGCGATCTGAGCTCGTTTCGGCCTCCGAACACACTATCACAGTGCTTGTGCAGGCTATTTCGTCCTTTTGTGCCAAAGGTATATACCAGTTTTTGTTCGCCAGTTTAAGCGTCTCGAAGTCTGCTACAGGTCTAGCAGAACTCGTCTGGGCAGTTCTGTTCAACTTTTTGAGATACAGTCAATTTTCTACATCAAGGTATTTTAGTCACCGGCCATGGCTGAAAGCAGTGATGTATTCCGTATGTTGGCTGTTGAGGATAAGTTGGATGGTACCAACTACCCATTATGGGCTTATATGATGCGACATGTACTGGTTGCAAAAGGATTGTGGAACATTGTGCAGGGTGTTGAAAGACGTCATGTTACACCTGTAAGGACAGGTACTACAAATACAGGTGTTGGAGCTGATGAAGATGGTGTCGAAGATGATATTCCGCAGATTCCTGTTCGTGCTGCTGTTTCTGTTGCACCTACTGCAGAGCAGATTCGTTGGGATGGCAGAGATGCCCAGGCACATGCATTGATAGCTTTGTCTGTCAAACGTGCCATTATTCCTCACATTCGCTCTTGCAGAACAACAAAGGATGCTTGGGATACACTTACCACTTTGTACCAGGCTAGGAATGAGGCTCGTGTTGCTTACCTCCGAAAACAGTTGGAGAGTGAGCACATGAATGAAGGTGATTCGATGGACAGTTTTCTTACAAAGATCAAAGACCTGAAGGAACAATTGATTTCTGCTGATGAGGTTATACCAGATAGCTCACTTGTGCAGACCGTTCTGAATGGCCTTCCTGATTCATATCAGAGGTTTGCCTCTACTCTTCGATTGATGATGAAAGGCAATCCGAATGCCTTGTCATTTGAGGAATTAGTCTCTGTTCTGTTGCAAGAAGATCAGTCCAGGCAGAACAGGTCCATTATGCGTGTTGCAGATCAAGCTTTCCTGGCTAGTCAGAAGGGCAAAGGAAAATGGAGCTCTTCTACTAGTAAGCAGAAATCTGCAAATGCTGCACAATCGAAGAACCAGGATAAAGATGAGAAGAAATCAGAAAAGCAGAAATTGTTCTGCAAGTACTGTAAAGGAAATGATCATATTATAAAGAACTGTCCAAAACTGGCTGCTAAAGAGGCAAAGAAGAAAGAGGCTGGAATGGTTGTTGCAGAGGCCTCTACACCAAAAACAGAGTCTGCAAATCTTGTGCAGGAAGAAGAATGGGCGTTTACTACTGTCTGCAGTTTTGACCCATCTTCTCATGATCAGTGCATGTCTGCAGTAGACTCAGATGTTTGGTACTTTGACAGTGGGGCAACCAAACATATTACCTCGCAGCGCAGTTTCTTCTCTTCACTCGAGCCTGCCCCTACAAGGAATACTGTCACATGCGCCAATAACTCCTCTTATCCTGTTATGGGAGTTGGTAAGATCATTCTGACTACTGCTGATGGTAGTTCTTTCACTTTGTCAGATGCTTTATTTGTGCCAGGGATCAAAAAGAACCTGTTATCAGTTTCTGCATTAGCCAAGATTGGCTTGGTTGTGAAATTCGTTGATGACAGGTGTACAGTCCATGATCTCTCAAATGGCGATGTGATTATTGCTTCTGGCATTTTATGTCGTGGGCTGTATAAGCTCATAGACTATGAAAAATCTGTGAATGATTCGGCATGTGCAGTTCATGATTCTCAGGCTATGTCAGATGCAAAGCTTTGGCATGCACGCTTTGGTCATCTGAATTTTGCTAGTTTGTTACGCCTGCAGAAATCTGAAATGGTGTCCTCTTTGCCCAAACTTGAGGCACCTGGAAAACATGTTTGTGAAGGCTGTATTTTGGGCAAAATGCAACGTTCTTCCTTTCCAAAAGATGGTTCAGTTCGGGCTATGCAGAAATTGCAGCTTGTACATAGTGATGTCTGTGGTCCTATGCAGACACCCTCTTTTGGAAATTACCTTTACTTCGTGACTTTCATTGATGATTTTTCCAGGCATGCATGGGTATATCCACTCAAAGCAAAGTCTGAAGTGTTCATGTGCTTCAAACAGTTTTTGGTTTTGGCTGAAAATCTGTCAGCATGTAAAATGGGCACCCTCCGTTCTGATCGAGGGGGGGAATATATGTCTTCAGATTTTAATGCATTTCTGGCTGAACGTGGGATAAAACACCAGTGTACAGTGCCGTATACACCTCAACAGAATGGAGTTGCTGAACGAAAGAACAGGTCACTCATGGAGATGGCGAGGTGCATGGTCAAAAGTCAGGCTTTACCACATAGTTTCTGGCTTGAGGCTGTCATGTGTGCAGCATATGTACTGAACAGGTGTCCCACGAAAGCGTTGCAGTCTATCACTCCATATGAGGCTTGGCATGACCGCAAGCCATCTGTTGCTCATCTGCGTGTTTTTGGTTGTTTGGCATATGCATTAGTGCCTGAACAACATCGCAGAAAATTGGATGATAAGGCAGTAAAATGTATTTTTGTTGGGTACAGTTCTGAAAGTAAAGGCTATCGTCTGTATCATCCACAGACTAAACGCATTCTGGTTAGCCTTGATGTTGTCTTTGTGGAAGATGCTATTCAGCCATTGCTTTCATGTACTAAGGAGACATCTGTTAGCTCCAAAGACATGTATGATACTTTGATGCCTCTTTTTACAGGTGGACAGGCTAGCGCTGGTCCTAATGAGGCAACTTCTCAGCCTTTGCAGGCTTCATATGATGATGCAGATCATTCCATTTCTGATGCAGATTTACATGATGCACTTGTTGATGAGAGAGCTGATACTGAACAGGCAAAAACTATGCCAAAATGGCTGGTGCAGACTTTGCGTGACAGCAAATTAGATGCACCTTTGTCATATCGTACTCGTTCAGGCTCTCATAGTACCTCCTTTGCATCAGATTGCTATGCTATGGCTGCATCTAGTCTCTGTGATGAGAATGAGCCTGTTTCTTTTGATGAAGCACAAAATTCAAAAAATTGGATGGCTGCTATGCAATCTGAATATGATGCTATAATGAAGAATGGTACATGGTCTTTATGTGACTTGCCTCCTGGCAAGAAGGCCATTGGCACTAAGTGGGTATACAAGCTGAAGCGTAAACCTGATGGTACAGTTGACAGGTATAAGGCTAGGCTTGTTGCAAAGGGTTATGCGCAGGAAAGAGGCATTGATTTTGATGAGACCTTTGCACCTACATGCCGTATGACTACTGTTCGGAGCATTTGTGCACTTGCAGCCCATCATGGTTGGAATGTACATCAATTGGACATTAAAACAGCATTTCTGAATGGTGACTTGCATGAAGAAGTGTATGTTTTTCAGCCCCGTGGCTTTGTGCAGAAAGGGAATGAAAACCAGGTGTGCAGGTTAAAGAAGGCGTTATATGGTTTAAAGCAAGCACCACGTGCTTGGTATGAGAAAATACATGCCTATCTGATTGCACATGGTTTTGAGAACAGTCCAACTGAAAGCACCTTATATGTTAAGCGTGCTAATGATGTGCTTTTGATCATTGTTGTCTATGTAGACGACATGCTGCTCACTGGTCCTCTTGAGAAGCATATTGCTGATTTCAAGGCTGATTTGCATGCCTCATTTGAGATGTCTGATTTGGGGCATTTGCATCACTATTTGGGCATTCAGTTTATGCAAGTTGATGGTGGAATGGCTTTGTGTCAAACGAAATATATTGACACATTATTGCAGCGTTTTGGCCTTGAAGACTGTAAGCCTATTGCCACTCCTATGGAGACAGGTTTACGATTGAGTCTTCATGATGCTGGAGATGCATTTGATGCTGTTCTCTATCAGCAGGCTGTTGGATGCTTGATTTACTTATGCATTACTCGGCCAGATATTCAGTTTGCTGTCTCACAGATGAGCAGGTTTATGCATTGCCCAGGAGTCACGCATTGGAAAGCGGTTAAGCGCATCTTTCGCTATTTGAGTGGTACTCGGCTACTTGGGTTGTTTTATCCCAAGGGGGGATCACTACCGCCAGATTTGCATGCTTTTTCTGACTCAGATTGGGCTGGTTGCTATGACACTCGTGTGTCCACCAGTGGTTTTTGCTTCATGCTTGGTAGCTCATGTATATCTTGGTTGAGCAAGAAGCAGCCTACTGTGGCCACTTCCAGTTGTGAGGCTGAGTATAGGGCAGCTTTCACAGCGACTGTTGAGTGTGTGTGGCTCAGACGCCTTATGGCTGATTTGGGTGTTGGCCAGTCTTCTGCCACCACCATCTTCACTGACAGTCAGAGCGCATTGGCAGTTGCGAGGAACCCTGTGTTCCATGCTCGCACTAAGCACATTGAGGTGCATTATCACTATGTCAGGGAGAGGTTCTCTGCTGGGGAGATCAGCTTGGCATATGTGCCCACGCAGGAGAACATTGCAGACCTTTTCACGAAGGCTCTGCCTAGGGAGAAGTTTGAAGCTTTCCGCAAAGCTTTGGGCTTACTTCCTTTTGTGGAGTGATTTCCACATAGCTCGGCACTTCCTTATACATGAGTGCCAGCTCCTTGTTCACCGCATCACTCCCAGGGGGGATTTGTTGATATATTTAGGTAGTGATGTGTGTGAACACTCTAGGACCGCCGGGGCACTTTTTTCCCTCTTTAGGAGGTTTTTTTCCCCCGGCTTGTATATACGCCTATTGCCCTAATGGGCTACTTATCTTTGTACATTCTCTAGTAATACATTCAGTCTTGTGTGTTGTGCTCCAAGCTTCTTCTTCTTCCTTGTGTTGTTCGCGTGCTTCCGCAGACGTCTAACTCCAACAGGCTAGAGTAAACTGCACTCTCACTATTGAGGAATTGATCAAACCAAAACCTCACTACTGGGATGATATTTCTAGAAAAGCAGGATTTGATACGAAGAAGCTCAGAATGGACTCTCAAGTCACACAAGTGTTCCTAGATAAATTTGGTGAATATAGAGATGCTGATGAAGGGAATAGTTGTATTCCTATCACTTTCAATGATATTACCACCAAAACTATCATGGACTCAGGGGAAATCATAGTTGTCTCTACCAAGTCCTTATTGATCAAATGGGTTAAACTTGCATTATGGGTCCATGTGAGCCATGAAGTTACAAATAAATGCTCACATGGAAAACCCATTTGGATTGGTAGAAAGTGTATTGCTTAATACATGTGGTGTATAGTTTGAGCACATTCTCACCATTCTTGACTTTGGAAATCCAAGTAATTATGAACTTTTATGGGGAAGACCTTTCTTGTCCCAAGTTCAAGTGGTGCAAGTTTGGGGTGGAAATGTAGTTTATCTACAACATCAACGCTTAACAATGAAAGTAGACTTGATATATAACTCTAAAAGAGATGTGCACAACTCCAATTGAGGGTCATCCATCAAAATCTAGAGGATTTTGAGAAGAGTGGGACCTCAAGTGAGCATGAAGCAGAGAATGAGGATTTGGAAACACGAGGAAACTCACTTGTGGATGTGTTGAGTTTCTCAAAAAAAATGATGCTAGAAGAAGAAAGAATGAAGAGCTTAAGTGGGAGGAGTGCAATTTTGATAGAGCAATCAAAGATCTCTCCTAGATGAGGATTTCAAACCTTATGATAGGGTTTAGATCTTGAAGACTTTGGATATGGCAATTAATGAGCAAACATTAGCTCCATGCCATGATGAAGAGGGGGACCAATATAGCAGATATTCCTTATAAATTTGACAAGGATTATTTGACCAAATTTGGACTTCTAGATGCTAGAGGGACACCTAAGTAAATAAACTACTATAAGGAAGTTTATTAGCAAGAGAAAGTCAAAGGAAAGCACTTAGATCCAAAGGACGAAGAGAAGGACTCAATATTTGAGGTCTTAGGGCACTTTAGAAAGTACATAGTCAAGGAGAGGACTCTCCAAAGTTGAAACGCCCAAGAGAGAGGTGAGAGCAAGGCAGATGTATGAAAATAAAGAAACTACTAAGAAAGTAGTATTTTTTGAGAGAATGGGGAGGATCTATGCACTCAGATTACCAATGACCTCACCATGGGAGAAGAAATGGAGCTAATTAGCCTTTTAAGATGTGGATCCAAAGACATATGCTCTCATTGGATTTGAATAATGAGCATAGCAAAGCTGCTTAAGAAAAGACCATACATATAAAATGAAACATATTCCAAGAAAATCAAGGAGAAAAATCAAGGAGGAAGATATCTTTTAAGACTTAAAAGGTGTGGATCCAAAAATATGCTCTCATTGGATTTCAATAATGAGCATAGCAAAGCTGGTTAAGAAAACACCATACATATACAATGAAACATACTCCAAGAAAATCAAGGAGGAAAGAGAAAAATTTCTAGAAGCAAGATTTATATGGATTGTGTGTGAATGGATCGTGTGTGTACCAATTTAAAAAGGTCCATGAAGCAACCATCCGAGATAGTTATCCTCTTGGAAAACTTTGTTTTTGTATCAATTTAGAAAACATCAACAAAAGCGACCATCAGAGAAATTATTCTCTATTGATCATTGGTCATCTCTTAAAACAAGTGGCAAGAATAGAATTGTATAGCTTCTAAGATGGATTCTTAGGATACAATCAAGTATCTAGTGCCATTGAGGACCAACATAAAACGGATTTTACAATTGAATGACATATCTTTGCATTCAAAGTCATGTTGTTTGGTTTGAAAAATGTTCAAGAAACCTTTCAAAGACTTGTGTGTCACTTCTTCAAAACGTTCCTTATGGAATGCTTGGAATTTTAGGTTGATGACCTATGTGCACATTCTAAGGTGTGAAAACAAAACTTAATCTTAGATGAATCTTTGACAAGTGTAGAATCTCTAAAGTGTTTGAATCTAGAAAAGTGTGTGTTCATGGTGCACGAAGACAAAATCATTGGGCATGTCATATCTAAGCATGTCATCTCAACTGATGAGGAGAAATTCATTGTGATAGTGTATTTACGAAGACCAAGAAATGCAAAAGAGATACATATATATGTGGATATTATCGATGATCTATTCATATATATATATATATATATATATATATATATATATATATATATATATATATATATATATATATATGTGTGTGTGTGTGTGTGTGTGTGTGTGTGTGTGTGTGTGTATATATATATGTGTGTGTGTGTATGTATGTATGTATATATATGTGGGAATTGCAAGGCCTTTTTAATATTTGATCAATAACTTCAAGTGGACGGAAGATTGGGGGAAGTCCTTTCAAGAATTGAAAAGATGTCTGATGTTAGCACCTATACTCAAAGTTTTGGACTCAACTAAGCCATTCCACATTCATCATGATGCTTCAAAATATGCTATAGGATGTGTTTTAGCCCAACCAATAGATGATGGTAAGATGGATTTCCCTATTGCATATGCCAATCGATAGTTAAATAGTTCTGAGAGAAATTACACCACAATAGAATGAGAAGACCTAGGTATGATCTATGTAGTGAAAACTTTTAGACATTACCTAATGTCTAATAAATTCAAAACGTTTGTAGACCACCAACCTGTCTTGTACTTCATAAACAAACCATGTATTGTAGGAAGACTTATTAGATGGTTCCTACTACTCATGGATTATGACATCAAAGTAATATTCAAGAAAGGAAAGACTCCATCTATCAAGGCTTATTGATGGAGAGGCACAAAGTGCTATAAACGATGATATATTAGATGAATATCTATTCAACTTGGAGGTAGTTCTTGTTGGGATATCCATGTTGCACCCTTTTGTCCAATTCTAGGTTCATTCTCATGAGAGCTTATTTATCTTGCATGCAAGGATATTTTCCCTCAAATCCATATAAGGAGGGCCTCAGTTCCCTCCTCACAGGATAATATAATCAATCTTTTGGCTAGAGTGCACACACTCTCCTCATGGAGTGTCCACAACCATGGAGCTTTATATGTAGGTCTTTTCTACTTTAATTCATTTCATCATGTTTCCATATCTTTCATTTCTTCCTCCATAGCTTGTTTATTGTGTGGTTACTAGTAGACTAGGAATAGTTCTTTTTCACTTCAACTTGGTATTAGAGAGGTTATGCTTTTTAAGGTTCCATCTTCTTAATTTCAAATTTTCTTATTTTTCTCATCAATATTTTTGTTTCGCCTTATACTCTCTTTATCCCTCCCATATCTCAATTTTGTAATAGAATTGCTTATAAGCACTATTTCCATTCTTCATTTCACGTCCCTTTTATCCCATGATTTAGCTTCATTATAATCCTTTTTTTACCTTGATTTTCTTTATCATAACATGCACCTATCATATCATGGTTAATAAGAGTGTTTCTTAAACACTAAATTTGTAATGAATGGATTTAATGAGAGTTAATGGAGTGCAAAGATGATGGTTACACTCTCTAAAGGGGCAAGGATGTGCATGATCAGAATCTATTATATCCATCTTAACAATATGGGTAACATGAAAGTGGTAGATACTAGCCCTCCATGTTGCTCACCTTCAAAGGTCTACCTCATCTGAGAAAAAATCCATGGTTCATACCAATCTTGTGACCTTTGCCCTCCCTTCTGTTTGGCATGAAATCACATTGACTTGGAAGCCAACTTTTCTTTTTGCCTTTCCAACTAAGTGTTGGGTTACTGTGGTTAAGGAAACTTAGAATATTTTGATTAAGGCCCAGAAGTTTCTGTAATTCACCTTCTAGCCTAGAAGGGAAATGTTCTATCCATGGCTCCAATGGCTAGAGAAGGTTGTTAATGGTGGCCATTCCCACCACCAAAATGTGCTCAAAAAGATATGAACTATGTTGAGATTTGAAGAGTAAATCCAAAGAAAGCACTTGTAGCTCTACTTTAAGGAGTGGTGGGGGAGAAAAGCAAACAAACCTACCAAAGAAATGTGTAGACTGCTCAAAAAGAAATAGGAGAAGGATTCCATTCCCTACATGATTAACAGTTGTGGTATGGATGCAGTATGGATAAAGAGAACGTAGAATTTACTGTTAACCTTCATACAAATTTTGGGAGTTAATTCTCCTCTTTCCCCAAATAAGAAGGATTGTATGGTGGCCATCTCTAGGGTATGGAACACAAGTATAATTGACAATATGGTGTGTCTACTGGACTCTCCCATCTCCAATATGGAAATCTTAGAACCTATTGATTCCCTTCCTAATGGTAAAAGCCCCCGCCTAGATGGTCTCACCTATGAATTCTTCAAATCCTTGAAACATGTGTTGGTGATCCCATTGCACCAGGTCTAGCGAGAGACCATGGATTTTGGCATGTTACCAATTTTTCTTAATGATGGCGTAATCAAATTAATTCACAAGAAACTTAAAAAAAAATAGAATAAAAAGTTAGAGCCCTAATATGATATTACAAATGAGATACAAGATTTAAGTGAAGGTCCTCATCAGTCGTATTTCTTGCCACCTTCAGTCGTATTTCTTGCCACCTTCACTCTTGGCTCAAGGTTGACCAAAAAGGTTTTATTGATGGAAGATCCATCCTCGAGACTATCCTCAATGTTTGGGAGGGCATTGAATATACCAGGGAATCCCAACAAGATATGATATTTCTCATAGTCACCTTCGATAAAGCCTATGATAGGATTGAATGGGACTTCATCCTCCAATCCGTAAAACAATTGAGTTGCAGTTTGAAATTTATAAGAGCGATATTGACCCTCTGGGCCAATGACATTGCTTGCATTAATATCAATGACAAGCTCTCCCAATTAATTCATTCCAAATGCTTGATTGGGAAAGGTTTCCCCTTGGCTCCTCTGCCTTTTCTTATCACCAGTAATGGCCTCTATTGTTTGGTTAACTGTTGGAGTTAGAAATTTGCAGAAGTATGCGAACGACACAAGGAAGAAGAAGAAGCTTGGAGCCCAACAGAAAATATTGAATGTATTACCACTAGAATGTACAAAGATAATGTTGATATATTTAGGTAGTGATGTGTGTGAACACACTAGGACCGCCGGGGCACTTTTTTCCCTCTTTAGGAGGTTTTTTTCCCCCGGCTTGTATATATGCCCATTGCCGTAATGGGCTAATTATCTTTGTACATTCTCTAGTAATACATTTAGTATTGTGTGTTTGTGCTCCAAGCTTCTTCTTCTTCCTTGTGTTGTTCGCGTGCTTCCACAGACATCTATCTCCAACAATTGGTATCAGAGCAGGTCGTCGCTTCATCTAGGGCACGGTCGACACTCCTCCGTTTGCAGTCTCAGATTCGCACGAAATTTGGTGAGCATACTCAGGCTGTTTCAAAGTTCAAAACTGCTTCGCTCTATGGTGCCGAAATCGCGATCTGAGCTCGTTTCGGCCTCCGAACGCACTATCGCAGTGCTTGTGCAGGCTATTTCGCCTTTTTGTGCCAAAGGTATATATCAGTTTCTGTTCGCCAGTATAAGCGTCTCGAAGTCTGCTATAGGTCTAGGAGAATTTGTCTGGGTAGTTCCGTTCAACTTTTTGAGATACAGTCAATTTTCTGCACCAAGGTATTTTAGTCACCGGCCATGGCTGAAAGCAGTGGTGTATTCCGTATGTTGGCTGTTGAGGATAAGTTGGATGGTACCAACTACCCACTATGGGCTTATATGATGTGACATGTATTGGTTGCAAAGGATTGTGGAACATTGTGCAGGGTGTTGAAAGACGTCCTGTTACACCTCTGACTACAGGTACTGCAAATACAAGTGCTGGAGCTGATGAAGATGGTGTCAAAGATGATATTCCGCAGATTCCTGTTTGTGCTGTTGTTTCTGCTGCACCTACTGCAGAGCAGATTCGTTGGGATGGTAGAGATGCCCAGGCACATGCATTGATAGCTTTGTCTGTCAAACGTGCCATTATTCCTCATATTCGCTCTTGCAGAACAGCTAAGGATGCTTGGGATACACTTACCACATTGTACCAAGCTAGGAATGAGGCTCGTGTTTCTTACCTCCGAAAACAGTTGGAGAGTGAGCACATGAATGAAGGTGATTCTATGGACAGTTTCCTAATGAAGATCAAAGATTTGAAGGAGCAGTTAATTTTTGCTAATGAGGTTATACCAGATAGCTCACTTGTGCAGACCGTTCTGAATTGTCTTCCTGACTCATATGAGAGTTTTGCTTCTACTCTTCCGTTGATGATGAAAGGCAATCCGAATGCCTTATCATTTGAGGAGTTAGTCTCTGTTCTATTGCAGGAAGATCAGTCCAGGCAAAACAGGTCCATTATGCGAGTTGCAGATCAAGCTTTCCTGGCTAGTCAGAAGGGCAAAGGAAAATGGAGCTCTTCAACTAGTAAGTAGAAATCTGTTAATTCTGCATATTCGAAGGAAGATAAAGATGAGAAGAAATCAAAAAAGCAAAAATTGTTTTGTAAGTACTGTAAAGGGAATGATCATATCATAAAGAACTGTCCAAAACTGGTTGCTAAAGAGGCAAAGAAGAAAGAGGTTGGAATGGTTGTTGGAGAGGCCTCTACACCAAAAACAGAGTCCGCAAATCTTGTGCAGGAAGAAGAATGGGCGTTTACTACCATCTGCACTTTTGACCCATCTTCTCATGATCAGTGCATGTCTGTAGTAGACTCAGATATTTGGTACTTTGACAGTGGGGTGACCAAACATATTACCTCGCAGTGCAGTTTCTTCTCTTCACTCGAGCCTGCCCCTACAGGGAGTACTATTACATGCGCCAACAACTCCTCTTATCCTGTTATGGGAGTTGGTAAGATCATTTTGACTACTGCTGATGGTAGTTCTTTCACTTTGTCAGATGCTTTATTTGTGTGAGGGATCAAGAAGAATTTGTTATCAGTTTCTGCATTAGCCAAGATTGGCTTGGTTGTGAAATTTATTGATGACAGATGTACAGTTCATGATCTGTCAAATGGCGATGTTATTATTGCTTCTAGCATTTTATCTCGTGCGTTGTATAAGCTCATAGACTATGAAAGATCTGAAAATGATTTGGCATGTGCAGTAAATGATTCTCAGGCTATGTCAGATTCAAAGCTTTGGCATGCACGCTTTGGTCATCTGAATTTTGCTAGTTTGCTACGCCTGCAGAAATCTGAAATGGTCTCGTCTTTGCCCAAACTTGAGGCACCTGGAAAACATGTTTGTGAAGGCTGTATTTTGGGCAAAATGCAGCATTTCTCCTTTCCAAAAGACGGTTCAGTTCGGGCTACACAGAAATTGCAGCTTGTACATAGTGATGTTTGTGGTCCTATGCAGACACCCTCTTTTGGAAATTACCTTTACTTCGTGACTTTCGTTGATGATTTTTCCAGGCATGCATGGGTATATCCACTCAAAGTAAAGTCCGAAGTGTTCATGTGCTTTAAACAGTTTTTGGTTTTGGTTGAAAATCTGTCAGCATGTAAAATGGGCACCCTCCGTTCAGATCGAGGGGGGGAATATATGTGTTGAAGGATACAACATGTATTTCTTGGATCCACTTCATTTTCATCATCGTTTGTACCTTTTTCTACCTTTCATTTAGTTAATAAAGCACTCTTGTATAGGTGTGTGTGAGTGCCACACTAGAGAATAAGTGGGATTCATTCTCCTTTCAGTTGAGAAATCCCACATAGCATGCTTTTTTGCCATTTTGTATATAAAGAGGTCTCCACCTCTTCTTTTGGGGAGAGCTCTTTGAGAAGTAATGAGATTATGCTAGTTTGTAGATAGACTCTTGCTCTCTCATCGTCATGATGTGCATGCATGCTTGTTCTCTTCTTGTCGAACGCTTGTGACACGTTGATGTATGATTACGTCGTTATTATACTTGTGATTACGATTAGTTGTATCATTCGCGATGCTTATGTTGTATCTTCTTGTTGATAACGTTGTTAATCATATGTTGACGAAGCGCCATTACGTCTGCTGAGTGCTTCTACGCAAACATTTGGGTCTCATGAGATGCTCCCTGGTTTGACAAGTATGAGTTGTGATGCTACAACGTCAACAATTTTTGACGCCGTTGCCGGGGAGCGTTCTCTTGTCACTTACGTGATGGTTTATGACGTGAAGGTGACGTGTATGCAAGCTTTGCATGACGATTTCTTGAGTTCTTTATTTCATTACGCTCTTGTGAGCATTCGCGGCTTGCAAGATTTACAATAACTTGTTGTGATGATCCATTTTTTGGTGTGATGAAGATCCCCTTTTTTGGGTGATTAATCCACCATGTCTGGTGATTCTTCAAGTCACGAGTAAGATAGGAGTAGTTTTCAAAAATCTTTTAGTCATAATGTTGATTTTTTCTTTTACTTTTGTTGAGATTTCTCTAATTATGTGTAACTAAGTTTTGCTTTGGGTTTCTTCTGCAAGTTTCAAAGATGCTTTGATTATTCATCTTCATCAACGAACTAGGGTCAAAACAGAAAAGCCATATCCTTCACATCATCATCAGAAATGTTGGACGTCTGTAGCTTCAATGGATTAGCTCTGTCATGGCACTGGCAGATTCTGGTCCTGTTCATTGATACATTCTTGCATTCTTCAGTCACCGTCCACTGTCCACACGCGCGAGGGATGCGTATGAATTTATAGCGCCATTAGTGTGTGAGAAACCCTTATTACACTGGCTACTGAGCTGGCTGGAAGACTACTTGCACAATTCTTTGAGTCCAGGGAGCTCTAGTTTTACCAGGAGAGGGCAGCGCAGCTTGTCCTCTCTCGCGAAATGACGATCCTCCCTTTTCTCTGGACGGAGATTCTCATACCTGTAGCTGCTCTCATCGGAATTGGATTTGCCCTAATCCAATGGTACATTGTCTCCTGCATCTCCGTTTCCCCAGCGAGGGCCAGCGAGAGTGGCGGTGACGACTACCTGTTGGAAGATGGTCCTGATGGGGCTGATGCGATGATCAAATGCGCGGAGATCCAGAAAGCGATATCCGTAGCTTTTACCACCGTTGCGTTCATTTTGGGGGTGGTTACATCGGTGCTTTCTGGCTATCTTGGCATGAAGATCGCAACCTATGCTAATGCTCGCACAACCCTTGAAGCTAGGAAAGGTGTAGGCAAGGCTTTTTTTTTATGCCTTTCGTTCTGGGTCCGTGATGGGTTTCCTTCTTGCTGCAGATGGTCTGCTAGTTCTATATATTGCTATCAATCTTTTTAAGATTTACTACAAGACTGAGCGGGAGGGGCTTTTTGAAGCGATTACTGGGTATGGACTTGGTGGTTCATCCGTTGCCCTTTTTGGGCGTGTTGGTGGTGGAATCTATACCAAGGCTGCAGATGTAGGTGCAGACTTGGTTGGTAAGGTGGAGAGGAACATTCCGGAGGATGATCCCAGGAATCCAGCAGTCATTGCTGATAATGTTGGTGATAATGTTGGAGATATTGCTGGAATGGGATCAGATTTGTTCGGATCATTTGCAGAATCCTCGTGTGCTGCATTGGTTGTGGCTTCTATTTCTTCTTTTGGAACTTCACATGACTTCACTGCTATGTGCTTCCCACTTTTGATCAGTTCCATGGGCATTGTTGTTTGTCTGATCACAACTTTGTTCGCAACTGACTTCTATGAAATTAAAGAAGTGAATCAGATTGAACCTGCACTGAAAAGGCAGCTGATCATTTCAACCGCATTAATGACTCTGGGTATCCTGCTCGTTTGCTTTCTTGCACTGCCAAGTTCTTTTACCATTTACAACCTTGGCAGTACACCGAAAGTTGTTAAGTGGTGGCATTTGTTTTTCTGCGTGGCTGTGGGTCTCTGGGCTGGCCTGATCATTGGATACACAACCGAATATTTTACGAGCAATGCATATAGTCCAGTGCAGGATGTAGCTGACTCTTGCAGAACTGGAGCTGCCACCAATATTATTTTTGGTTTAGCATTGGGCTACAAATCTGTCATCATTCCTATATTTGCTATTGCAGTTGCAATATATGTCAGCTTTGCCTTGGCAGTCTTCTATGGAATTGCAGTTGCTGCCCTGGGCATGCTCAGTACTATTGCAACTGGCCTTGCAATTGATGCATATGGGCCAATTAGTGATAATGCTGGTGGAATTGCAGAAATGGCAGGAATGAGTCATCACATACGTGAGCGCACTGATGCTTTGGATGCTGCTGGGAATACTACGGCAGCCATTGGGAAGGGCTTTGCAATTGGGTCTGCAGCTCTGGTGTCCTTGGCCTTGTTCGGAGCTTATGTGAGCAGGGCATCATTGACAAGTGTGGATGTGCTATCAGCCAAGGTGTTTATTGGATTGATTGTGGGTGCTATGCTTCCTTACTGGTTCTCTGCAATGACCATGAAGAGTGTCGGTAAAGCAGCTCTTAGTATGGTGGAGGAGGTCCGCAGACAGTTCAACACCATCCCTGGTTTGATGGAGGGCATCAACAACCCTGATTATGCAACCTGTGTGAAAATTTCTACCGATGCTTCGATAAAGGAGATGATTCCTCCTGGAGCATTGGTTACGGTTACACCATTGGTCGTTGGTATCTTATTTGGTGTGGAGACCTTAGCTGGCCTTCTTGCAGGTGCACTGGTGTCTGGTGTGCAGATTGCGATTTCTGCATCAAACACAGGAGGTGCATGGGACAATGCCAAGAAGTATATTGAGGCTGGAGCCTCAGAACATGCTCGAAGTTTGGGTCCGAAAGGTTCAGATGCACATAAAGCAGCAGTGATTGGTGACACTGTTGGTGATCCCTTGAAGGATACATCTGGTCCCTCTTTGAACATTCTTATCAAGTTAATGGCTGTAGAGTCCTTAGTCTTTGCACCCTTCTTTGCAGCTCATGGAGGGTTGCTGTTCAAGATTGGTTGAGCCCATATGGGAATGTAAGACTATAGATGAAGCTTAGGCAGTCTCCTTTTCCAATTGCCATCAAAACTAACTAGGCCCTTAACACGCTGAGGACTTTCATTTTGTATCTGAAAGTTAGGTCATCACACTCTTCATTTCTTGGGAGTGTTGTAGATCAGGGCTTCACGCGGAAGTCTAGGTTTACTTGTTTAAAGTCCTCATTGTTTTTGCTTCCACTGAGGTTCTGTGAACACGACAGGGATGCCAGAAATTGTAAATTTAGATTGTTCGGGTGTGTAGGTATGAGGGGAAGCAGAAGAGATAGGCAAAGCACGCACTTTTGCTCGCAAAGGAGTCCCACTTCTTAAAACCAACACATAAGCGTGTCGCCTCTGAGTCCTTTACTTCATCCTTTCCCAAATTTTGTTTATCTGTACATAGATGATGCGGAGAGGCCGTCAGGAAGATGGAGAAGATGGTGGAGCTGAGACGTTGAAGGATGGATAAGGGAAGAGATAAGGTCCCAGAAAGGACACGGGCAAAAAAGGGCCTTCATGGGAAACATCAACAGAAATACTTACCAAAGATTTCAAGAAATATGGTGGTCAAAGATAGACGCCTTACTGACGGGAGAACGGTCGGAGATCAAGAGGATTATATGTCGTGAAAACATGACGAAAGGGCCACACACCAAGAAGATATTTGCTGGTGGACTTCCTACGTCTGTCACTGAAGTAGAGTTCAAGAACTTCTTTTCGCAGTTTGGTAAAGTGGATGAGAACCAAGATATGTTGGAACATGGCACAGGAAGATCCACAGGCTCAACACCGACCAGTCCCGCAGGGTGGATTACTGAGGGCCTCTAATGTGGGAAGATAATGTTGTGGGCAATTTGTCATATGCATAACAGTTGACATCAGGAACCAATACAACGTAGAGCACCTTGCCAAGGCTGTTCTGATTGTGCATTTATCATGAGTGACAACCAAATTTCATGAAAAGTAATGGATGAGAATGAAGATGAGAAGAATGCAGCTGAAGTACATGTTAGTAATATGCGAATTAAGAAGTATGAGGAATATAGGGAGTATGCTATTGACACTCAGAAAGAGCAGCTGACTACAGAATTGCAAGAGACTGAGGATTGGCTGTCCAAAGGACTCTTTATGGGGTGCTAAGGTTTGCAATGGAGAATAATACGAAGGACTGTGAGGACATTGTAATAGTAGTTCAGAATCCGATTGGATCCTGGGGAACTTTATCCGGGAGCTAGAAGCTAGTGCACTTAGCGAGATACCGCCACATTTCAAACATCCTACAATGGTTGGTCCCATTCTGCCAGTCAATGTGCTGCAAAGGACATCGACAAGTGAGAATATGCTCACAAATGAGCCGTTGGGTAGAGGAAGATACTTGTCTTCACTGGCTGAATGCACAGAAGCCAAAGTCGGTATTGTATGTCTCATTAGGAAGCGTTGCCACAGTGAAGAAGGATCAGCTTCAGGAGCTTGCACTTGGTTTGGGAGCTGCAGGGCTAGCAACTCTATGGGTGGTGCGTGAAGATCTCATAGGTGAAAAGGGAACATCATTGCCGGAAGGGTTTCTGCAGAGAACCCAAGAGAGGATAAGAATTGTTTCATGGTCACCTCAGTTGCTTGTGCTGTCCCATGGTGCAGTAGGTGGCTTCTTAACACATTGTGGATGGAACTCAATTATTGAGGCCTTGTCCATGGGTGTACCACTGCTGGCATGGCCCCAGCTCGGTGATCAATACATGAATGCAGAAGTCAGTGTAACAAAATGGGGAGCAGGATTGAAACTGAATAATTTCGAGAAAAAGCTTGTCAGGAGAAAACATAATTAAGGGCACAGTGTGCCTAGTCTATGAAGCTCAAAGATGGGTACGTGATTTCATCTGGTCACTCAGTGAACTTGCACATTGAATCTGTTGTCCAGCATGAACTGTTACGACAGGGAGTTCGGGCACCAAAGTGAAGAGGAGGCATGATCGGGATCCCAAGGGCAAATGGGGACGTGCTATTCCACTGCTTGACAATGTTATTGTGGGCACTCAAGCTGATTCCACTTGCATGTGGAAGAAACAACTCGGTCAAGGGCCATCACGGAAGAGTTGAGGAAGAAGGGCAGTTTATCTTTGATTCCGAGGTTCAATCCTTCAAGATCCTAATGCTCATGGCGGTAAGTTCATAGAACGATCGAACTGGGCTTGAGCATTGATGATGAGGAAGATGCAGCAGAGAAGTGATAGGCATGAAGAGTTCACATATGGTGATCCGACTGAAATGCTTACTGATGGATCTTTCAGCAAAGGGGATGGTGATGAAGTTGGTCAGAGTGGTGGTGCCTATATTATCAGGATCCCCTGTGGTCCAAGGGAAAAGTATCTGAGGAAGGAGCTATTGTGGCCATACATCCATGAATTTGTCGAGGGAGCACTTAATCACATTCTTAACATATCAAAAGCTTTGGGAGATGAAATCAATGATGGCCAGTCTGTTTGGCCATATGTCATTCATGGGCATTATGCTGATGCTGGGAATATTGCATCTGTACTGTCTGGTGCGCTGAATGTGCCTATGGTGTTGACAGGGCATTCACTTGGCCGTAACAAACTAGAGCAATTGCTGAAGCAGGGTCGCCAATCGGAGGAGGACATCAATGCAACATACAAAATCATGAGGCGCATTGAAGGAGAGGAGCTATCACTTGATTCTGCCGAGCTTGTCATCACAAGTACGAGACAGGAGATTGATCAACAATGGGGCCTATATGCTGGCTTCAATGTAAATCGTGAGAGGATTCTCCGCCTTCGTGCCAAGCAAGGAGTAGATTGTTATGGAAGATATATGCCAACTATGGCTGTGATTGCACCAGGAATGGACTTCAGCAATGTGATTGTCCCTGATGTTGGCGATATGATTGAGGATGTAGAAGGTGTGGCCTATGTAGGCCAAGATGGAACCACAGTGACCCCAGCTACTAAACCAGATCCTCCAATTTTGGATGAGATTTTGCACTTTTTCAAAAATCCTGCAAAGCCTATGATCTTGGCTTTGGCTCGAGCAGATCCAAAGAAAAATATTCCAACTCTTGTAAAAGCTTTTGGAGAGTCAAAACCACTTCGAAAGCTTGCAAACCTGACGCTGATTATGGGAAATCGTGATGATATTGATGAAATGCCATCTGCCAATGCCAATGTATTGATGACTATTTTGAAGCTTATTGACAAATATAATCTGTATGGGGAGGTTGCATACCCCAAGCACCATAAACAGTCTGAGGTTCCTGATATATATCGTTTGGCTGCAAAGACCAAGGGAGTATTCATTAACCCAGCACTTGTTGAACCATTCGGCCTGACTTTGATTGAAGCAGCTGCCCATGGACTACCGATGGTAGCAACACAAAATGGTGGGCCAGTTGATATTCATCAGGCTTTAAACAATGGCTTGCTCGTCGACCCCCATGATTCAAATGCCATTGCAGCTGCCCTTTATAAGCTGGTTTCAGACAAAAACCTCTGGTTTGAGTGGAGGCGCAACGGTCTAAAGAATATACACAGGTATTCCTGGCCAGAGCATTGCAAGATTTATCTTTCCAAGGTGGCACTATGTAGAAAGCGGCATCCCCACTGGCAAAGTGATGATTTGCTAGATGGAGATGAGGAGTCACAGAGCTTTAATGACTCACTGCAGGATATCCATGATATCTCTCCGAAAGATAAGGACTCTGCTGTGAATGCATCTACATTGGTGACAAATTTTTGCCAATGCCCTAAGCGATGACCATGTCCAGTACAGCATGGAGTACAGGTTCCCTGACCGCTCGTAGGTCGGCACAACACGAGGGCAACAGGCCCTAATGCTGAGCGCTAAATGCTCTAAGTTCACGAGAACTGACAACAACCAATAGTCAGAAGTGAACACATCGTGCGTACTAACTTCTAAGCATCTAAACAAAACGAAAGTAAAAGGAGAGAATGAGAGAGAGAGGGGGAGAGAGAGAGAATACTATGTCTTCTTGAATGAGGCCTCTGACAAATAACTAGTTGCATGGAGTTCATTGAACGGGGCCTTGAAAATTTTGTAAGTGAGGGGTACGATGACTGTATGTAAATCCGTGGTGCTGCGGTGACTGATTTAGTATGTAAATAAGAGGTGTGCCATTCGTTCATTAAATTGTGTGATTGGCAATCGGGTAGGCTAACTATATTGATTCAATCACAAAGCATCAAGGAGCATTTTGAGATAGAACAAAAAGAGCATTTTTTTTAGGGTTACATGAGATTGAAGGAAGTCATTGAAAGGTGAACGAAAAAAGAGGGACTAAGGGGTTTAACACATTGAAGAGAACAAGATTGTCTTTTCTCAATATTGATTTCGTTTTTGCCTGAATGAACCTCCTTTATAAATTTGGAGATGCAATAATGTTTTTAGAGTGAAATATCAAGATGTCTTCAACACTTAATGTTCTAAGGCTATCCCTCAAGAATGATGGAAATTTTTTCTCAAAATTTATTGATTTTGATTCTATGACATTGAGTCTACACATATAAGGTATGTCTAATTCCTTCTTATTCTTTGAAGTTTGTTTAATATTTAAAACGTCATTTTGATTCTTGTTAGAAGAAACCCATTAAAACTTATTTACACATCTTAGAAAACATTCAAAAAACACATAAAAACCCAAAACAAATTCTAAAAACTCTTAAAATACCAAATAAATATTAAAAACACTCAAAAAACCAAAAATTGTTTTAACAAAACATGGGAAAGAAAAAGGCAAAAGAGAGAAGGAAGGGGGAAAAGGTTGCACAAAATAAGGAAGAAAAAATTGAAATGCATGCAGTAATCACACATGATCAAGGTGAAAATAGAGAAAATTTACGAGGGGTAGAGGAAATTGGTGGGATTTCTAAAGGGGTGGGTTCCATAGTTGCAACTAGGGAACATAGCAACACTTTTGTAAATGTATTCATTGGTCATGACCATAGAAATATGTGTGCTTACGTTAACCCTAATTGTGAGTGGAATTTAATTCATATTGATTTAGTGACTATTATTTTGGACAACATCCAACTAACCACGCATTCCCCTATCCTCATGAATGGTGAAAATTATGATTGCATGGGTCAAGTTGTGTTGCCTATTGTGGTGAATGGTATGGAATCTTCTGAAACATTTTTTGTCATGGAAGGTATAGATGAAGACTTGGTCATAGGCACTCAAAGGTTTTTTGAACATCAAGGGTTTGAAGCGCCTTGTCCATCTATTATGTCCATCCCCACTAGTGAGTCTTTTGGAAATCCTAATGATTATCCTCATTGTATGGATTGTGGACATAATCATCTATTCAAAGATTGTGCTCTTAATTCACAAAATAGTCTTTCCACTCATGCTTTTTCATCTAACCTTTCTTTGAGTAAGTCACAGGAAACCTTGACGAATGATGAAGTGGAGGACTCCAAGTGCTTGGAGGATATGGAAGGGCCCTCCCTTCCTCTAAGTTTGGAATCTTCTCACGAATTTTGTATGAGTTCTATGGAAGATAAAGTGATATCTAAAGATTCTATGTGTAATACAGATAAATGCATCGCTGAATCTCCAGATCAATCTCAAACCACACAACCCTATGATCCATTGGATGAGCATGATGTATGTAAAAAAACTCAACCTTTGTTGAATTTCCCTTGTGAAGATGAGTTATCCCTAAAGACTCACATAGAAGGCCCAAAAGACCCTATTGCCAAAAAAAAAGAGAAATCATCTTCCCTTTGTAATGTAAAGCAAATTTGGGTGGCCAAGAACTTACTTAGAGCCCAACCAAATCGCACTATGATATGGGTACCAAAGAAAGCTCTTATACAAACTCAACCCCCTCATCTACGGTCTAGATTCACCATGCCTTATCATCAACAACGAGCACTTCTCACCAAGGGATCCAAAGAAATCAAGCCAACACTTAGAAAAGATCCAAGGAGAAACCTCAAGGCTAAGACCAACAAAGCGAAGACATATTGGCGACCTAAAACCTCTTCGTGCAGCATCCATGGGTGTCGGACCCAACCTTGCCCAATGCACAGCATATGTTTAGGATGCACACCAAGTATGCACACGAATAGGGCCTCATCCAAAGGCCAAGCATTAGGCACACTTAGTTTAACCCAAGCACAAAGAGGGCACATGTACATAGATTTGAAAAATTTTCTTTTCATTTTTCTCTTCTCAGGTTGGTGGATAAAGGTGGCATCCATTTCAAATGGTTGATAGAAAAGAAGCGGCTCTTGGAGTTGGACATTTGGAGAAAGCCTCATCATCGCCTCACCCTTGAGCACTTTGCTCAAGACCCATCCATTTTTGCACCATTTTTTTGTTGTATGCATCTTTAGAGTATGCATAAGATAGGGTCACATTACAAGACCGTGCATAGACACTTTTTTGTTTTCCGCCCATGCACCCTTAGTCCCCACTCATGCATTTGGACTAAGAAGAGATGAATTAATTTCATCTAGTTGTATATATCATCTACATTTTTATCGTATCATTCTCATGCATCATCCATCCATTACCACAAAAAAAAAAAAAAAAAAAAAAAAAAAGATTATATATATATATATATATATATATTTCTAGCATATTCATCCATATGAGGCAAAAGAACCAAGTTAAAGCATTCGACTCCAAACAAAAAGCAAGATGAAGAAAAGCAATAACACAAAGCACTCCAATGGTGCAAGGATCATGCAAATCAAAAGGGACTCCTACACGCTCTTCCACAGAAGCTCCATACTGGCAAAAGCTTTGTCGAGGACGACAAAGTCAAGGAGGGGGGGAGTGTTGAAGGATACAACATGTATTTCTTGGATCCACTTCATTTTCATCATCGTTTGTACCTTTTTCTACCTTTCATTTAGTTAATAAAGCACTCTTGTATAGGTGTGTGTGAGTGCCACACTAGAGAATAAGTGGGATTCATTCTCCTTTCAGTTGAGAAATCCCACATAGCATGCTTTTTTGCCATTTTGTATATAAAGAGGTCTCCACCTCTTCTTTTGGGGAGAGCTCTTTGAGAAGTAATGAGATTATGCTAGTTTGTAGATAGACTCTTGCTCTCTCATCGTCATGATGTGCATGCATGCTTGTTCTCTTCTTGTCGAACGCTTGTGACACGTTGATGTATGATTACGTCGTTATTATACTTGTGATTACGATTAGTTGTATCATTCGCGATGCTTATGTTGTATCTTCTTGTTGATAACGTTGTTAATCATATGTTGACGAAGCGCCATTACGTCTGCTGAGTGCTTCTACGCAAACATTTGGGTCTCATGAGATGCTCCCTGGTTTGACAAGTATGAGTTGTGATGCTACAACGTCAACAATATGTCTTCTGATTTTAATGCATTCCTGGCTGAACGTGGGATAAAACACCAGTGTACAGTGCCGTATACACCTCAACAGAATGGAGTTGCTGAACGAAAGAACAGGTCACTCATGGAGATGGCGAGGTGCATGGTCAAGAGTCAGGCTTTACCACATAGTTTCTGGCTTGAGGTTGTCATGTGTGCAGCATATGTATTGAACAGGTGTCCCACTAAAGCGCTGTAGTCTATCACTCCATATGAGGCTTCGCATGATTGCAAGCCATCTGTTGCTCATCTGCGTGTTTTTGGTTGTTTGGCATATGCACTAGTGCCTGAACAACATTGCAGAAAATTGGATGATAAGGTAGTAAAATGTATTTTTGTTGGGTATAGTTCTAAAAGTAAAGGCTATCATCTGTATCATCCATAGACTAAACGCATTCTGGTTATCCGTGATGTTGTCTTTGTGGAAGACGCTATTCAGCCATTGCTTTCATGTACTAAGGAGACATCTGTTAGCTCCAAAAACATGTATGATACTTTGATGCCTCTTTTTACAGGTGGACAGTCTAGTGCTGGTCCTAATGAGGCAACTTCTCAGCCTTTGCAGGTTTCATATGATGATGCAGAACATTCCATTTCTAATGCAGATTTACATGATGCACTTGTTGATGAGAGAGTTGATATTGAGCAGGCAAAAACTATGCCAAAATGGCTGGTGCAAACTTTGCATGACAGCAAATTAGATGCACCTTTGTCATATCGTACTCGTTCAGGCTCTCATAGTGCCTCCTTTGCATCAGATTGCTATGCGATGGCTGCGTCTAGTCTCTATGATGAGAATGAGCTTGTTTCTTTTGATGAAGCACAGAATTCAGAAAATTGGATGGCTGCTATGCAATCTGAATATGATGCTATAATGAAGAATGGTACATGGTCTTTATGTGACTTGCCTCCTGGCAAGAAGGCCATTGGCACTAAGTGGGTATACAAGCTGAAGCGTAAACCTGATGGTACAGTTGACAGGTATAAGGCTAGGCTTGTTGCAAAGGGTTATGCGCAGGAAAGAGGCATTGATTTTGATGAGACCTTTGCACCTACATGCCGTATGACTACTGTTCGAAGCATTTGTGCACTTGCAGCCCATCATGGTTGGAATGTACATCAGTTGGACATTAAAACAACATTTCTGAATGGTGACTTGCATGAAGAAGTGTATGTTTTTCAGCCCCATGGCTTTGTGCAGAAAGGGCATGAAAACCAGGTGTGCAGATTAAAGAAGGCATTATATGGTTTAAAGCAAGCACCACGTGCTTGGTATGAGAAGATACATGCCTATCTGGTTGCACATGGTTTTGAGAACAGTCCAACTGAAAGTACCTTATATGTTAAGCGTGCTAATGATGTGCTTCTGATCATTGTTGTCTATGTTGATGGCATGCTGCTCACTGGTCCTATTGAGAAGCATATTGCTTATTTCAAGGCTGATTTGCATGCCTCATTTGAGATGTCTGATTTGGGGCATTTGCATAACTATTTGGGCATTCATTTTATGCAAGATGATGGTGGAATGGCTTTGTGTCAAACAAAATATATCGACACATTATTGCAGTGTTTTGGCCTTGAAGACTGTAAGCCTATTGCCACTCCTATGGAGACAGGTTTACGATTGAGTCTTCGTGATGCTGGAGATGCATTTGATGTTGTTCTCTATCAGCAGGTTGTTGGATGCTTGATTTACTTATGCATTACTCGGCCAGATATTCAGTTTGCTGTCTCACAGATGAGCAAGTTTATGCATTGCCCAGGAGTCACGCATTGGAAGGCGGTTAAGCGTATCTTTCACTACTTGAGTGGTACTCGGCTACTTGGGTTGTTTTATCCCAAGGGGGGATCACTACCGCCAGATTTGCATGCTTTTTCTGACTCAGATTGGGCTGGTTGCTATGACACTCGTGTGTCCACCAGTGGTTTTTGCTTCATGCTTGGTAGCTCATGTATATCTTGGTTGAGCAAGAAGCAGCCTACTGTGGCCACTTCCAGTTGTGAGGCTGAGTATAGGGCAGCTTTCACAGCGACTATTGAGTGTGTGTGGCTCAGATGCCTTATGGCTAATTTTGGTGTTGGCTAGTCTTTTGCCACCACCATCTTCACTGACAGTCAGAGCGCATTGGCAGTTGCGAGGAACCTTGTGTTCCATGCTCGCACTAAGCAATTGAGGTGCATTATCACTATGTCAGGGAGAGGTTCTCTGCTGGGGAGATCAGCTTGGCATATGTGCCCACGCAGGAGAACATTGCAGACCTTTTCACGAAGGCTCTGCCTAGGGAGAAGTTTGAAGCTTTCCGAAAAGCTTTAGGCTTACTTCCTTTTGTGGAGTGATTTCCACATAGCTTGGCACTTCCTTATACATGACTGCCAGCTCCTTGTTCACCGCATCACTCCCAGGGGGGATTTGTTGATGTATTTAGGTAGTTATGTGTGTGAACACACTAGGACCACCGAGGCACTTTTTTCCGTCCTTAGGAGGTTTTTTTCCCCCGGCTTGTATATACACCCATTGCCCTAATGGGCTACGTATCTTTGTACATTCTCTAGTAATACATTCAGTATTGTGTGTTTGTGCTCCAAGCTTCTTCTTCTTCCTTGTGTTGTTCGTGTGCTTCCGCAAACATCTATCTCCAATAGATAAGTAACCCGTTAGGGCTATAGGCATATATACAAACTGGGGGGGAACCTCCTAAAGAGGGAAAAAAGTGTCCCGATGGTCCTAGTGTGCTCACTGTTGGTGCAAGACAATCAACAATTGATGATTAGAACAAAGATTTGAAGTCAAAGAATGAAGCAAAGATCAACATATTGATGGAGAGTGTTAATCTCCACAAGAACAAGCTATCCTTGATGTTAGAACACTTCTATATCAAGAATAACTCAAAACCTTTACCAATTTGGAGGATCAATGCCAAACTATCAAGATTTATACTAACTGTGAAGAAAGTCACTTATTCAAAAAAGTCTACTACACATAACTCACTCATTGACTGATCAAATGTGTAAGGTTTTTTATAAAACTTTGCATAACATGTCGTCTAAAGATTATGCACCTTCTTCAAGTTAAATCATCTCCAAAGATTTAGTAGATCTTGAGAAATGATTCAAATAGTTCACTTATGTCTCAAACTGTTCTCCTATAGAGTCGACTTTGACACTTGCAACTTCTAACACATAGTTCTCCCAAACTAAAACCCGTTTAAGCAAATGCTTTTAGCCATAGATGGCTTACCTTCCACCTTAGATTTTTACTTCTTATTTTTGCAAAACTTTACAATGTGCACTGAGAACTAATCAATTTTTTGACCATTGAGATTGCGCCTATTTGAGAAGACACTCAACACTTCTTCACATGCAAATGTTCCTACACATAATTCTCTCAGCCTCTTTACAATTAGGCTCTCAATTGTTAACCATATAAGCGTTAACTATGGAATTATACATCTACAAAAGGATTCTTGAAATGATCAAGCATAGAAGGAGAACACAACAAAATATCGGGCACAACTTTTCTTTTATTTAGAAAACTTTACATTTGAATGATGAGAGAGATCTTCCTCACTTCTAAAGTGTCTAATGACTCTTACAACATCTAATTCTTGACATCTCATGCTCTCTCATACTTGCCTTGACTTTTTACTTGTATATATAGGCATATATGTACAGGCTCATAACCATACAAAAGGTATAAGTGAGCTAACTACAAATTAATATACATATGTATACAAGTCCATTTCCTAAACATACTCTATCTTCAATCTTCAATTGTTGATCTCTTCTTCATCCTTTGACTTCAAGTATTTATCCAAAACATCAATTGGTGGTTGAATTGCACCTACAGCTCCCCCTCAATCATCAATTGAGGTTTTCTCTATCTTCTTTATGTTGGTGCATGCCAATCATCAATTGAAGGTTTATGAAGAAATGAAGTCAAGAAATTAAGAAGAGAACAAATTCAGAAGTTTGAAGGAAGGACATTGTTGGCAGCAGTCAGGGAACCGAAGGAGCCACAAGACGAAGAGAGTCAGAACGAAGGGACAGCACAAGCAGACATGGCAGTCAAAGAAGATCTGGCAAGTAGGCCAATAATTTTCCTCATGAAGAAGCAAGTACGAGCATTCACGCAGATCTAGCACTAAGGCAACCTTTAATTTTTCAAAACCTTTACACCAATTAAAAGTGATTCTCATCACTAATAACCCCTGTAAATACCATGTTCACCCTTTTGTAGCTCCATTTTGTGCAAGCCAAGGAGCCCTTGAGCTTGAGGAGCTTTAGAAGTATCTACCTGCCAATTTTCATATTTTTTAGATCTCGTTTGAGCCCTCTAATAAGCCCTGGAACCTAATTTTTAACTAGGCCGGACACTAGGTCTGAACAGGGCCAAAGCTAGTCAAAAACTATAAAAGGAGCTAGAGAGCTCATTTTGGAGGTTAGATTGTAACTGAAACAAACTTGTAAGAGCTTTTTGAAAGTAATCTAAGAACTCCATTGCTTCTCGCTCTTTGTCTTGCCGTGTGTGCGCGTGTGTGTGTATGTGTGTGCATGCTTGTGTGCTTCTCACTCACGCACTTGTGCCTCCACTTGCTCCAGGTCTTCATACCATCCTCACGTCTTCCCGGATTGACATTAAAGGAGGTGCTACTCATCACTGAGCTACACCAAATTTTGGTGCCGTTGCCGGGGATCGAGCTTTGAGGACGAGCGTGTGATGGTAAGACGTAGATTGGAGACGTTGGCGTTGTAGGTAATTTCTTTACTTTTCCTATTTTTTTCTTTCTTACCTTACCACCATCATCACCATCATCATCACCACCATCTCCCACCTCCATTTCCATCATCGCGAAAATTTCAGTTTTTTGATTATATCACCATCTCCACCTCATTTCCCTCATTTCACTTGTGAGAGAGAGCGAGAGAGCGAAATTGCGTGTACTGTTTTTGCATGTTTCTTGAGTTGTCTTGCAGGTACAGGTCACATCATCGTCCCCAGCACTCTACGCAGGTACGGAATTCGAAGTAACTGTCTGTGTGTCGCCGACCTCTGTCAATCGCGACCGACAGAAAAAACGCTCAAATTACCAAACAAAGTGCAAAACCATGATCTACAGGCCTAGAGCTTCCCAAAAATGTGTTTAGTTTTTTGAAATTCCTCAGATTTCTGTCAATCGCGATCGCTCTGTCAATCGCGATCGACAAACCAGGACGGGCAGACCTGTCAATCGCGATCGACACGTCAATCGCGATCGACAGCCCACGACGGCTCTGTCAATCGCGACCGACAGAGTCAACGACCGATTGACCACGACCGACGGACCATACGCGTGACACGTGTCAATCGCGATTGAGCCATCAATCGCGATCGACTCATCAATCGCGACTGACAGCCCACGACGGCTCTGTCAATCGCGACCGACACAGTCAACAATTGTTTGACCACGACGGACAGACCCTCGTGACCGACCTGTCAATCGCGATCGACCCATCAATCGCGACCGACAGAGTCAACGACCCTTTGAACACGACTGATTGACTTTTCGTAACCCCTGTCAATCGCGATTGACCAGTCAATCGCGACTGACAGCCACGACGGACCTGTCAATCGCAATCGACACGTTGATCGCGACTGACCTGTCAATCGCGACCGACAGACTTTGCGAACACGTTAAAAGGGCAATTTAGGTCAAATTTTTAAGGTAAAAATAGTGGTCTAAATTTTGGCCAAGTGTGGGACAAACATTAGGGGGTAGTATTGCTTTACGAGGGCATGACCCAAGTAACTCGAGAATTCCTGTTTGCCTGTTAACCTAGTTTAATCCTGTTTTAGCCCCAAAACCCTGAACTGGCATAACTTTCTCATACGAAATCCGTTTGCCGTGATTTTTGTTTTGTTGGAAAGCTCGCAGGGAGTACAACAAAAACATTGACTGGTTACGTTAAATTAAGCTCAGGAATATTAGATAGGGTATTTTGAAGTTGACCATACCCAGGGGGAACAAAAGTCAGGGATCTCTAGAGTTGTGTCCAAAAAGTCATAGTGCAAATTGGTGAAGTGTTACATGAATGAAAGTGATTGGTTCTGTCTTTTGAATTGAAGTCTTGAGCTAACAGTGGGCCTTTTACAGGTCCTTTGAGAGCAGCGAAGGGTACGCAAAGCAAGAGTAAGTGCAGGCTTGGGAACACGCGTCCTGGGCACCCCAGGGCAACAACACAAGGAAAGGAACTCAAGGTTGGAAAACCCGCAACACCCTCTGTCAATTCTTAGTTTAGGCTAAGTGCGGGTAATGTTAGAAGTAATTCCAGGCAACGATAAGCACGAGATAAATCAAAGACTGTCTAAGAAGTCAAGTTCAAGTCAAGAGATAACCTGTGTGTGTGTGAACGACACCCTTAAAGGAAAAGAACCTAACGTGAAAACGACCAAACTAAAGTGCGAAAGTAAACTCAAGTATTCCTGACGACGTGATATCAGACAAGAGTATAAACACGCTAATCAACATAAAAAGAACCAAGTAACCGATACCAAAGGACTCAGAAACGTGGTTGTACCTGGGAAAAATTGGGTTAATCAGTTAGGCATATGAACCTTAGATCAGGACGACACCTAGTAAGAGAGAGACAAAGCCTTAGGTCTTCTGAGGCTAGTGTCAATCATACTGCAAGGTCTTGGGCCCAGCAGTTGAGTCACCACTCGCATTACCCTAGCTCGGATACCAGTGAATCAGAGATGTCTCAAGGCATGGAGAGACCAACAGGAAGTTCGGGAGTGCCATACTTGCACAGGGTAGAAGGCCCTTACAAAACACAGTTGGAATACCTGAGGACCAACCGATTAGGTGCTAGCATCTATGAGGACGGCCTAGGAAGGTCTGTGGTACAGATTAAAAACCCTGACCAATCCATAGGACTAGAGCACCCAGCAATCAAGTTTGAAAATGGAGCATACTTGGATAAAGAAGGAACCATATACGTAGTCACTAGTCACCCAGATAGGACAGATGAATTTGGGAACGTAATCTCAGAGGCGGACTTAGGTGACTTGGAACAAGGAAGCATGGGTGTAGAACCTAGAACCCCCCGAGGCAAATCTGTTCTCACTAGGATTATCACACTTGAGTGGATTCCCCAAGACAACAAGAGCATAGATCTGCTTCTGAACCGAGAGACTGACGAGGCCTTTTGGAGGTATAAATCTGATCGGCCAATGGATATAGGAACAATCATGATCTATGAGTTTAAGGATCTTGATAGCCCAGGCAGAGTGACCTACTTAGATCACGCTTCGGAGAGGATCTTTGTGGTGACAGAAAATGATAGGCATGCTTACACTTGGAAGGGTGAATTCGTTTTCCCCCAACCAAGATCGAATGTATCCTATGGTCACCCTGGAGCTAGAACATCCCAAGCTCATGGAATGCAAAGAGACAGAAGTAGAGATAGACCAGAAGTAAGCTTTGCCAACCCAGTGGGCAGAGAAAGAACGAGGATGGAAACGAATAGAGTAGAACCTGAGATACTTAGAGCTCATAGGAATCAAAGAAATGCGGAGGAGTTCCCTCTACCACGACCTAGAGAGCACACAAGGACTTTGAGACCGACTCAGCTAGTTAAGTCCATGAAGAACTACTTCGATGGCACTGGAGATCCATACGATCATGTGGCTGAGTTTAGGCAAGTCCTGAGAGCTGAACAAGTGGAGGATCTATTCACGCAGTACAATGCCTTTGGTCTGACCCTTAGGAACACTGCCCTGACATGGTTTCAGCCACTAAATGAGAGGCAGTTCAAGAGCATAGACCAACTCCTAGAGGCTTTCATTATTGAATTCTCTAAGAGTGGCATAAGGCATAATACCTCCTCGCTGATTCACAGCTTCAAGCAAACCCCGCAAGAGACTGTAAGACTTGCAGGAAGGAGATTTAGGCAATATCTTGAAAGATGCCCTGTTTCGGAGTTACCCACATCAGCCAAGCAAGTGGCTTTATTCTTGGATGGATTGCTAAGTACCAAATTAAGATCATATGTGTACTTGAAGGACCCTAGGACCATAGAAGAGTGTGTACGCATGTGTATTGACATTGAGGACAACCTAGGGGAGGAGTTAGAGCTTTCCAAGATATATAAAGACTCGGATAGTGCCTCTAACCTCTCTTCCACGCAATCCACATCAATCGAGGAACTTGCAGAGAAAGTAGCTCAGAAATTAGGTGTAACTAGCAAACAAATCCCAAGGTTTGCCCCTGTGAAAAGGTGCTATACGTGTGGTGGCGACCACATGGCGAACGTATGTCCCATTATGGCTCAACCCCAAGTAAATCCTAATAGCCAGTACTGCACCATAGAACGGAGGTACACCAATCACACCGCACAAGATTGCCCCTACAATAAGCAAACAGTTAGGCAAACCTATCCTCAACCCTATCCACCACAGGGAAGATACCAGAACCAGTACCCTCCACAGCCATATGGCAGGCCACAACAAAATTATCAACCACAATATCAAAACCAACAAAGGCCTCAGCCTGTGCTAGCACAACAACCCCCAGCCCCAGCTAATGTGATTCCGGTAAAGTATGCTGTTGCAGAAGAAAACCTGAATAGAGCCATAGTCCCTGTAACCCCACTGCTTTCCGAAAGTGACCCCAGTGACCATAGCTTTGATTCTACACATGTCGATAGTCCCCAGGCTTACTACATGCAGTCTCCAGAACATGGTGAGTCCTATTACATCGAAGAGCCAAATGAACCTAGTTGGGAGTCAGATTACACAAACGTCATGTATGCAAACCCTAACCCTAGGCCTCAACCTAGGCAAGTAAGACCTCCGTTCCCAAGAGGACCGTGCTACAGATGCCAAGGAGATCACCTCATTCGTGATTGCCCCTTACCTCCACCTACACAAAACCAGTCAGTGACGATCCAAGGCTTTTGCCAAGATTGTGGAAAAGAGCATCTCTTACGAGATTGCCCAAAGAACCCCAATAATATGCCAAAAATCACGCCTATCAATGTTATTGGGTTAGTGGTAGATTCCACAGGAAGTGTTACTTCCACTGCTCCCGTACAGGTAGTCACTAGAGCTCAAGCATTGCAACAGAATCAAGGGGTAAACCAGGATAAGAACCCAGAGACTAGTGAAACCGAGAGCATAACAAAGAAAAGGACTAGAGCATGGAAAGATAGTCGGGAAAGAATGAAAAGACAATGGGCTAAAAAGATGAGTGAACTCGAGGAAAGCATAAGAGAAACCAAAGCCAGGATAACTGAACTCACCTCTCAAACTCCCTCTCACACTATCCCATCACCACCATTCCCATCGCCATCCGATCCGCCACCTTCCAACCCACCTCATATGATTCCACCACCCCCTAGAGTAGGATCAGTATTAGCTGATCCCACTCCTGAAGATATAGACATGATGCTGAAAGCATATCAGGCCAGAATCCAAGAAGGGCCAAATGTCACGGATCATGACAAGTGTTACCCTAGAGCTGACCTAGAGATAGAACGAACCAAGCTTTGCGCGAAAATGGTCGCATTGGCTCAGACTATGTTTGAAGCCAGTCGCCTTTTCAATTACTCGGGCTCAGTCAAGACGCAATTACACTTGGATGGACTTCTAGAGAAGTTAGAGGGCATAATTGCAAGGTCTGCCAAGGAAGAAAAAAATCAAGAAAGGGAGAACGTAAGTAAAAACATGACCCATTCCCCATCAAAAGTTTATGTGGCCAATTCCTCTGAACCAGACAACCCCCCCTCCCTAGAAAGAGTAGAGAATCTAATGGCACAATCACAAAAGGAACCAGCCTTAACACAAGGGCAAGGTAAGTGAAAGAGTAAGCATTCCTGCTCAAGAAGCCTATGTGCCTGAAGCCTATGTGCCTAACTCTACGGAGCCGGACACATCATCTTCTATGAAACGGTTCACACCAGAATTCCTACGCGAGATTCAAGAAGACAAATGGGCTAAGGAAAGTGAAGTCCCTCCTCCCATTGAACTTGTGGATGCTGCACATGACCAATTCCCACAAGACATCCCATCCATTTATGGAGAGCAGGAGAGTATCCAATCTCAAGAAAGATTAGACTTCGAGTCTAATTCCTTACAGGAACTACCCCATTTCACAGGCCCATGGGAAGCAAAGTCAACCTACATGAGAGCACCTACAGTCATGGTAAGAAACGAAGATTCAGTCATACCTAGGAACACAGAGGTAGTGAAGAACACCAAAGTGCAGTGCAATCTCAAGTTAGAAGAGTTGCTTAAGGTTAGACCAGAAGTGTGGAAACATGTGGCCAAACAAGTACCTGAGATAGCAAAACCTCGTTCCCACGTAGGATCACATAGGACAGTGCCAGAGATACCCTTGGATAAGATAGGAGATATGTGTGAAGGTGAAGAAGGGAACACCTATCTTCCCATTACTTACCAGGAGTACACCACCAAGGCAATTTTGGACTCAGGTGCAGGAGTTGCAATTGCCACCACTTCCCTGTGGAAGCGTTGGGGCAAGCCAGCACTCAGGCCAACGAGAATGAAATTGCAGATGGCAGATGGTCATATTGAGAGACCCTTAGGATTGCTAGAAGGAATAACTCTCACCACTTTGTGGTGTCGAGTTTGAGCATACATTTGCTATATGTGACTTTAGCAAAAATCATGCCTATGAGATGATTTTGGGAAGACCATTTATGCGACAGTTGCAAGTGGTACAGGACTAGGGAACCAACTCCTTGTATTTGCAACACCTAGGTGTTACAAACAAAGTAAATCTCAAAGATTACTCTCATAGAGATGTACCTCCTATCCAATGGAATCCCATCCATAGAGCCAAAGATGATACGGAATCGGTGCATTCCATAGGATCAGGATCCTCATGGATGCATGAAGACACCCACTTATGGATGTGCAAGGTAGCAGTAGAAGAAGAGAAGAGAGAGAAGGCCAGAGAGGTAGGTGTGAAAGAAACCCATAGATCAATCCAAGACCCAGCCTATGCACCTGTAGTCTTTCCTAATGAGGAATTCGAACCCCATGGCTGGGCAGAAATCCTAGCAACAATGGATGTAGCCATCAATTAGGAACAATGGACACCTCACTGTGATAAGGATGGCTATGATATTTCAGTCTTCTCCATAGAGCCAATCATGGGAGAGGCAGTTCTAGAAGAATGCGAACCTAGCCCTGATGCATTTGAGAATGCAAGTGACTCCGATCTAGAGTCAATCATTATGGACCCACCATTTGCATCAGATGAAGAATACTTCCATGAAGTAGAATTTCAACCCCAGAGGCATGGAGAGCTTACAAATGATGTAAGATTAGCAACACATGTGACCCCGAAGGAAGAAGGGAAGAAACGAAAGAAGAGAGAAGTCTCACCAGAAGAGGAAGAATCTTTGTTTGAGGTCCCAGAAAATTTTAAGAAGTATGAGATAGATGACAAGAGAGTCATGATCAGAATGCCGAAACGAGAGGCACAATCAGGAGAGGCCTATGATAACAAAGAAACCACCAAGAAAATAGTAGTGGCCCTAGAAGAAGGAGAGGAGAGATGCACATACATAGGCCATGACCTAACAGAGGAAGAAGAGCATGCGTTAATTGCCTTGCTAAGAGAATACAGAGATGTATTCGCTTGGAGTTACAAGGATTTGAAAGGTGTTGACCCTGACATATGCTCACACACCATCCCCATGACTTCAGATGCCAAACCCTCTAAGCAAAAGCCCTATACATATAACGATAATTACGCTGCTAAGATCAAAGAAGAGATAGATAGACTGGTTGAAGCTGGATTTATCTATGAAATTGAGCACACCGAGTGGGTATCCCCCATCGTAGTGGTGCCCAAGAAAAATGGAAAGCTGCGCGTATGCATTAACTTGAAGAAGGTTAATGCAGCCACAATTCGAGATACCTATCCGCTTCCCATCACAGAACATCTCTTAGAAAGAGTAGCAGGCAAGGAAGTGTACAGCTTCCTTGATGGATTTTCGGGCTACAATCAAGTAGCCATAGCTCCAAAAGATCAGCATAAAACAGCTTTTGCCACAGAGTGGGGTATATTTGCCTTTCGTGTAATGCCATTTGGGCTTACCAACGCACCAGCTACCTTCCAGAGACTAATGTGCCATGTATTTAAAGAGTTCCTGAGGAAGAATTTAGAAGTCTATGTTGATGATCTTTGTGCTCATTCCAACATTAGACAAACCCATATTCCTGAACTCAGACAAATCTTTGACAAATGTAGAATATCAAGTCTGCCTGAACCCAGAAAAGTGCGTTTTTATGGTCAGACAAGGCAAGATTCTAGGACACATAGTGTCAAAGAATGGCATATCCACTGATGAAGAGAAAGTGAGAGCCATAGCAGAGCTACCTAGGCCAAGGAATGTCAAGGAAGTACAAGCTTTCATGGGGCATTGTGGTTATTACCGACGATTTATACACATGTATGGTGTCATTGCAAAGCCCATGTACGGACTTCTAACTAACTTTGAGTGGACGGATGAATGTGAGAATTCCTTCCAGGAGCCTAAACGAAGATTATGTTCAGCACCAATCTTGACCACACCAGATTGGAATAAACCATTCCATGTTCATGTGGATGCATCCAATTATGCCATTGGATGTGTGCTTGCACAACCTACTGGTGAAGGTAATATGGATCTTCCAATTGCCTACGCTAGTAGACAATTGAATGCAGCTGAACGAAATTACACCACTACGGAGAGAGAAGGCTTAGGCATGGTATATGCAGTTAAGAAATTTAGACACTACTTGCTTGCAAACAAGTTTAAATTTTTTACTAACCATCAAGCATTGTTATATCTCGTAAACAAGCCATGCAATACAGGAAGATTAGTAAGATGGTTTCTCTTGCTAATGAAATATGATTTTGAGGTTGTGGTAAGGAAAGGTAGGACTCATTTGAGAGCAGATCATCTCTCTAGGCTCACATCTGGAGAAGCCCCACAAGGAGTGTCGGATGACCTTCCTGATGCTTACTTGTTTAATTTGGAAGTTGTACCGCAGTGGGCTAAGCCATTGGTACCAGTATTGACATACGGACCTAACCATCCAGTAGTAAACACACGGAATAGAGAGGTTGTGAAAGCCCAAAAGTACCACATCATGGCAGGAAGCATGTACAAGCACACAGATCAAGGAATCTTGGCTTGTTGTGTGGAAGAGGACGAGTACAATAAATGGTTGCAATTAGCACATGTAGGTGCATTAGAACAACACTATTCAAAGCAACGAACCTTACAGACGCTAAGGAGACTCGGAGTACATTGGCCAACTATGGAAGCTGATGTCCAAAGGTTGTGCAAGGAATGCTCAATCTGTTGCACTAAACCACCTGTGGAACACGCCACTCTATATCAAGTGTCCATTGTGCCAGATTGGAGTGAACCACTAGTATCCTTCCTGAGGACAAAAACATTCCCTCCAGACATGACTCTGGCTAGGAAAAGAAGTTTAGAACAAGAAGCCCAGGATTACTCACTTATTGGTGATAATCTATACAAACGTGGTAAAGATGGTTACCTGAGACTGTGTGTCCATGAGAGTGAATATCTTAAGATCTTGGAAACTGCTCACCAAGGTGTAGCAGGAGGACACTTTGGACCAGATCGGGTGATCAAGGCAATACTATTTGTGGGCTTCTGGTGGCCTACCCTTCACATGGATGCACATACCTATGTGAAACGATGTGATGTTTGTCAGAGAACTCAATATCCTATACGTAAAGATGAGATGCCAGTGAAACCTATGATGGGTGGACGTGCATTCTCTAAGTGGGGAATAGACTTCGTAGGTCCTATTAATCCCCCAGCTAAGGGTTCCCATGCGGAATATATCATTGTTGCAACAGACTATCTAACTAAGTGGGTAGAGGTAAAAGCCACGACGAAGAACGATGCTCAAACAACTGCTAAATTCTTGTTTGAGAATGTATTCACAAGATATGGGCTACCTATAGAGCTTGTAAGTGATAGAGGCACTCACTTCTTGAACGAAGTGATTGAAAGTCTACTCCAAGAATTCTTGGTGATACATAAGAAGTCTGCCCCCTATCACCCTCAAGCTAATGGACAAGCTGAGAGCACCAATAAGATCTTATGCAATGTACTGACAAAATTAGTAAACACTAAACGCTCTGATTGGGACAAACAGCTACACCATGCTGTTTGGGCATACCGAGTCGCCTATAAGACGGTACTCCAAGCCACACCCTTTCAGATGGTATTTGGCCAAAACGCTGTGCTACCCTTGGACTTCTTGATTCCTACATTGAGAGTAGCACAAGAGCACGAATGGACGGGTCATGAACTCTCCTCTAGACTTTTTGACCTTCAACGATTAGGAGAAACAAGACTGAGAGCAGCTGCAGGGATATATGCAGCTAAGAAGAGATAGAAGGCATACTTTGATGCCCATGTGAAGGATAAGGGTTTGAAAGCAGGAGATCTAGTTTTATTCTACACACTGAAACAACACGCAAGGAAGCTAGAAAAGAGAGGCTACGGACCTATGATCATCAATAGGATCTCCACAAGTGGAGCTGTGCAATTAGCCACATTAGAAGGTGATGTTGTCCCAAACTATATTAGCGGATGCAGAGTCAAGTTGTATCAGGAACCTCTCACGGAGGAAATGCTAAGTCGACTCAACACTGCTAAGAAACGCAAAGAGGAAGAAAAGCGAATTCGAGAAGAAGCTCAAGCAGAAGCCCTAGAGCGCATACGGAGGATGAAATTGCGAAGGCAAGGCCGAGATCAGCCTAGAACAAATGACTATGCAGATCAAGGATATCATATGGCAATGTGTGAAGTCGCAGGAACAAGCTCACATAGGATAACTGATCGACGTCCGTTCATAACCTTGGATATAGGACAAGGAGAGAGTGCAAGGACCGTAAGAGCCTTGATTGACTCAGGTGCAGCCACTAGTGCTGTTAAATTGTCTTACTGTCAAGAGTTGCAGTTAACTGTCAATCCTGTGGAAGCATATCTCATAGGATTGGGAGGCGTGGAAACCCCTTGCATGGGCGAGGTGGAACTTCCCCTCTATATTCATGATGAGACAATGACAGTTAAAGTACTAGTGTGTCAAGATGAGGACCTCACTGAACCCCTTGTCTTGGGTCAAGACTGGATCTATGACCAAGCAGTCAACTTAAACCTAAGAAGCGGACTTCTTCAGGTATGGGTCAATCATAGTCGAATTACAGTAGAGCTAGATAATGAAGCACTCAAGGAACTAGGAAAGGCACAGACTCCTGGTCCTTCCAGGAGTACACATGAAGATGACCATGCTGTTCTTGTCCAAAACTATGTGTTGCAGAGGAATGATATTCTCAACAAAGGAGTCAGGGATGCAACGGAACTCCCTTCTTTTCCAAAGGCCAGAAGGAGGCAACAACCAAAGGTGGATCAAAGACAGAAGAAGCAGGGTACTACCTATGTCGGAGATCAAAAGTACCTACGCAGCAAAATGTCTCAGCTAGTGAAACAAGTGTGGGTGCGGAAAGGCGAACACCCGATTGCACTCAAGCCGACCACACGGGCAAAGCCTCTTATTAGTAACCAACAACACGACACTAATAAGAAGTCTTTCAGAAGTTCTTCTGCTAACGTGAAGTCTATTTGGGTGCCCAAGAAGTCGATGAAGGCTAGCCCACAATCAAGACAAATTTGAGTGCCTAAGGCTTGTTTGCGGGCTCCAATGGCTACACCAAGACCACATCCTATACAGCATGATCCATTCACTCGCACAGCCGGCAGCCACTCGTTTTCAACACCCAGGAACACACTAAGGCCCATGAGCATGAACATAATCACTTGTAAATGGATCCCTAAAAGGCCTCATTTTCAAGCCGACACACCGATAAAGCTCTCGAGAGTCTCTACGAAACCAAGAGCAAAGCCCATCCACTGCATTTGGCAGCCTAAGACTTGTAATAAACCCCCCGACCCCAATTTGTGAATTCATCCCCACTTACTAACTGCATTAGTCTCCTAGGACTGCCCAAGCATTAACTGCACACACTGTCATCGCGCACTCACTAACCACTGACTCATAACCTACCTCATGTTAATATTGTAACGGGGACAACTACGGGTTTATTCTGTCCATTACAATGTTAACACCTGGTTCTATATTCTCACAGAACCAACAAGCAAGCAGGGCCATGGCAGAAGCTGGAGGTGCCAGTTCTCAAGCCGGATCCAGTGCACAGATTGTGGACATAGAAACACTCCTCCTCGAACCCCATCTCACCGAAAGGCCGCAAGAGCTTCAAGCTGTGCATGTGCTCCCGATTCAGGATCCTCCCCAGGGGCACACCTCCCAAGTGGGCAAACACGCTCATTGGTTCAGTGATGTTGCTGGACCATTCGGCGATGGAACCTACTTTTGGGAAGCTGAATTGGAGTTTAATGGTAAATGGGGACGTTACCACTTTTTCACGCGCGAGTTTGAGAGCTATCAAAACGCCGAAGTCATGCGATCAGTATGGACCAAAGCCGGCTTGGACAGTTATTTCAGGGCCCACTTACCAAAGCCGGATTTCTTACGTTGTTCATATCTTATCAGTACCATCACGCCAAGCAGGGCCAAGGGAGGTGACAGCACCTTTGTGTTACCCTCACTGCTGTCGGGTCATGAGCTTAAAAGATTCAAGCTGACCCTTAACCTGGTACGAGAAGCATTGGGCATGTATGGCATGCACATCCCCACTGAAAAGGAAACCATGGTTCCAGGTAGAATGAAACACAATTTGAAAGATCTTAATAAGCTAAAGGATATGGTAGCAATGACACCAACCATTGCTCTTCACCTGCGGACCGTCATGCAGCATTTTGCTTTTCCCGCCCAGGAAAGATTCACCATGCCCCCAAAGAAAATATGGTTCAGCTTGTATCTGGCAAAAACAGAAAGCCTTCCCATCAATGTACCACACTGGATCATCGATCAGATTCACCTAGCCCATCAAAGGTGGAACAAGAAGCAGAAGAATGTGCTTCATGGATGTTGTGCTCTAACCAAGATAATATACCGATGTCTTGCCTATGACGTGCCTATTCAGCGGGCACTCATATGGCCCCGGGCCCAGGAATTCCAGAGAAGGCTATCAGCGGCAGGTCCCCCATCAAAGAAGATGAGAGGGGGAGTACAATTACCCTGCGCTCAACCAAGGGGAGCCACCAGTACACCAGAAATTACCCCTCCCCAGACACGACGCATTAGGCCATTCACCATCCGGCTACCAAGACCAAGTACAGATGGTCCCAATCTGGTATTTCCACCCGTCCCCTCAGATATGGAATTTCCACAGGGTTTTACTCTCAACGATCTCACGGATGAAGAAGTGGCTAGACTGATCTATGACTCTAATCTCGAGACGGAAACAGAACGAGCTCAGGAACCACAACCCCAGACAACAACAGCAGCCCCCACCCGACCAGAAGTGGTAGAAGTCGACGTCGAGGAACAAGAGACCGAACAAGAAGAAGAAGCCTATGAGGAACAAGAATATGACGAACTTTCAGAGCTGGCAAGTGCCCCTGCATATTCTGCACAAATAAAAAGACTATATCGAACCTTGCAACTAGTTCAAGAACAGCATAAAATGTCACTGGAAGCGGGCAAGAAACTCATGAACCAGTTGCTAGCGGAGGAAGGCGTGGACGATATGTTCATTGAGTCCATAAACCTACATGCCGATGCAGTAGGATTGGATGAGGCCATTCATGAGGCAATGGCCTACATTCACAGATTTGAGAAAAGGGTTCCCGCTCGTCCCATGAGGTCCGGGAAACAAATTCATATCAATGTATCAGCACCAGGAGAGACAACGCAAGCAAACGAACATCAGGAAGCACCACAGTCACCACCCTCCCCACCTCTCACTACACAACTCACTCCACCACATGACACTAGCACAACCACGTCCACTACCACCACAATCGTCATGGGAATTCCACTCTCTCCGGGAATCCAATTCGGGGGAGTCACCATGCCCACTTTCACCACTCTATTCACTAACGTCACATCCACCCCACCCACGATCCCCCTCTACACTGTCACTCAAACAATTGACACTATGGAAACATCTCCTACCACTGCACCGCTCCCTCCCCCCATGCCACCTCCATCTCCCATACCCCCTCCACCCACATCTCCGCTTGCATCCACATCATTCACAACTCCCTCTCCCGCCCCCATTCCCCCTGCATCTTCACCCCTCCCAGCATCATTTAATGTAAATAGCATATTTATAGCATTAAATCAATGTGTATATCAGCTTCAGAATGAGTACAGAGCTCTGGACGGCCGGTATCAACAACTGACAACACATCACCAGAACTTACAAAGGCAGTTTAAAATTCTAGAAGAGGAAAATGCAGATGTGAATCAACGTTATACAACGCTTGAGCAGGCTCACCAAACACTATTGGAGGCACCCCAACCATCGACAGAATCAGGCGTCAAACAACTCGAAGCCTTGCTCGAAGTATACCAGGCCGATAACCTACGAGTCAGACGTAACTTGGCGCTACTCAGGAAACATATGGCCACAGCACTAGAAGAGAACAAAAGACTGCAAAAACAAAATGAAGAGAATCTGGAAGCGGCAATGGAAGGCTTCCCCCACGAGATAGATCCAGAGCAGTTCAAAGCAGTTCCCACGGAGACGATGAAAACCATTTTGGAAAGCTATGCAGATCTCCTGGAAGCCCATGATGACTTGGAAAGAGAACGTGACACACTACAGAGCAGACTTAAGGAACAGGAAGAACAACCGAAGAGTGTCCCATCAACCTCTACCTCAGACGAAGTAAAGGCCTTAACAGAGCAGGTAGCAGAATTACAAAAGAGGTTACTGACATACGAGAGGCAGCCATCTCCAGTGGTAGAACCAGAGCCAGAAGAGTTGGTCCCTATTGAGGTAGATGATTCGTACGAAGAACCGTATGTTCCTATGCCAATGCCAGGCGGGCGACGAACCTCAGAGGGACTAGACACATTGGAAGTGGAAGCACCCGAGTGGCTTCAGACACTGGAAAGGACAACAAACACCCACGAAGAACGGGTGGCCATTCAGATCCAATCACGAGCGAACTTAGAAGAAACTGTCATAAAGTCACAATATTTCAGAAGCATGTCTCATCATAGATGGATCGGCACCAATAATGACCAATATGTGCCATACTGCATACTTCTGGCCGATTACAACGCTGAGATTCAACGACAATGCGGCAAGCCTCCTACATTTGCTACACAATTTGGTCCAGATGATATACCGGAAAGTGCTCAGCGTGGGTCCATCCATCAACCCACCTGGAGAATCAGGCTTTTGGAAATGTATCCTGAAATGGTCCGAACCTGGAATAATATGCCGTTGTTTATTAAAATATAATCCTTGTTACATTCCAGTTCTTCGAAGACGCACCTGGCCTGAATTCACTATCGCCGTCAGAGATATCAAAGCCTGCGCAAAATGGTTAAATTACGTTTACCTAGCACCTCCACGAGGACCCCCCACTGTGAACTACATGATTTCTACAATCCGTCACTGGAGTATTTGGCTACGCAATAATCCAGATGTGATGGCCCAGATGTGTATGAAAATATTCGAATTAATGCTGATCACTTTCAGGACGTTTAAGAACATTAAGGACCCCCACTTCTCAGGAGCAGGCTTTGTGACAGGAAACCAAGATCTAGTGTACGATATGAGCACCACCCCGTCAATTGAAGTAATATATGCTTGGCACTCCAGAATCAAGTACCTCCCAGCTTGCTTTAAACAGACATTTGAGGAGATGTTCATCACAGGATTCTGGGAATATCACTCCGAAACCTTTATACCCAGACCATCACATCTCCTCCAATTATTTGCTGTGCAGAGAACTATTTACTCAGAACAATTGAGGGTGCCTCATCCAGATGTTCCCGGACCTGTGAATTGGGATGAATTGCTCACAGATCTAGCACGCGGCTTGCGACTCGAAGAACACCACCTAGCCTCCGATGTCGTCCAATATTATGTTCAAAAATCCTCTAGACAAGGGTCTGTCAGGGGCGACAGACGCGAGAGTGGGGGGGGTGTTGGCAGCAGTCAGGGAACCGAAGGAGCCACAAGACGAAGAGAGTCAGAACGAAGGGACAGCACAAGCAGACATGGCAGTCAAAGAAGATCTGGCAAGTAGGCCAATAATTTTCCTCATGAAGAAGCAAGTACGAGCATTCACGTAGATCTAGCACTAAGGCAACCTTTAATTTTTCAAAACCTTTACACCAATTAAAAGTGATTCTCATCACTAATAACCCCTGTAAATACCATGTTCACCCTTTTGTAGCTCCATTTTGTGCAAGCCAAGGAGCCCTTGAGCTTGAGGAGCTTTAGAAGTATCTACCTGCCACTTTTCATATTTTTTAGATCTCGTTTGAGCCCTCTAATAAGCCCTGGAACCTAATTTTTAACTAGGCCGGACACTAGGTCTGAACAGGGCCAAAGCTAGTCAAAAACTATAAAAGGAGCTAGAGAGCTCATTTTTGAGGTTAGATTGTAACTGAAACAAACTTGTAAGAGCTTTTTGAAAGTAATCTAAGAACTCCATTGCTTCTCGCTCTTTGTCTTGCCGTGTGTGCGCGTGTGTGTGTATGTGTGTGCATGCTTGTGTGCTTCTCACTCACGCACTTGTGCCTCCACTTGCTCGAGGTCTTCATACCATCCTCACGTCTTCCCGGATTGACATTAAAGGAGGTGCTACTCATCACTGAGCTACAGACATACTCAGAAATTCAAAGCTATGTACACATATGTACATTAGTTCAGATATAGGTTACTCACACTTTTGATTAGTCATAAGTTTGTACATATTTGCCTATAAATGTTTTGGAAAAAGTCGGGGCATGGTGAATAGAGATAGAGAAGAGAGTTGAAAGGAGTTAGTTGATGTACATTGTACATATCATCCATCAGATGTATGAAGAAAATAGATAAGTGAAAATTTCAGATATGGCGCGTCGATCTTCTCTCCCATTCTCCTTCTGTACTTAATCTTTTGAGAAAGCCTTTTGTACATATCTAAGTTCATAGCTAATCTATCTATGACTAGAATTTGAGAGCTTAATTGTAATCAGGTTGAGAGAATTCAGTTTAGGAACATTCATATGTGAAGATGTTCTGAGAGTCGTCAAAACTGGCGCAGATTTCATGTTCAGAGAAATGAACATTGCTCAGTGTACGGTGTAAAGTTTTACACAAGTGAGGGCTCAAAATCTAAGTTGAAAGGTAAGCCATCTATGGCTAAAAGATCTTGATCAAACGGGATTTACTTTGGGAGAACCAGTGTTAAGAAATTACAGGTGTTAAAGTCGCCATTGCAAAGAATCTGTTTCAGACATAGGTAAAGTGTTTCACACATTTCTCACAGTATACTCAATCATTTTGAGAAATTTAACTTGGAGAAGTTGCGCAACCTTAAGGTGAAGCATTGTGCAAAGTTTTATTAAAAACTTTACAGGATTGATTAGTCAATCAGTAATTAATCTCTGGCAGACTTTCCAAGAAATTTCAGTTTTCAACAGTTAGTCAAAATTCTGATAATTTGGTGATTGTTTTCTAAAATTAAGTGGAGTCTGAAGTTGTTCTTGATATAGAGGAGTTCTAAGTTCAAGTACAACTTGTTCTTTTGGAGATTAACACTCTCCATTAGTGGTATCAGAGCAGGATGTGTCAAAATTGAAGTGAAGAAGACTCCGACTACTGCAGAAATACAAATCTTTACATCTCGAAGGTGCAAAAGGATAAAGGTTGAAGAAAACTTGAAGGTAGACACATTGAAGTTATCAAAAGGATCAGAAGGAGCGAGAGTCAAAGTCAAGGTACATTTATTTCTCATAAAGATTAAAAGATTGGCAATACAGGTAAAGAAACAATGGGAGATAGTCTCCAAATTGAGAAGCTGGATAGAGAGAACTATCCTGCATGGTCAATGAGGATGGAAGCTCATCTTATGAGCAAAGATCTGATGGGATACATCACAGGAGAGGAAGAAAAGCCAGAATTTAGAGACTCTAGTGTTCCAACTAGAGAGGAGCTTGCAGACATGAAGAATTGGATGAAGAAGGATGCTCAAGCAAGGAGCATAATCTACATGGCAGTCAATGACTATTTGCTTCCTCACATTAGAGGACTTGAAAGTGCATGTGACATTTGGAATGCTTTGGAAGAGCATTTCCAAAACACAACCAAATCAAGGAAGGCTTCACTATGGGCAGAATTTACTACTTTCAAGAAGAAGGCCTCACAATCAATCTCTGATTATGTGACAAAGATGAAGGACATTGCAGATTCTTTAGGTGCAGTGGATGAAGATATTGAAGAAGATAAATTGGTAAGACAAATTCTCACAGGGCTAAGAGGAGATGAGAAGTGGAAGCCTTTTATTTTGTCTACAAAACTTTCATTAGATCATTTCACTCCTGATTTGAACCAATTGTTAGGTCATATGCTAACTTTTGAGAATGATATCAAAGGAGATGTTGATAAGAGTGTAGGTCATGCAATGTACTCTAAAGACAAGAAGAAAGCTAACAAAGGAAAGCAACAATCAGGTGAAGAAGAAGGTACTTCAAACCAAGCAAATTTCATAAGAGGAAGAGGCAATGGCAGAAGTAGAGGAAGAGGCAGAAACAACAAAGATAATGCAAGAGCTTGTTGGATATGTGGTAAGACCAATCATCTATCTCATGATTGTTGGCACAATAATCAGAACAATGGTAATTATCAGAACTTTAATCAAAGAGCAAGAGGTGGTAGATTTCAGAGAGGAAACTTCAGAGGTAGAGGTGGTAGGAATTCTTTTGGAAGAGGTGGAGGAAGAAGCTTCCAAAATCAATCCTATAATAACACCTACTACAACTATGCATCACATCAGAAGGAGGACTCGACTCTCATTATGAATGCAACATGTGAAACCTCACATGAGGACATGAGAGTGTTCTATATTGATTCAGGATGTAGTAATCATTTAAGTGGAAATATTGCTTTGATGATTGATCTAGATCATAATGCAATTAACCATACAGTTCAGACAGGTGATAATACAAAGCATAAGGTAAAGTCAATTGGTTCAGTCAAAGCTAAAGATGGGAGCACTCTTCTTAGTAAGGTTCTTTATGTTCCCACAATTCCAAAGAATTTGATCAGTGTAGGTCAAATTGTGGAAAAAGGATATGAGGTAAGGTTCACCAATGATGGAGTATATGTTGAAGACCCTAGTCAAGGGTATAAACAGGTTGTTACAGGAAAGAAGGAAGGGAGGCTTTTCACATTGAAGGTACAAGGAAATGTTGGACATGCTATGTTCACATATGGAGAGCAAAAGGTGTCAGAATTTGATCTTTGGCATAAAAGACTTGGACATTTCAATGAGAGAGGTATTAAAGAAATGATTAACAATGATTCAGTGCTTGGGTTGCCTAACATTGCAGGTCAACACATGACATACAGATGTGAGGCATGTCAATTAGGTAAGGCCCATAAGCAACCTTATTCCAAGCATGGGTTTATGTATTCAGAAAGACTTGAGTTAGTGCATACAGATGTGTGGGGTCCTTCAAAGGACTTTAGTATAAATGGTTCAAGATATTATGTCATATATGTTGATGATGCTACCAGATGGATCACAATTTATGTGATTAAAGAAAAGACAGAAGTGTTTAATACATTTAAACACTATCATGCATATGCAAAAAGGATTACAGGTCAAAAATTGAAGAGACTAAGGTACTCTCCTCAACAAAATGGTGTAGCAGAAAGAAGAAACAGGACACTTGTTGAATTTGCAAGGTCCATGATGAAAGAGAAGAATTGTCCAAATTATTTGTGGGCTGAGGCTGTAAATACAGCTACATATTTGGTTAATAGATTGCCTTGTAAAGCTTTGCAAGGTATGACACCATATGAAGCTTGGTGGGGTAAGAGACCTACCTTGGATCATTGCAGAATATTTGGATGCTTGGCATATGCATATGTGCCATCTCAATTGAGGCATAAGTTGGAGCCTAAGGCAGAAAAGTATGTATTCATTGGTTATGATGATAAGCAAATGGGATACAGGTTGTGGAGTCCATCCACAAAGCAATTCCTTGTATCCAAGGATGTTACATTTGATGAGCAAGGTACTTGGTATGCAGGTAAATATAATATACATGCAGATGTTGAAGAAGTAGTGGATCAAAGGAAAGGTAAAGCAAAGATTCAATTACTTGATGAAAATGAGAATAATGAAGTACAGGTTGAAGTTGAAGAGAGGCCAAGGTTTGATCCAGAATGTGATGAACCAGAGACTTCAAAAAGTGCAGAGGTTAGGAGGTCATCTAGGCACAAATGGCAACCCACAAGGTATAGCTATGACACCTCATTCTTGACTACTAAAGATTATGCTTATTTGGTAAAAGCAGATGAAGATCCATCTACATATGATGAAGCCAGAGGCAAGAGAAATCGGGAAGAAGCCATGCAAGAGGAGTATGATGCATTGATAGAGAATCAGACTTGGGATCTGGTTCCTAAACCTAATAGCCAGAAAATTATTGGATGTAAGTGGGTTTACAAAACAAAAAGATTTGCAGATGGAAGTGTGTCTAGGTACAAAGCCAGACTTGTTGTGAAAGGGTATGCACAGACATATGGAGTGGACTATGATGAGACTTATAGTCCTGTAGCAAAAATGACAACCATCAGAACTCTCATAGCAATTGCTGCTTGCAAAGGTTGGAAGTTATCTCAATTAGATGTTAAAAATGCTTTTTTGAATGGTTACATTTCAGATGAAGTTTACATGGAGCAACCAGATGGGTTCAAAGATCAAGTGAGTCCAAATTATGTGTGTAAGCTCAAGAGAGCTTTGTATGGATTAAAGCAGGCCCCAAGGGCATGGAATTATAGGCTTGTAAAGTTCTTGAAGGAACTTGGATTTCAAGCATCAAAGGCAGATAGTAGCTTGCTAGTCAAAGCAAGTGAAGATGGATTCATTTATGTTTGTATTTATGTTGATGACATAATACTTACAGGAACAGATGATAAAGGAATACAAATGATCAAGAAGCAGATGGAGAAAGAGTTCAAAATCAGTGATTTGGGGAACTTGTCATTCTTCTTGGGAATGGAGATTTTATATACTCAACATGGAGTATATGTGACCCAAGAAAGGTATCTTAAAAATTTTCTAACCAAATTTAAAATGGAAGATTGCAGGGTTGCACCTACACCATTGGAAGTGAACCATAAATTGTCTAGATTTGGAGGAGAAGAATTCAGAGACATGAAGCTCTATCAAAGTTTGGTTGGTAGCTTGATTTATGCTACATTAACAAGGCCTGATTTGTCATATGCAGTTGGTGTGCTTTCACAATTCATGCATTGTCCTAGAAAGGAACATTGGATTGCAGGACAAAGAGTACTTAGGTACATCAAGGGTACACTCAGAGAAGGACTGTACTATGGATTTACTTCTGATACAAGAGTGAAGATATATAGTGATGCAGATTGGGCAGGTAATGTGGATGATAGAAGATCAACACATGGATATTTGTGCTATGTAGGAGACAAATTGATTTCATGGTGTTCTAAGAAGCAACATACAGTTGCTTTGTCATCTACAGAAGCAGAATATAAAGGTATGGTGGAAGCTGCAAAGGAGGTAATATGGCTAAAGACACTTATGAAGGTTTTTGATGTGATTCAAAGTACTCCTATTATTTGTGGAGACAATATGAGTTCTCTATACTTGGCAGCTAATCCTGTGTTTCATGCTAGAACTAAACATATTGAAATACAGTATCATTTTCTGGGAGAGAAGATCATTGATAAGGAAATTGAAGTTATGCATACTCCTACAAAAGATCAACTTGCAGATATGATGACAAAAAGTCTAGATGGACCAAAGCTACAGAGATTCAAGGATATGGAAGGTATTAAGAAGATAGAGAAAAACCTCAATTAATGATTGAGGGGGAGCTGTTGGTGCATGCCAATCATCAATTGAAGGTTTATGAAGAAATGAAGTAAAGAAATTAAGAAGAGAACAAATTCAGAAGTTTGAAGGAAGGACATACTCAGAAATTCAAAGCTATGTACACATATGTACATTAGTTCAGATATAGGTTACTCACACTTTTGATTAGTCATAAGTTTGTACATATTTGCCTATAAATGTTTTGGAAAAAGTTGGGGCATGGTGAATAGAGATAGAGAAGAGAGTTGAAAGGAGTTAGTTGATGTACATTGTACATATCATCCATCAGATGTATGAAGAAAATAGATAAGTGAAAATTTCAGATATGGCGCGTCGATCTTCTCTCCCATTCTCCTTCTGTGCTTAATCTTTTGAGAAAGCCTTTTGCACGTATCTAAGTTCATAGCTAATATATAGGAACATTCATATGTGAAGATGTTCTGAGAGTCGTCAAAACTGGCACAGATTTCATGTTCAGAGAAATGAACATTGCTCAGTGTACGGTGTAAAGGTTTACACAAGTGAGGGCTCAAAATCTAAGTTGAAAGGTAAGCCATCTATGGCTAAAAGATCTTGATCAAACGGGATTTACTTTGGGAGAACCAATGTTAAGAAATTACAGGTGTTAAAGTCACCATTGCAAAGAATCTGTTTCAGACATAGGTAAAGTGTTTCACACATTTCTCACAGTATACTCAATCATTTTGAGAAATTTAACTTGGAGAAATTGTGCAACCTTAAGGCGAAGCATTGTGCAAAGTTTTATTAAAAACTTTACAGGATTGATTAGTCAATCAGTAATTAATCTGTGGCAGACTTTCTAGGAAATTTCAGTTTTCAACAGTTAGTCAAAATTCTGATAATTTGGTGATTGTTTTCTAAAATTAAGTGGAGTCTGAAGTTGTTCTTGATATAGAGGAGTTCTAAGTTCAAGTACAACTTGTTCTTTTGGAGATTAACACTCTCCATCACTTTATACCTGCCATGTCTTTAAATCTTTGTAGCTTTGGTCCATCCAAGCTTTTGGTTAGCGTATCTACAATCTGATCTTTTGTTGAAGTATGTATGAATTCAATCACCTTCTCTCTTAAGAAGTGATACTGAATCTCAATGCTTTTAGTCCTGGTATGAAAAACAAGGTTAGCAGCTAGATACAATGAACTCATATTATCTCCAAGAATAGTGGGTGTACTCAGAATGATGCCAAAACTCTTCATGCCATATGACTTCCTTTGCAGCTTCAACCATACCCTTATACTCTGCCTTTGTAGATGACAAAGCAACTGTATGTTTCTTTTTAGAGCACCAAGAGATAAGCTTATCTCCCACATAACACAAGTATCCATATATTAATCTCCTATCATCAGGATTACCTGCCCAATCTGTATCACTATATATCTTGATGTTTGTATCTGATGTAAAACCATAATACAAACCTTCCTTGAGTGTACCCTTAGTATACCTCAACACTCTTTGTCCTGCAACCCAATGTTCTTTCCTAGGACAATGCATGAATTGAGACAATACTCCAACTCCATATGACAAACCAGGCCTAGTTAATATAGCATAGATTAGACTACCAACCAGACTTTGATACAGCTTCATATCCTTGAACTCTTCTCCTCCATATCTGCTCAATTTTTTATTCACCTCCATTGGAGTAGGATCTACCCGGCAATCTTCCATTTTAAACTTGATCAGAAAATTCTTCAAATATCTTTCTTGAGTCACATACACTCCATGTTGAGTATATGAGATCTCCATGCCCAAGAAATATGACAAGTCTCCCAAGTTACTAATCTTGAACTCTTTCTCCATTTGTTTCTTGAGGCTTTGTATGCCTGTGTCATCTATACATGTAAGAATTATGTCATCAACATATATGCACATGTAAATGAACCCATCATCACTTGCTTTGACAAGCAAGCTACTATCTGCTTTACATACTTGAAAACCAAGTTCCTTCAAGAACTTCACAAGTCTATAATTCCATGCCCTTGGGGCCTGCTTCAAACCATACAAAGCTCTCTTGAGCTTACATACATATTCTGAATACCTTTTATCTCTGAACCCTTGTGGTTGCTCCATGAAAACATCATCTGAAATATAACCATTAAGAAAAGCATTCTTCACATCTAATTGACATAATCTCCAACCTTTACATGCAGCAATGGCTATGAGTGTCCTGATGGTTGTCATCTTTGCCACAGGACTATAGGTCTCATCAAAATCTATACCATATGTCTGAGCATACCCTTTCACAACAAGTCTAGCTTTATACCTAGACACACTTCCATCTGCATACCTCTTTGTCTTGTAGACCCATTTGCATCCAATGATCTTCTGACTATTTGGTTTAGGAACCAAACTGTTAGACTCAAGATATAACCGGCAGGAGATGGTTGAACCACACCCTAAGAGGGAGGATTAGGAAGTAATCCTCAACCATGGCTTTTGGGGCAAGTGGTTAACCCATCATACTCCTAGCTGGTAGGTCGTGAGTTCAAATCCCACAATTGGTATCAGAGCTAAAGAAGTAGACTTGGGCAAGGCGGATGGAAGGCGCGCACATAAATTTCAAAGGTAAGCTTAACAAAGATTTGAGTGTATCTCCCAATCCATAGGTCGGATTTCGACGTGTAATATACCGTTGGAAAGTTCTCAGAAGGAGCATTCCAATGGAGACACTAAATTTGGGATCCAAGATACCTAGCATGGGTGAGAACCAGGTTCAAGAGATCGAGGTTGAGAGCAAGGCAAGTCCGTAGGCTAGTTGCCAAGAAGCGGAAAGGCAAGGTTCAAGATACCAAGGTTGAGAGCAAGACAAGTCCATTGGCAAGTGGCCAAGAAGCGGAAAGGCAAGGCTCAAGACACCAAGGTTGAGAGCAAGGCAAATCTATAGGCAAAGTGGCCAAGAAGCGGAAAGGCAAGGCTCAAGAGACCAAGGTTGAGAACAAGATGGTTCAAGAGACTGTGCGAGGGTGAGGACATCAATCCAAGGGGAGAGCAAGGATTGATCATTGAGGACAATGATCTCTAGAAGGGGAAGAGAGTGTTAGACTCAAGATATAACCGGCAGGAGATGGTTGAACCACACCCTAAGAGGGAGGATTAGGAAGTAATCCTCAACCATAGCTTTTGGGGCAAGTGGTTAGCCCATCATACTCCTAGCTGGTAGGTCGTGAGTCAAATCCCACAATAATATGAGAAGTCGAGAATGACATGCCTGGGACTCACCTCCCAGCCTATTTATAGCCCTTGCCTAGTCACCATCTAGAGTTCTCTCTAAGGTCCCTCTACTCGTCTGGCCATCATGAGTAGGTCCTCGTATGAACTCTCTGGCTTTTGGCCTTGGCTATCCCCCGAGCAAGGAACTTCTTGTTCCTGCAAGCATGTACATCTCTGGAATATAACACTCTCTCCCCCTTCTAAAGATCATTGTCCTCAATGATATAGAAGGAGCTGTAAACCTGGGAATCCAAATCTGTGATTCCAAATAATAAAAGTAGAGTGTGGTAGGTCTCTGAAATACTAGATGCTAAAAAAGTAGACAACTAGTCTCTGTGCTCTATATCTAGCATTTCCACCAACAAATAGTAGTCCTTGCCTTGGGCATACTGTAGGAATCCCTCTGAGAACCAATGAGTCCATATGTGTGCAGCATAAGTACTCGGAATATTCTCGGACTCCTTATGCCTAGACCTTGACCACTAACTTGTGACGGCTTGTCACCTGTAGAGACCTAGGTAGCTTGCCTTTATCTCCCTGAAATACCCACTGACAACTAGTCATATGGTACAATCATGCAAAATCACTTACTCCACTGGAGTAATAAAATACTATCCTCATCTAAAATAATCTGATTATGTCCAACTCTCTGTGGAAGAATACTAAAAAGAAATGGAAATCTTTTCCAAGTAGTATTTAATCTCTAAGCTCAAGTAAATCTGCTTGATTTACTCGCCGTAATGAAATAGAACTAAAGAAAATCTCATCATGATCCAAACTATGAATCCAAGATGATAATATATCAACGATATAGACTATGGACCAAGATATCAATATGTCAATCTATCAACTATGGACCAAGATATCAATATGTCAATGATCCAAACTATGGACCAAAATATCAATCTCTCACATCCAAACTATGGACTAAGATCTCAATCCGTCACATCCCAAACATGGACTAAGATCTCAATCAATCACATCCAAACTATGGATCCAAATCTCAATCTATCATATATAATAATCCAAACTATGGATCAAAATATCTCTCATACAAAATAAATCCTAATCCACTCTCTAGAACCAAGTCCATCATGCTAAGAAAGTCTAGCAACTAGTGGAACTACCACCGCCTTCTCAATAATAACATGCAAGATGTTCCAAGTGGATGAAACTTGCTTTATCCATGATCACCATCTGATCATTGCTATGATCAAATCATTCCTAACTAGGAATGAGGTGTCTCAAGTAAACTACGGTAATAATCTGGCACTCCCAGAAATAATGAGGACCATAATATGAGTCCACTAAATACCCGAAAAATGGTAAGTAGATGTGTGCACACTCATAGCCCACTAGGCTAAGCATCTAGCTCACCTCATACACACTATGTATGAACCATGGCCTATTCTCAAGCATATCAAATAAAGTAGTACGTACTCTATAAATTTATTTTGAACGCAATTTCCTATTCATAGTTCTTATGTGCAAACCTTGCATTTCCGCTTCTAGGCCACTTGCATGCGGACTTGCCTTGTTTGCGATCATGTACAGAGTGACTGCCTCAACTGCCCCTCCGTTGTCTAATAATAAGATGATACCAGAAGATCATATAAATGAACTCCAAATCATATAAAAAATACAATCTCAGAGACTTCTCTCCCATACCATCTGTCCTACACCCAGGTAGAATACAAAGTTTGATGTCCCATACCACCAACTTTATACTCCACATAGATGTGTGTATGAGATTAAAGTCGAATACTTCTCTCAAAAAATGATAAGAATAACTCGGTGAGTACTCACAACCATAAATAATGATAAATGAAATCACGAAGTGTTCCTGAAGTGTTTCCTTCCCTCGATGGAAAGAACAGAGTCATTCCTATGACTCTATCACGCATACTATCTGTAACATCAACTCATCTTGAGTTGAGAAATGAGAAACTATACAATCGATCAACTCAACTAGAGTTATGAAGGATGCAGCTTGCATCAGATATCAACTCATGTGACTTGAATCAAATATTGACTCACAATAAATTGGAATTTATACAACTTGTATGAATCCAATTATATGAAATGAGAACAACTAGCAAAGTTCTCATGTTCCATGCTCTCATGGCACTATATATATTCTTGAAAATTTTGACAGAGTCTCCTCTGTCCTACTGAGAATGGTCACCAAAAACCAATGCTCAATAAACACATATCTAGGGCATAGCTAGCCCATGGTGATCACACCATCTCAAAAAATATCACAAAAAAAACTATGAAAAGTCTTTTCCTTTCAACAATGCCTCCTGCATAAACAATTTCCAACAGTAGCATATTAAATCTTAATCTTAACTAACTTTTACTCATCCACAATCTATGAAATTTTCTAGAATTATGTAGCTTTTCTCAAGCTTTCATTAGGCATAAAAATCACTTGATTTGGGTATTTGCTCAGAGTTTTACAACCATTTTACTAGAAGGGTCAAACACTTGATGACCAATTCTAAAAAATGTACAAGGTCATCTTCTTGAAGCCCTTAGACTGATCAAACAAATTCCAAATTCCATTTTCTTTGTGCCCAAATCTAGGTCAACTTATTTAGTTTAATCTCAAAAAATTTCAATTCAAAATGAAATCAAATACTCATTCAAAAGTATAATTCTATCTCTGCTACACCTGCACTTAGGTGAGCTTAGAAACACTACTGCTGCACTTTTATAACCTTCCAACTATGAAGATAAACTCCAAAATCATTGAATTTTGGTTCTAGCATAGAGTCTATACTGGAGTAGCGTCTCCAACAAAAATTTTTGAAATTGGAGTTTCCAATATGAAAATATCATGTGCTCATCAGTCACATGTACCACTCTTTGGAAAATCCTCACCAAAGATTAGTCTGAGAAGAATAGATCATTTGACCTATCAAATGATGTCCAATTTCTCCCACATTTTGATAGCATATAGCTATTACTATCTACTTTTATTGATATATGTTTTATAGTATTTGGACATTTGGAGCTTCCACAATGACCAAAATACTAAGCCTCTATACCTTCAAAATTGTAAACAAATTACAGAGGCTAAGTTTTACTCTTTTCTTTATGTCTCCTACATGGAGAACTATTTCATCTTGTAATGTTATACACACCATCTGGAGGTGTTTAGCTAATGTTAGAAACAATAGTCATTCAATTTGAGTAAATGAGCTAAGAGGACCAATCACCTCTAGGTGACATGGTCTCTGTTCATTTCACAAATTCTAGAGGCTGCACTTTCATGTGCAGAGATTATTGGACCTATCCAATGATCTCTAAAAATAATGAAAATTGATATGCACAAAGTGCATCTATCAAACTTTCATCTCCAACAAAAATCATTTCATTTAGATCTACCAATTAAGAGAAATGCCCTTTGCAACAGACCTATGTCACTTGTTTCAGGCCTCTACCTCTAGTAGCAACACTTTTAGTGTAGAGGTCACTTGACGTATCTAAAAGTATCCAAATTACTTGAAACTTGGTCAGCTTAAAGAAAAACGTAAGAGCTAGTTGCCCTTCAAATTTCAATAAATTTGGGCATTCCCACAAAGAGTAGCATCCAAATCTCTATGAGGCTGCTACCTCACTACTATTTGCTCAATCATTTTTTTCAAACTTAAAAATGACGAGAGATGTTAATCCTTATGATTAAGAAAAATTATTCATTATCTTGGATGGATTATTTCATGAATATATATCCATGCATATAATGATCATCTATATCAATGCAAACCAAATTAACCATCCAAATTGTCTCGTTGAAAAATCAACTCTTTACATAGTATCCACCTTTTAGTGAAAGTGAATATCTATGGACGTCATTCTATTCATTGTGCTTCTTGCATAATCATTAATCTCATTACAAATAATCATATACAAGCACTTAATACTTGTATTGATGATCATATCCATAGCACTCTTGTGCAGACTCGAGATAAATGTCTATATCAAGTACATAGACTCGCATGAAAAACAATTTATGTGTTCATGCATTACTAGACGAAAACAAGTCTTAGTCGTTCTTGATGTATATAAATTATCTTTTACTTTCTAAAGGCACAAATAGCATATGCATGGTACCTCGATCACATACCTCATGCTCACCCTAACTCATCGTGGTGATACATAAAAGTGATCTTTTATAAACAGAAAATGCATCATGCATTTCAACTTTCTAACAATCATATCGTCTATATATACATGCATTTACTCATGCATTTTACTTCAATAAAATTATATGCCTTTAGCTATGCTGACAGAAGACTTCTTCTCTCACACAACATAACATCACTCTAGTTCTCACATGGCATATAACGCCATGTGGCTACAAAATTTCCGGCAGCATTTCGCCAGGAAAATGAATTCTGAAAAACAAAAATAATAGTCTTTACAATGATAGGCATCAGCCTAGTGGTTGGCAAACCACTCTCTCTCTACTCCAGAAACCTGCAAATAAGAAACTTTTCCAAAAGTATGTTGTTGGGCACTACACGCCCTCATTACAATGTCTTTTTTTTTTTTGCCTTCAATACCTGCAAAAGATTCTAAAACACACAAACAAGATTTGTGCATGCTTTTATGAATCAACATAAGTTAGTGTAACATCATGTGCATAGATAAATTCATGTAAAAACTATCTTTCATGCGCCTTCCAATGTTGATTTCATAAAACTGGAAGAAAATATAATGCAAAATTATAAACTTTGATGCGAGAGATATTCAAATGAATTTATTAGAAAGAAAAAATATGATGCAAATTTATGAAGAACAATTCTTTCCTATCCAAAATGGTTCAAAATACTATTAGAAACTCCTAATTATCACATTTGGACACTCAATTCACTCAAAAAGGGTTTCTTGCCAGTCAACAGCCATCTTAAAACTTGTGCAGAGATGGCTTCCAATGGTCAAAATATGGATTATGACCAGTCACAAGAAAGTTCTTAAAGTGTAGAATCTATACCAAGTTGAATTTCTTGATTTGGATATTCTATGAGGAAGTTATGGCCAAAACAATGGAGGTACGTGAGTGGGCAGCATGCCTCTTTGAAGAGATATGCAGAGAACTAATTGCTATCTACAGGTGGTTTTTAATTATCCACTGATAGCTTCCAGACACTCATTAGAAAGGCCTTGAAGTCTACTTCCTATACCAAGTGGAATCATCCAGTTTGGATATTAGGTGAGAGAGTTATGGCCATTTTTGTGAAGGTATGTATGCTAATCTTGCTTCTTCTCTTACTCCCTATTCTTTTTTCTCTCTCTCTTTATTTACTCTTCTGTCTCTTTCTAATACTTTTTTCTTCTCTCTATCTCACTTTAGATTTCCTTCTTCTTCTCTCTTTCTCTTCTTTTATCTTTGCTCTTTCTCGCTCACATGCTTTCATCTATTTCTCTCTTGACTTCTCTCTTTCTATCTCTCTCTTTTCTCCTTCTTCTCTTTCTCTTTCTTTCCCTTTCTCTTTCTTCTCTTTCTTTCTTTCTTCTCTTTCTCCTTCTCTTTCTCTCTCTTCCTCTCTCTTCATCCTCTTCTTCTCTCTCTCTCTCAATCTCTTTCTCCATCTTTTCTTCTCTTTCTCCATCTCTCTAGTTTTCTCTCTTTCTCTTCATTTATTTTCTTCTCTCTTTCTCTTTCTTTCTCTTTGTCTTTCTCTTTGTCTTTCTCTTTTTTTCTCTCTATCTCTTTCCATCTCTCCTTGATTGTCTATCTTCACTTATCTCCTTCTTCATCAAGGGAAACAGCGACTATCATAATAGCGTCGAAAAAGCATACTAACTAGCTCGCATGTCCTAGTGGTTAGAGCAATCGTCTATGATATAGCAGGTCGTGGCTTCAATCCCTCCACGCCAACGGCGGCTGATCTTCATATGAACGTGTTAAATAATGAAGATACTTACCTCTATTGCCCCGTCGTGCGCAAGTATAAGCAATCCATTCAGCCTCTTTTGCTGTTCGAAACCTCTGTCATCGTTGAAAGAGAGTATCCAACATCGCCATGGATACACACATGGTTCGAGGCTGATTCCCTCTCAAAGCTCACGAATTCTCCCTCTCTTTGCCCTCCATGGATCTCTCCACCATGCTCTGATACCAAATATGAGAAGTCGAGAATGACATGTCTGGGACTCACCTCCCAGCCTATTTATAGCCCTTGCGTAGTCACCATCTAGAGTTCTCTCTAAGGTCCCTCTACTCATCTGGCCATCATGAGTAGGTCCTCGTATGAACTCTCTGGCTTTTGGCCTTGGCTATCCCCCGAGCAAGGAACTTCTTGTTCCTCCAAGCATGTACATCTCTGGAATATAACACAAATCCCAAGTCTCATTCTCCATCAATGCATCATACTCTTCCTACATAGCTTTCTCCCAATTTTCTTTACCTTTTGCCTCTTCATATGTAGAAGAGTCTTCATCTGATCTCACCATGTAAGCATAATCGTTAGTAGTCAAAAAAGAAGTGCCATAGCTATACCTTATAGGTTGCCATTTATGTCTTGATGACCTTCTGAGTTCTCCACTTCTTGAAGTTTCTGGTTCATCACATTCTGGATCAAACCTTGGCACTTCTTCAACTTCAATTTGTACTTCATTGTTCTCTTCTTCATCAAATATTTGAACCTTTGGTTTACCTTTCTTCTGATTCAAAACTTCATCATTACTTGCATGATTATTGATTGTACCTGCATACCAAGTACCTTGCTCATCAAATGTAACATCCTTTGATACAAGAAATTGCTTTGTGGATGGACTCCACAAACTATAACCCATCTGCTTATCATCATATCCAATGAACACATACTTTTTAGCTTTAGGTTCCAATTTATGTCTCAACTAAGATGGCACATATGCATAAGCCAAACATCCAAATACTTTGCAATGATCTAAGGTAGTTCTCTTACCCCACCATGCCTCATAAGGTGTCATATCGTGCAAAGCTTTACATGCTAACCTATTGACCAAATATGTAGTTGTATTTATAGCCTCAACCCACAAATAATTTGGGCAAATTTTATCCTTCATCATTGATCTTGCAAACTCAACAAGAGTTCTATTGCTCCTTTTTGCTACACCATTTTGTTGAGGAGACTACCTGCAAGTAACTTCCCTTTTTATACTTGCATTCCATAAGTAATCATTGAACTCATTAGAGAAATACTCTCCCCCTCCATCTGATCTTAGTCTCTTCAACTTTTGACCTCTGATTCTTTCTGCATACACATGATAATGTTTAAATGTATTGAATACCTCATATTTATCTTCGATCACATATATAGTGATCCACCTGGTAGCGTCATCAACATAAATCACATAATATCTTGAACCATTAATACTGAAATCCTTTGATGGTCCCCACACATCTCTGTGTACCAATTCAAGCTTCTTTGAATACATGAAACCATGCTTAGAATATGATTGCTTATGAGCCTTACCTAATTGACATGCCTCACATCTGTATGTCATATGTTAACCTACAACATTAGGCAATACAAGCACTGAACCATTGTTAACCATATCCTTAATACCTCTTTCATTGAAATATCCAAGCCTTTCGTGCCAAAGATCTAACTCAGAGATCTTATGTCCTCCATAAGTAAACAAGGCATGACCAACATTACCTTGAATCTTTAATGTGAAGAGTCTTCCTTATTTCTTTCCTGAAACAATTTGTTTATATCCATTGCTAGGGTCTTCCACAAAAACTCCACATTAGTGACCCTTACTTCATAACCTTTTCAACAATTTGTCCTACGCTTATCAGATTCTTTGGAATTGTAGGAACATACAAGACCTTACTCAAAATATTACTTCCGTCCTTGGCCTTCACTGATCCAATTGACTTCACATTGTGCTTTTTATTGTCACGTGTTTGAACTACATGATTAGTTACCTTATTCTTCAAATCAGTCATCAAAGCTATGTTACCACTCAGGTGATTGTTACACCCTGATTCAATGTAGAAGACTCTTTGGTCTTCACTTTGTCTTTCACAAGTTGCATTCATGATTAAGGTTGAATCTTCTTTCTAATCTGAAGCACAATTGTAGTAGGTATTATTGTAGGATTGACTTTGGAATCCTCTACCTGCATTTCTTCCAAAGTAACCTCTACTACCTCTGCCTCATAAATTACCTCTTTGGTTTCTGCCACCTCTTCCTCTTGAATTGAAGTTATGACTATATCCTCCATTATTCTGATTATTATGTCAACAATCATGTGCTAAATGATTTGTCTTACCACAAATCCAGCAAGCTTTGGCTCCATCTTTATTGCTTCTGCCTCTTCTTCTAACCTTTCCACCTCCTCTTCCTCTTAGGAAGTTGGCTTGGCTAGTTGTACCTTCTTCTTCATTTGCTTGTTGCTTGCTTTTGCTATTCTTATTCTTTTCCTTTGAGTACATTGCTTGACCTGCACTCTTATCACCATCACCTTTGACATCCTGCTCAAAAGTTAGCATGTGTCCTAGCAACGGATTTAAATTAGGAGTGAAATGATCTAGTGACAATTCAGTAGACAAAATGAATGGCTTCCATTTCTCATCTCCTCTCAAACATGTGAGGATTCGCCTTACCAATTTATCTTCCTTGATATCTTCATCAATTGCTCCTAATGCATCTGCAATGTCCTTCATTCTTGTTACATGATCAGAAATGGATTTAGAGGCCTTCTTCTTGAATGTGATAAACTTTGCCCACAAAGATGCCTTCCTTGACTTTTTAGTGTTTAGGAAATGCTCCTCCAAAGCATTCCATATATCACTTGCACTTTCAAGACCTCTAATATGAGATATCAAGTAGTCATTGTCTCCCATGTAAATAATGCTCCTTGCTTGAGCATCTCTCTTCATCCAAGTCTTCAAATCTCAAAGTTAATCCCTAGTTGGAACACTGGGATCTCTGAATTGTGGTTTTTCATATTCACCTGTGATGTAACCTATCAGGTCTTTGCTCACGAGATGAGCTTCCATCCTCATTGAACAAACTGGATAGTTTTCTCTATCCAATTTCTCTATCTAAAGAGAATCTCCCATCCTTTCTTCACCTATGTATTAAATTCTTCAAGCTTTATGAGGAATAAGTGTACATTTACTTTGAATGTAATTCCTTTTGATCTTCTTGATAGCTTCAGGCCTCCTTCTCTAGCTTTCACTTCAAACTTTCACCATTTGAACCTTCAAAAGTTGATTTCTGTACATCTGCAGCAGTTGAGGTCTTCCTTTCTTCAATTTTAATGATTCGTGCTCCGATACCACTGATGGAGAGTGTTAATCTCCAAAAGAAAAAGCTATCCTTGATGTTAGAAAACGTATATATCAAGATTAACTCAAAACTTTTACCAATTTTGAGGATCAATGCCAAACTATCAAGATTTATACTAATTGTGAAGAAAGTCACTTATTTCGAAAAGTCTGCTACACATAACTCACTCATTGACTAATCAAATGTGTAAAGTTTTTTTAAAAACTTTGCACCATGGTGTTGTCTAAAGTTTTCACACCTTCTCCAAGTTAAATCATCTCAAAAGATTCAATAGATCTTGAGAAATGAGTCAAACAATTCACTTATGTCTGAAATTCTTCTCTTGTAGAGTCGACTTTGACACCTGCAACTTCTAACACATAGTTCTCCCAAACTAGAACTTGTTTAAGCAAATGCTTTTACGGATAGATGGCTTAACTTCCAACTTAAATTTTGACTCCTTATTTGTGCAAAACTTTACATTTTGCACTAAGAACTTATCAATTCTTTGACCATCGAGATTGTGCTTGTTTCAGAAGAACAAAGGATGGGAGATTCTCTTCAAATAGAGAAATTGAATAGAGAAAACTATCCTGCTTGGTCAATGAGGATGGAGGCTCATCTCATGAGCAAAGATTTGATAGGATACATCACAAGTGAAGAAGAGAAACCAAAAATTTAGAGATCCTAGTGTTCCAACTAGGGAAGAGCTATCAAATTTGAGGACATGGATGAAGAAGGATGGTCAAGCAAGGAGCATTATTTACATGGGAGTCAATGATTACTTGCTAATTCACATTAGAGGACTTGAAAGTGAAAGTGATATATGGAATGCTTTGGAGGAGCATTTCCAAAACACTAAAAAGTCAAGGAAGGCATCTTTATGGGCAGAGTTCACCACATTCAAAAAGAAAGATTCTCAATCTATTTCTGATTATGTAGCAAGGATGAAGGACATTGCAGATGCATTAGGAGCAGTTGATGAAGATATTGAAAGGAAAAATTGGTAAGACAAATTCTCACAGGTTTGAGAGGAGATCAAAAGTGGAAGCCATTTGTTCTATCCACTAAATTGTCACTAGATCATTTCACTCCTGATTTGAATCAGTTGCTAGGACACATGTTAAATTTTGAGCAGGATGTCAAAGGTGATGTTGATAAAAGTACAGGTCAAGCAATGTATTCAAAGGACAAGAAGAAGATTAACAAAGGCAAGCAACAATTGAATGAAGATGAAGGCACTACTAGTCAAGGTAACTTCCTATGAGGAAGAGGAGGTGGCAAAGGAAGAGGAAGAGGTAGAAGCAATAAAGATGGTGTCAAGGCTTGCTGGATTTGTGGTAAGACTAATCACTTACCCCATGAATGTTGGCATAATAATCAGAATGGTCGAGGATATAATCAGAACTTTAATTCAAGAGGAGGAGGTAATAGAAATCAGAGAGGTGATTTCAGAGGTAGAGGTAGTAGAGGTTTCTTTGGAAGAAATGCAGGTAGAGGCTTTCAAAGTCAATCCTACAACATTACCTACTACAATTATGTTTCATATCAAAAAGAGGATTCAACCTCAATTATGAGTGTGACTTGTGAAAGACAAAGTGAAGATCAAAGAGTCTTCTACATAGACTCAGGGTGTAGCAATCACCTGAGTGGCAACATAGCTTTGATGACTGTTTTGGAGAATAAGGTGTGTAATCATGTAGTTCAAACAGGTGATAATACAAAGCACAATGTGAAGTTAATTGGATCAATCAAGGCCAAGCATGGAAGCACTCTTTTGAGTAAGGTTTTGTATGTTCCTACAATTCCAAAGAATTTGATAAGTGTAGGGAAAATTGTAGAGAAAGGTTATGAAGTAAGGTTCACTAATGATGGAGTTTTTGTGGAAGACCCTAGCAATGGGTATAAACAAATTGTTTCAGGAAAGAAAGAAGGAAGACTATTCACATTGAAGATTCAAGGCAATGTTGGTCAGGCTTTGTTCACTTATGGAGGACATAAGATCTCTGAGTTAGATCTTTGGCACAAAAGACTTGGACATTTCAATGAAAGAGATTAAGGATATAGTGAACAATGGTTCAGTGCTTGGATTACCTAATGTTGCACGTCAACATATGACATATAGATGTGAAGCATGTCAGTTACGTAAGGCTCATAAGCAATCATATAATAAGCATGGTTTCATGTATTCAGAGAAACTTGAATTGGTGCATACAGATGTGTGGGGACCATCAAAGGACTTTAGCATTATGTGATTTATGTTGATGATGCTACTAGGTGGATCACAATATATGTGATCAAAGATAAATCAGATGTGCTCAATACATTTAAACATTTTCATATGTATGCAGAAAGAGTTTCAAGACAAGAATTGAAGAGACTAAGGTCAGATGGAGGGGAGATTATTTCTCTAATGAGTTCAGTGATTACTTATGGAATGCAAGAATAAAAAGGGAATTTACTTGCAAGTACTCTCCTCAACAAAATGGTGTAGCAGAAAGGAGGAATAGAACTCTTGTTGAGTTTGCAAGGTCAATGATTAAAGAGAAAAATTGTCCAAATTATTTGTGGGTTGAGGCTGTAAATACAGCCACATACTTGGTTAATAGATTACCTTGTAAATCTTTGCAGCGTATGACACCTTATGAGGCATGGTGGGGTAAGAGACCTACCTTGGATCATTGCAAAGTTTTTGGATGTTTGGCTTATGCCTATGTGTCATCTCAGTTGAGGCATAAATTGGAACCTAAAGTTGAAAAGTATGTGTTCATTGGTTATGATGATAAGAAAATGGGTTATAAGTTGTGGAGTCCATCAACAAAGCAATTCCTTGTATCAAAGGATGTTACATTTCATGAACAAGGTACTTGGTATGCAGGTACAATTAATATTCATGCAGGTGATGAAGAAACATTGAACCAGAAGAAAGGTAAATCAAAGGTTCTAATAATTGATAAAGAAGAGAACAATGAAGTAATAGATGAAGTTGAAGAAATGCCAAGGTTTGATCCAGAATGTGATGAACCAGAAACTTCAAGAAGTGGAGAACTCAAAAGATCATCAAGGCACAAATGGCAACCTACAAGGTATAGTTATGATACTTCATTTTTTACCACTAAAGATTATGCTTATATGGTGAAAGTAGAGGAAGAACCTTCTACATATGAAGAGGCAAAAGGTAAGGAAAATTGTTTGTATGTGTGTACCTAAGAACCAACTTAGGGACTTGAGGAGAAAGAGACTATACCTCAATCCCCCTCAAGTGCATATAGTGGGGATTCACGCTTTAATTATCAATCCGATGAGTATCAAAACCTAGTCAAGTGTATGAAGACATGCATTCAAATGACGATCAATGCAAATGAGTTACTCAAAGAGTGCAAACAAGGCAAAGACTAGTCCAAACAAGCTTCAACTGTCAGTCATGGTGTCGTGATACTTGGAACAGCAGCCAATAGTAAATTGAGCTTTTCTCTCAGCTCCGAACTCCAAATATAGCAAATAGGATATGCGTTTCGAAGTTGTCGAGAAGACGCATCCAATGGTGGTCTTTTCACTCAATTCTGACACTTCTGCTTCAAGTTATGAGCAAAATACTGAGTCACAGGAATGAACTTCCTACACTTCAGCACTTCCTACACTTCGCACACACCTTAACCACAGCAAACAAACACTTTCATGGATAGACAACACTTACTAACACTCTTTTCAAGCAACACACATGCATACAAGCTCACAAAGAAGAAGATACAGAGGGGAGAAGACACAAATTCGAATTTCTGTGCTCTTGATTCTCACAATGGCAAAAAGTCTTTACAAAGAGTCACAAATTGACTTATATACTTGTGCCCTAAAAATGGTCCTTTCACACAAGAGACCGGCACTTTATTCACTAAAAGACTGATTTCCTACTAATTTACATGGGTAAACTACTAATCTTCTTGTGGGGATGCACCTAGAGGACTCCTCTAGTACATTTACAACGGGAATTATATTACAAAATGATTATGATACAAAAATTGGGTGTCCAAATCAGAAAAATTTTGGGGCCCTTCTTTTTCTCTGCCTTGTACTCTCTTTGCTCTGCAACAGTATGGTTTGAAGCAAGCCCCAAGGGCATGGAATTATAGACTTGTGAAGTTCTTGAAGGAGCTTGGTTTCTAACTGTCTAAAGCAGATAGTAGCCTGCTTGTTAAAGCAAGTGATGATGGGTTCATTTACATTTGCATATATGTTGATGACATAATTCCTACAGGTACAGATGAGAAGGACATACAAAGTCTTAAGAAGCAAACCGAGAAAGAGTTCAAGATCAGTGACTTGGGAGACTTGTCATATTTCTTGAGCATGGAGATTTCATGTACTCAACATGGAGTATATGTGACTCAAGAAAGGTATTTGAAGAACTTGCTAATAAAGTTTAAAATGGAAGATTGCAGGGTAGCACCTACTCCAATGGAGGTAAATCATAAGTTGAGCAGATATGGGGGAGAAGAATTCAAGGACATGAAGTTGTATCAAAGTTTGGTTGATATTCTAATCTATGCTACATTAACTAGGCCTAATTTGTCATATGTAGTTAGAGTGTTGTCTCAATTCATGCATTATCCTAGGAAGGAACATCAGATTGTAGGACAAAAGGTGCTAAGATACATTAAGAGCACACTCAAAGAAGGTTTGTATTATGGATTCACATTAGATACAAAGATCAAGATATATATTGATAGAGATTGGGCAGGTAATCCTGATGATAGGAGATCAACTTATGGGTATCTATGTTATGTGGGAGATAATCTAATCTCTTTCTGTTCCAAGAAGCAACATACAATTGTTTTATCATCCACAAAAGTAGAGTATAAAGGTTTGGTTGAAGTTGCAAAGGAGGTTATATGGTTGAAGACTCTCATGAAGATTTTGACATCATTCAGAGTACACCCACTATTCATGGAGATAATATGAGTTCATTGTATTTAGCTGCTAACCCTATGTTTCATGCCAAGAGTAAACATATTGAGATCCAATATCATTTCTCAAGAGAGAAGGTGATTGATAAAGAGATTGAAGTCATACATACTTCTACAAAAGATCAGATTGCAGACATGTTAACCAAAAGCTTGGATGGACCTAAGTTATAGAGGTTCAAAGACATGGCATGTGTAAAGAAGATGGAGAAAATCACAATTGATGATTGAGGGGGAGCTATTGGTGCAAGACAATCAACAATTGGTGATTAGAACAAAGATTTGAAGTCAAAGAATGAAGCAAAGATCAACATACGAGGCTTAAAGTTCAGTACATGATCAAAAGATGAAGACTTGTATATACATGTATACTAATCTTGTAATTAGTTTGTATCTTTGATGAGTCAAGATGTAAAACATCTATATATACTTGATATAGATGTACTACAAATAAGAGGGATGATGAGAGATAAGTTTTAAAAGTCATTGGAGACTTTAGAATGTGAGAAGAACATGAATCATCAATCAGATGTAAGATTTCTCTGAATAGAAGGAAGCTTCACCTCGATCTTTTGCTCAGTGCTCCTTCTGTGTTTATCCTATTGAGAAATGCTTTTGTACAAGTCTTATTCTATACTTGACCTCTCTACAAGTTTTGAGAGTTTAATTATAATAAGGCTGAGAGAATTTTGAGTACGAACATTTACATGTGTAAATGTGTTGAAGTGAAGGAATGAACAGGTACGATCCCCATGGTCAATGTTTTAATCATATCTCCCTCCATAGTGTAACATTGCACAAGAAAGCATTCATTCTTTAAGTTGAAAGGTAAGCTACTTGTGGCTAAAAGCATTTGAATAAGCGGGATCTAGTTTGGGAGAACCATGCATTAGAAGTTGCAAGTGTCAAAGTCGAGTACACAAAAGAGCAGTTTCAAACATAGGTACATTGTTTGAAGCAAATCTCAATCTCTACTGAATCTTTTGGAAAGATTTAACTTGCAGAAGGTGTGGAAAATTTAGAAGATACCTTATACAAAGTTTCATTGAAAACTTTACACATTTGGTTAGTCAATGAGTGGATTAAGTGTAGTAGACTTTTTTGAGTAATCAGTTTCTTCATAGTTAGTCCAAAGTTTGATAATTTGGCATTATTCTTCCAAAATTGGTTGCAAACTTGAGTTCTTCTTGATATAGAGGTGCTCTAACATCAAAAATAACTTGTTCTTTTGGGGATTAACACTCTTCATCATTCGCACACATCACTACCTAAATATATCAACAAATCCCCCCTGGGAGTGATGCGGTGAACAAGGAGCTAGCACTCATGTATAAGGAAGCTCCAAGCTATGTGAAATCAATCCACAAAAGGAAGTAAGCCTAAAGCTTTGTGGAAAGCTTCAAACTTCTCCCTATGCAGAGCCTTTGTGAAAAGGTCTGTAATGTTCTCTTGTGTGGGCACATATGCCAAGCTGATCTCTCCAGCAGAGAACCTCTCCCTGACATAATGATAATGCACCTCAATGTGCTTAGTGCAAGCATGGAACAGGGTTCCTTGCAACTCCCAATGCACTTTGACTATTAGTGAAGATGGTGGTGGCAAAAGACTAACCAACACCCAAATCAGCCATAAGGTGTCTGAGCCACACACACTCAATAGTCATTGTGAAAGCTTCCCTATACTCAGCCTCACAATTGGAAGTGGCCAGATTAGGTTGCTTCTTACTCAACCAAGATATACATGAGCTACCAAGCATGAAGCAAAAACCACTAGTGGACACACGAGTGTCATAGAAACCAGCCCAATCACTGTAAAAAAAAGCATGCAAATCTGGTGGTGGTGATGCCCATTGGGATAAAACAACCCAAGTAGTCGAGTACCACTCAAGTAGCAAAAGATGCGCTTGATCGTCTACCAATTCTTGACACTTGGGCAATGCATAAACCTGCTCATCTTTGAGATAGCAAACTAAATATATGGCCAAGTAATGCATAAGTAAATCAAGCATCCAACAGCCCGTTGATAGAGAACAACATCAAATGCATCTCCATCATCATGAAGACTCAATCGTAAACATGTCTCCATAGGAGTGGCAATAGGCTTACAATCTTCAAGGCCAAAATGTTGCAATAATGTGTCAATATATTTCGTTTGACACAAAGCTATTCCACCATCAACATGCATAAATTGAATGCCCAAATAATGATGCAAATGCCCTAAATCAGACATCTCAAATGAGGCATGCAAATCAGCCTTAAAATCAGCAATATGCTTCTCAATAGGACCAATGAATAGCATGTCATCAACATAGACAACAATGATCAAAAGCACAACATTAGCATGCTTAACATATAAGGTGCTTTTAGTTGGACTATTCTCAAACCATGTGCAATCAGATAGGCATGTATCTTTTCATACCAAGCACGTGGTGCTTGCTTTAAACCATATAATGCTTTCTTTAGCGTGCACACCTCATTCTCATGCCCTTTCTCCACAAAGCCACGAGGCTGAGAAACATACATTTCTTCATGCAAGTCACCATTAGGAAATGCAGTTTTAATGTCCAACTGATGTACATTCAACCATGATGGGATGCAAGTGCATAGATGCTATGAATAGTAGTCATATGACATGTAGGTGCAAAGGTCTCATCAAAATCAATGGTTTTTTCCATGCACATAACCCTTTGCAACAAGCCTAGCTTTATACATGTCAACTATTCCATCAAGCTTGTGCTTTAGCTTGTAAACCCACTTAGTGCCAATGGCCTTCTTGCAAGGAAGCAAGTCACATAACGACTAGGTACCATTCTTCATTATAGCATCATATTCAGATTGCATAGTAGCCATCCAATTTTTTGAATTTTGTTCTTCATCAAATGAAACACGCCCATTCTCATCACAAATACTAGACGTAGCCATAGCATAGGAATCTGATGCAAAAGAGGAACCATGAGAGCCTAAACAAGTATGATATGATAGAGGTGCATCTAATTTGATATCACGCAAAGTCTGCACTATCCATTTTGGCATAGTTTTTGCCTCCTCAATATTAGCTCTCTCATCATCAAGTGCATCATGGAAATCTACATCAGAAATAGAATTATCTGCAACATCACATGAAACCTATAAAGGATGAGAAGTTGCCTCATTAGGACCAATAGTAGACTATCCACCTATAAAAAGAGGAAGCAAAGTATCTTACATGTCTTCGGAGCTAACAGATGTCTCCTTTGTACATGAAAGTAAAGGTTGAATAGCATCTTCCCCAAAAATAACATCACCGCTAACCAAAATGTGTTTAGTCTCTGCATCATACAGATGATAGCCTTTGCTTTCAGAACTGTACCAAACAAAAATACATTTTATTGCTTTATCATCCAATTTCTTGCGATGTTGTTCAGGCACTAATGCATATGCCCGACAACCAAAAACACGCAGATGAGCAACAGATGGCTTGTGACCATGCCAAGCCTCATATGGAATGATAGACTATAGTGCTTTAGTGGAACACCTATTAAATACATATGCTGCAGACATGTTCTTTTGTTCAGCAACTCCATTCTATTGACGTGTATACGGCACTGTACATTGATGATTTATCCCGCTTCAGCTAGAAATGCATTAAAGTTACATGCTGATAGATTTTTAGCCAAAAGCAAAAAAAAGAAGGTGTGTGCATAGGACCATAGACATCACTATGTACAAGCTACAATTTCTGAGTAGCCCATACTGAACCACCTTTTAGAAAGGAGGAACATTGCCTTTTGCCCAAAATACAGCCTTCACAAACATGTTTTCCGGGTGCCTCAAGTTTGGCAAAGAGGACAACATTTCAAATTTCTACAGGTGTAGCAAACTAGCAAAATTCAGATGACCAAAGTGTGCATGCCAAAGCTTTGCATCTGGCATAGCCTGAGAATCATGTTCTGCACATGTTGAATCATTCACAAATTATTCATAATCTATGAGCTTATACAGCCCACACGATAAAATGCCAGAAGCAATAATCACATCCCCATTTGACAGATCATGAACTATACATCTATCATCAACGAATTTCACAACCAAATCAATCTTGGCTAAGGCCGAAATTGATAACAGATTCTTCTTGATCCCTGGCACAATTAAAGCATCTAACAATGTAAAAGAACTACCATCATTGGTAGTTAGAATGATCTTACCAACTCCCATAATAGGATAAGAGGAGTTGTTGGCGCATGTAACAATATTCCCTGTAGGGGAAGGCTCGAGTGAAGAGAAGAAACTTCGCTATGAGGTAATATGTTTGGTCGCCCCACTATCAAAGTACCAAACATCTGAGTCTATTGCCAACATGCACTACTCATGAGAAGATGGGTCAAAACTACAAACAGTAGTAAACGCCCATTCTTCATCCTACACAAGATTAGCAGACTCTGTTTTCGGTGTAGAGGCCTCTGCAATAACCATTCTGGCCTCTTTCTTTTTTGCCTCTTTAGCAGCCAATTTTGGGAAGGTCTTAATCACATGATCATTTGCTTTACAGTATTTGCAAAACAATTTTTTTTTCTGATTTCTTCTCATCTTTGTCTTCCTTCTTCAAATGTGCAGAATTAGCAAATTTCTGCTTAATAATAGAAGAGCTCCATTTTCCTTTGCCCTTCTGACTAACCAAGAAAGCTTGATTTGCAATACGCATAATAGACATGTTCTATCTAGACTGATCTTCCTGCAACAGAACAAAAACTAACTCTTCAAATGTTAAGGCATTTGGATTGCCTTTCATCCTCAAACGAAGAGTAGACACAAAACTCTGATATGAGTCAAGAAGACCATTTAGAACAGTCTACACAAGTGAACTATCAGGCTTCATCAACAGAAATCAATTGTTTCTTCAAATCCTTGATCTTTGTCAGAAAACTATCCATAGAATCACCTTCATTCATGTGATCACTCTCAAATTGTTTTCGGAGGTAAGCAACATGAGCCTCATTCCTTAGCTGTTCTGCAAGAGCGAATGTCAAGAATAATGGCATGTTTGACAGACAAAGCTATCAATGCATGTGCTTTGGCATCTCTGCCATCCCAACAAATTTGCTCTGTATTAGGTGCAATAGAAATAGTAGAACAAATAGGAATCTGCAGAATATCACCATCTTTGACACCATCAACATCAGCTTCAATACGTGTATTTATAGTCCTTGTATTCACAGATGTAATAGAATGTTTTTCAACACCCTGCATAATATTCAACAGTCCTTTTTCAACTAATACATGTCGCATCATATAAGCCCACAATGGATAATTGGTACCATCCAACTTATCCTCAATAGCCAACATACAGAATACATCACTGCTTTCAGCCATGGCCACTAACTAAAATACCTTGATGCACAAAAATAACGGTATCTGAAAAAATTGAATAGAACTACCTAAACGAGTTATGCTAGACCTATATCAGACTTTGAAATGCTTATACTGGCGAGCCAAAACTAGTATATATCTTTGGCACAAAAATACAAAATAGCCTGCACAAGCATTGTGATAGTGCATTCAGAGGCCAAAACGAGCTTAGATCACAATTTTGGCACCACAAAGCAAAGTTGTTTTGATCTCCTAATCACTCTAAGTATGCACACCAAATTTTGTGTTATTCTAAGACTGTGATTGAAGGAGTGTTGACGATGCCCTAGATGAAGCAGCAACCTGCTCTAATACCAATTGTTGGAGTTAGACGTCTACAGAAGTACGCGAATAGCACAAGGAAGAAGAAGAAGCTTGGAGCACAACACACAATATTGAATGTATTACCACTACAATGTACAAAGATAAGTAACCCATTAGGGCTATAGGCGTATATACAAGCCAGGGGAAAAAAACCTCCTAAAGAGGGAAAAAAGTGCCCCGATGGTCATAGTGTGTTCACACACATCACTTCCTAAATATATCAACATTAACCAATATGGCTAGATTGGCTGAATTCATGCTTTAGTGTTTTTGTGTAACCAGGAACAAATTATTATGAGATTGTTCAGGGATGATATAAATGCCTTCGTATGGAATGACTTAGGTAGCATTGTCTCCATTTGGAACTGCCTAAACATCTTTTGTATCACTTTTGGATCCAAAATTAACCATGTGAAAACCACATTCAAGGCCATTATAGGGCAACAGCCATAGTTCCTTGTGGACCAAGGATTTCAGACGATTTCTAATGGTAAAACATTTTGACTTTTGGGCATACCTTTAGGATTCGATATCATGATGGGTTAGAGGTGGGATTGGGTTCTCAACAAGATCAATAGGAAGTTGTCATACTCAAATGGTATGCAAATTAACATGGAGGTTTATGCCATGGTGGTCAGCACGTTCCTCTTAGCCTCAGTTATATATTTTCTTTCTTGTTGGAGATTGAAAGCCACGGAATGGGGCAAGTTGGAAATAGTTTGCAGGAACTTTATTTGGACATGCCACCATAATAGAAGATGCATATCCAAAATAAAATGGACATTTTGCACGGATAGAAAAGAGTGGGTATTACTCGATATTCTTGACATTGAGGGCTTAACTAACAATTTGCCAACTAAGTGGCTGATAAAAACAACGAACAATATGGATTCCTTATGGGCCAAACTATTCTCAAAAGTATAATTGACATTACTATTACTAGCTTGCCTACGTGGAAAGGTTCGACCTACTCTGATTGTTATTATCCCCTTTTTGTATTACCCCAAAAGGCTCACACGTGGTTTGTTCATTTTGGAAAAGTTGGAACAAAATGAAACCTTATTTCAACATTAGTGAGGATTGGAAGTGGGCTATCCGTATCACACAACATGATTCTACTTGGTTCCCAATCAAGGGTGTCATAATTGTTGACCTCGATAACCTTCAAAGATCTAAGAAATTGTGGAACAAAGGGTTTCACTGGTCGAAGAATCTATGGAATCAAGATAGATGATATCATATCAATTTTGAGGACATTAATCTAGATTGGCGAGTGGAATATGATGATTGATTCCTGTTAAGAGCCAGAATGATGGCTTGGGACTCATCGAAGCCCAATCTTCTACAAGCCAATGACCCCCCTTGGACACAAGGTATAAGATGGCTTAATGGCAACAACCTAGTCAATTTTCCTAGTATCTAGAAGAACCCACACCATTATTCTTGGCTTAATAAGAAATGGTATCAAACTTGGATAAATATGAGATGAGATTTCAAGTTTAGCAAACTTTGGCACCCCTTATTAGGAATAAAAAACCAGTTCTTATGTGGCAAATTCTTCATCATGGAATTTGGATCAATGCTAAAGCAAACGAAATATGTGGGGCCTTTCCTTGGTGTAAGTAATGCGTCAATGGCATCGAAGACATGGGACACCTTTTCCTCTCATGTCCCAAGAGTATTGTGATTTGGCAGGTTGTGAGGAGAATTATCTCTTTACAGACCCAAGTTAACTAGAAACAAGCCTTACTTGGCAAAGCAATCAATTGTTATGTGACATTGTGGAATGTCACAGAAGCCCTTTGGAAATTATGGAAGGAGAGATGTGCTAACAAGTTGGAAAACAGTTCTAAAGAGTGATCAATTTACAAAACACTATACCTTTTAGGGAGAAGAATTAGTAATTGTCTCTACCCTTGAAATACCATAGGGAATTTGTTTTGGAAAATAACAAGATCCAAAGTAGATGGGCTCCGCATGAGGGGGATGAAAAGATGATTAATATGATTTGTAAATAGTGATTCTAGCTCTAGAATGGCTTGGTAATTGTTGACTAACAGTAGGACCACCCTCGGGCCATCATTTTGGTATTGCCTCTGCTTTGATGGATTACACGGATCCCTTGGGTGCCATGCCCCCTTCTCTTGTAAAGGTATTTTAATTTATCCATACAAAGAATATTGGAAAAAAAAAAGAATCTAAAGCTTTCTGAAGACGTGAGACAATATCTTTTGATGGTTTTCTTATCTCTAAAGTGAGCATGCAAATCAATCCTGTAACTTGAGTATATAAGATAAGACAGCTCTTGGGAGTGTCTATATACCATCACGTGTGCAACACTTCAAGACCAACATTCTCCCATTACATATATTTTTCTACTCGAGATTCAATGTTCCGTCTTACATTCTTCCTGGAATCGACTAGCTTTCCGTGATTTTCTTTTTTTAATATAACCGTGCATTCTTATGCGCTGCAAAGGTTGGTCTGTTTGCTTTTCTTGTGATTTTATTGCTTTTTGTGCCATTGAGCTTTTTTTTTTTCTTTGTCTTTTTCCGCTGTCTCCCCATAGATTGCCATGCTCCAATAGTTTTTTCTCCTTGTGCTCTTCCCGACAGGAATTCTTGATCTAACTGTGTCAGTTTGCTTTTTATCGAACAAAAGCTGCTTTTGTGTTAACGGATGCGTTATTTCTCCAACAACGAAGCCAATAAACTTGATATTTCCAATAGAGGCACGCCTTTCTGTGTCATCTGCTTTTCTGTTGACAGAATTCTGCTTTTCTTCTTGGTCAGATCTTTGAATCATTGGATGCATGGGTCGTCTGTGGTTATATTCCAGTTTCTCAAACTCCATCCTAATGCATTTAAGCTAGAAATTTCATGGATGGATGTGCGTGACACACGTGCCACTCAGTAATTCGTCAAAAATTTCTTCTCTTTCTATCTTGAGTTATAAACCCCAATCATTTATATAATTGATCTTTCAATTGATTAAAATCCAAGAGAGGAGCCATAAGATCAACCTTCATGTAAGAAAACATAGATCATGCAACGTACAAAATCTCACCAAGAGGCTAGGTAGGAGGTAATTGAACAACTTAGGAAAGTTAGAATAGGACCAAATGGGTGAGAGATAGACTATCAGAGTTACAAAGATAGTGCACATATAGAGGTTGGGTTGGCTACTAACCACTTTGTAATGGCCTAAGAGACCTAGGTTGGTCTTGATGTCTTAAGTTGGTATAGCCAATTTTAGCCAGTTTAGCCAGCTATACTAATATCACGGTTCCCTTAGTTGGATAGGAAATATTCTATGGGATACATCCTTTAACATAAGGCTATCTCAACCATGTCTATGCTTAATTACTCTACAAATCCTAATGAATAGGCCCACAAATGTTCACCCTTTTGCCATCTCATCATATAGACCTCACCTGACTTTCTATTCATGACCTATTTCAAATGCTCGGGATCACAGCATGCATTCTCCTCATAATGTGGGCCTTAGAACCTGGAGTACTAAGGATCACTATGGCCTCTTATAGGGGTGAAGCATTGAACATATCTAACACTTCTTGTATAGACAGACTCTATGTTCTCATTATGAAAGACTAGTCTATTTTGCAAGATCTTCAAGTATACTATGTAGTAAAAACTATCCTCTCCAATGAGAAGTAGCAAAAGGAATATACAATATACATACACACTATCAATACTTCTATCTTTCTAGAAGACAAATGCTAATCATTGTGACTCTTGTATATGTATGATATATTATGATACCTCTATCACTTTATATTGTTTGAGATCATCTAAATCACATCTTTCCAAGCTTTTGGATTGCTTCAAAACCTTATTACGGGCTATGTGTAAGTCACATGTGAGACATAGCTAGAGGAAATACAAGAGTGAAGTTCCAAATACTACAAGAACTATTAAAATATCATGAAAATAGGTTGTAAGACGTTAGATGTAACTCGTGAAAGACAGAAGAAATTTCTATTGTGTGGGATTTTTGAAATGGAAAATTCATCAATGGCATATGTTTATATTGAATCATGGAACATGAAAGATAGACCTTTTAGTTCTTGAGGACCTCTTGGTATGCCTAGAGCAACAAGAAAGAGAGACTTATCCATATTGCTTATTGCAAGCGCTTTTTAAGTGTTATTAGAGAATGAAAAAAACTAGGAAAGAAGAGCTTAGGAGATGCAGGAAAGGTCTGGACAAGGAAGATCCCAAACAAATATTCCTAATTTTCATATAATTCTGCATTTTACGTTAAATCTAGGCATAAATAACACCCTCATATTTCTGAAAGGAACAGCATCAAATGTAAAGACTAATGAGTCCTTGAATCTCTAAAGAATTGAGATAATTTTCTTGACTTTTTATGCTTTTCTTTTTTTAAGAAGTTTGGTCAAGCCTAATCTTCCATGCTTGAATTAATAAAAGAACCATTTTACATAATCTTCCATGCTTGAATTAATAAAAGAACCATTTTACAGTGAATGTACTTACTTAGTGCCCTTAGAATCCTCTGTATCCCACAAAGCAGTCATAGGATGGCTCGGAGGCATAATAGTTATGATGGTACAAAACTGGTAGGAGACTTAAGATTCTTTGGTGGGTGACTAACGGTTTAAACATAGTTACTGAGAAAGTTAATGATTTTTTTTTGGCCTCATGAACAACCCACTTGCTTTTAATCTTGTTGTTTTCCAAGACAAACACCCTATGGTGCCTGAAAGGCAATGATTTTTTAGAATTACATATTCTTCTGCCTAAGAAGCCGAGGGATTTTCAGTCAAGCATTGCTTTTATATGGGCATCAAAGTTGATTTCACATCTTTCTTTCCATATCTTCCATAGCACTTCCCTTCTGATGGTTTTCCACAAGGCAGAAGAGCAACCAATTGTTTCTCCAAGTAATGCTTGGAGAAACTCAAAATTCTAGTAAGAGAATCCTAGATTGGGTAACTTCTTGGGCACAAGAAGAAAAGATGGCCAAGCTCCTCTTTGCATTGTAGGCCATGCTTACACCAGTGAGGTTCACCATAGATTCTATTAGCTTTGGCATTGATCCCAATTCCATGATGGAGGATTTTCCACATAAGAACAGATTTTTTGTTCTCAATGAGAGAATGCCACAGGTCCTCATACATAAGTTGCCATGTGATGCTAGACTAGTTCAGATGCCATCTCCTATTAAGGGAGATATGCAAGTCAAGGTGCTTATGGAGCCTTAGAGTTTTATCCAAATTTTTATGATTGTTCCATCTTAACCCTTCAATTTGGGGCGGGTCATTCCTGAGAAGGAGACAAGTCTTTGAGTTACCCCAAGAGTTGATTCTATGTCTTAGAAGGCACTAATCATCATAGTCAACTCTCCTAATAGATTTCATGTCCTCAAATCTTATCTTATGACCTTTCTCCTGGTTTCAGAGATGTTTCCACTTAGTAAATCCTTTCTTCCATAGCTTCTTTACTCTTTGGATGTTCTTTGAGTCAACTTTGACTTTGATTCCCTTGATAGGAAACCAAATAGAATCATTTTACCTAATCCCGACCATCCACTTCCAATCTTCATTAACCTTGATATATAGCTTCATCTCATTTCAATGCTTCCATATGGAGAAAACTAGGTTTGAATCCTTTCGAGTCATCGGACACTAAGAAAACAGAAGGTGAGCATATCAATGTCCTTCCACCTAGGGATTCTTGTAATCATAAGATAGGATTTATTTCTAAGAATAAGTTTTGCCTATGAAGCTTTCACATTGAACCACACTTTGATCCATCACTTGGCGTCCAGCTTATTCTCCATACCTCCAACATCTAGGATTCCAAACCTACTAGAATCTTTCTAGTTAGTGCACAAGGCCCACTTGATTTTAGGCATGCCTCTCCTGTTGGGATGACCAGGACAAAGGAAATTTCTACAACTACTTTTAATGTTCACTAGTTCTTTGTCTTTTGGTCTCCAACATGCAAGAAAGTAGATAATAGATGAAATGAGGAAGGTGTTGAACACCATTGCATGCCTAGCGAGGTTGAGTTGCATGCCCTTCTAGTAGGTTATTTTAGTATCTAGTTTGGCCAAAATCCAACTCCAACACTGGCCCATAGAAACTTCAAAGTCCATAGGGATCCAAAAGATTTGTCTTATGTGTAGCTCCTTACATCCTCTATTAACCAAGAATTGTAGAGGAGGCCCAAAAATGGCTTTGAAGTATTTTTGTAGTGGCTTATTTTAGATCCTAATGTAGCATAGAAAACATTTGGATATTACCAAAAGGTGTTGATAATATTGGGGTCATTATGCATAAAAGCATTTGTATCTTTGTTGAAGAGTCTCATTAGCATCTGGCTCTTGCTATGAGAGAGCCGAAGACCTTGGATCTATCCAAGATGTGAATGATGGTTAACCAAGCAGCTTAGGCATCGGTGGCAATGGCAAAAGAAGTGGAGCCACAGGATAGCCCTCTCTAATAGAGCATTTTAACCTTATTTCCTAAGAATAAGAGTTGTTTTTGTGCATTTTTCATATTGTAAATTAGAGGTGTTTTAAGTCTCTAATATTATTTTTAACTTTAGAGAGACACTATAGTGTGAATAAGGCTAGTCCAAAAAGTATAAATAATAATGACCAAAGTTGTAGTTAATTTTCTTCTCTTAGCTTCATTTTGTGAATTCCAAACAAAAAAAAAATCGTTTCCTCCTTCTCTTTGAGTTTTTGGACCTCTTTTCTCTTCACTTCATTCATATGAGAGTGGATTCTAGCACTCGATCAGCTTCTTAATCCTATGTGAACAGTTTCCCCTTGTTTCTTGCATGTTTCATCATGAGAATCACAAGATTTTACTCCATTTCTCTCAATATTTACGCTTGTGTCTCCATATGCTCCATAGAGAGATGAGGTACATGGACTGGCATGCTAGAGTCACTACAAGAAATAGGGGGGCGTAGCAATGCCCCCGAATTGAAAAAAAAACGAGCACCGTCCCATATGTGATGCTAGCGTCCCATAAGCAACGGTGCTGTTTTCGAATTTTTTTTTTAAGGGGATGTGTCGCATAAGCGATGCCTGCATCGCTTATGCGATTCTAAATCTGTGCATCGCAAATAGCGTCGCTACCTAGCGACGTTATTTGCAATGTTGGCAAATTGGATAGTGTCGCATATGAGACATCCTTTCCAGAGCGTCGCATAAGCGACGCTCTGAAATGTTAAAAAAAAAATCGATTTCTCCCGACACATTTGTGCCAGGATTTGGACGAGAGCAAGAGAACGAGAGAGAGAGAGAGAGAGAGCGAGAGAGAGAGAGAGACACGCAAAGAGAAAGACCAGGTATGCACACATACACACACTTACACACACATACATATGCATATACACACATGTACACACATAGACACACACACACACATACACATAGACACACACACACACATACACACACAAATACACACACATATACACACATACACACATAATGTTGCATACACACACATATACATGCATACACACACACATATACATGCACACACACATATATGCATACACACACCTATGCATACATAATGCACATGCAGACATACACATACATAATGCATACACATGCACACACATATACACATACACATACACACACATACACACACACATACACACACATACACACACACATACACACACATACACACATACATACACATATATGCATACACACACACATAGAGAGACATGCACACACATACACATACATGCATACATATGCATACATACATACATACTTACATGCATACACACACATATGCATACATAATGCATACATACACATACATAATGCATATGCATACATAATGCATATGCATACATAATGCACATGCATACATACACATACATAATGCATACACACACATATGCATACATAATGCATACACACATATATGCATACATACATGCATACACATACACACATAGACACATACACAGACATAAACAGATACACACTCATAGACGCACACACATACACATAGACGTGCACACACATACACACACATATACACACACACATACACGCATAGACACATACACACTTAATGATGCATTCACACACATACACATGCATACACACATACAGACACATATACCATACACATAGACACATACACACACATAGACACATACACACACATAAAAACATACCCACTCATAGACGCGTAGCAACACATACACATAGACACACACACATAAACACACACATATACACCCACACACACATACACACATAGACACATGCACACATAATGATGCATACACACACATACACATGCATACACATACATATGCATATATACATGCATACACATACACACATAGACACATACACACACATAAACACATACACACTCATAGATACACACACATACACATAGACAGACACACACATACACACACATATACACACACACATAGACACATACACACATAATGATGCATACACACACATACACATGCATACACACATACAGACACATATACACACACGCATACACACATACACACACATATATGCATACACACACACATAGAGAGACATACACACACATACACATACATGCATACATATGCATACATAATGCATATGCATATGCATACATACATACTTACACGCATACATAATGCACACATGCATACATAATGCACACATGCATACATAATGCACACACATACATAATGCATACACACATATGCATACATAATGCATACACACACATACACACATATGCATACATACATGCATACACATACACACATAGACACATACACACACATACACACACATAAACACATACACACTCATAGACACATAGCGACACATACACATAGACACACACACATATACACACACACAAACATACACACATAGACACATACACACATAATGATGCATACACACACATAAACATGCATACACACACATAAACATGCATACACACACATGCATACATACATGCATACACATACACACATAGACACATACACACACATAGACACATACACACACATAAACACATACACACTCATAGACACACACACATACACATAGACACACACACACACACACACACATACACACACATATACACACACATACACACATAATGATGCATACACACACATACACATGCATACACACATACAAACACATATACACACACACATACACACACATATATGCATACACACACACATAGAGAGACATACACATACATGCATAAGCGACGGTGCTATTTTTGGATTTTTCTTTTACGAGGGAGCGTCGCATAAGCGATGTTTGTGTCGCTTATGCGACATTAAATATGTGCATCGCAAATAGTGTTGCTAATTAGCGATGCTATTTGCAACGTTGGCAAACTGGATAGCATCACATATGCGACGTCTTGTCTTCCAGAGCGTCGCATAAGCGATGCTCTAGAATGTTAAAAAAAAAGTTCGATTTCTCTCGGCACATTTGTGTCGGGATTAACACGCGAGAGCAAGAAGAGAACGAGAGAGAGAGAGAGAGAGAGACGCATCTCGTTGAAGCCAGGTATGCGCATAAACACACTTACACACACATACATATGCATACACACACATATACACACATAGACACACATACACATAGACACACACACACAAATACACACACATATACACACATACACTCATAATGTTGCATACACACATGCACACATAATGCATACACATGCACACATAATGCATCGAGGTATATGCTCCTCAATCAGTTTTAGCCAAGGCTGAGATTTCTAAATTGTTGGATTTAAGTCATTAGTTAATATCTGCCCAAGGAGGCCAAGCTTTACTGAAATTATCTCAGGATGGCATCCTTTCAAGCCATTTGATTTTAGAAAATCATTTTTGCCTGTTAAAACATGAAATTCAAATGTTAAATATGTATTGTGACTCTCTTGCTCCCAGGCCTACAATAATTAAGGCACCGGGTATAAAAGCTCCTTTGCAGACAGGGATACAAGTCTTAAATATGACCTTTCCCCCTAGTGTAGAGTACACATATTTAGGTAGTGTAGTTGTGCATGACAACGAGATAATGCAGTGTCCTGTTGGCAATAAATAGTTAACAGATTGCCATACGGGAATTGTCCCAAGTCTTTGCTATCAAAAAGGTACTGAAACTACTCTTCAGTTCCTAACATGCCTTCAAAATGTTATGCATGAATGGCTTTTCCAAACAGGGTTCAGTGTTGGCTTGAAAGACATGTACTTAACATATGAAATCAGAACATATAAAAAACTTCTTGAAGAAGTTCATATTGCTGTAGATGATGGCAGATTGTCTTCTCAGAGAGTTCTCACTTTGGAAAGGCAGATCCGATTAGTCCTGTCAGGAAAACAGGAACTCATTCCAAGAACTTTTATCAATCCATGTCATAGTGATATCCTTGACTATGGTTACCAAGAAAATTTTCTTAGCTTAGTTGAAGAAATCAGTGCTAGAAGATCAACAATTTGTGAATTTCAACGTGTTCTTGGGGAAATACCAACCGTTGTTGAGAGGCATAGCTGTCCATCCAATTCCATGATGGCAATGATAAGGGCTAGAAGCAAAGGATCATTGTCAAACTTGATACAACAGTGTGCATGCTTAGGTTTATAGTCTGTAAACGGAGAGGAGTTGTTCTTTTCTGACTTTCATGATGGTTTCATTCTTGCTTTTTAGTTGGTTTAACCTCCAAAGAATTCCTTTATCATTTAGTGTCTTCCCAAAAACTTGGAAAAAGGTATGGAGTTGAGGGGCCTGGAGAACTTTTTCAAAAATGTATGTATGGGTTAAGGGAAGTGTATTTAGCATATGATGGTTGTGTTTGGACACAAACAGACAATCATGTAATACAATTCAATTATGAAGTTTTGGAGAACATCGAAGAGGGAGACTGGAAATCAAAGGATCCCCAGAGTCCTGGCCTTGGTTCCAAGCCTGTTGGTGTACTGGCCGTGACATCATTGATTGAACCAGCTTATAGTTATGCATTTCGCCAGCCTGCACCAACAAAAAGTAATCCCATTGAATTGCTAAAGGTAATCTTTGACAATTATGATCTCTTCTTATAGTTTTGATTTTAATGTAATGTTCTTAAAACATAATTGGTTTTTGAGGTAAGACAAAACAAAGAAAACTCTGGGAAGTTCGATCATCATGATTTGTTTTCCCTTCTCATTTTCTAGGAGACCCTTCTAAGATGCTCCAGCACATCTTTGAAAGGCATAGATCACAAATCCATTCTTGCCATTTCTTCGAACACAATAAAGAGGAAAACTGATCCAGCAAGGGTAGCACTGCAGATTTAGAGTCATCTTCACTGTTTCACACTTGGAATGTTACCAGCTAAGACCATGATAGAGTTACATACCATCATCAAAATGTTTGTTAGCCCCTTTTTTTTCTTTAGTTCATAAAATACTATTTTAAACTTGAAGAAATCATGCATTTTTATTGCAACACATACACATACACACACACAAACATACACACATAATGATGCATACACACACATACACATGCATACACACACATATGCATACATACATGCATACACATACACACATAGACACATACACACACATAGACACATACACACACATAAACACATACACACTCATAGACACACACACATACACATACACACACACACATACACACACATATACACACACACATATACACATAGACACATACACACATAATGATGCATACACACACATACAGACATATACACACACACATACACACATACACACACATAAAGAGACATACACACACATACACATACATGCATACATATGCATACATAATGCATATGCATATGCATACATAATGCATATGCATATGCATACATACATACTTACATGCATACATACACATACATAATGCATACACACACATATGCATACATAATGCATACATAATTCATACACACACATACACACACATATGCATACATACATGCATACACATACACACATACACACACATAGACACACACACACACATAAACACATACACACTCATAGACGCACACACATACACATAGGCACACACACATACACACACATATACACACACATACACACATAGACACATACACACATAATGATGCATACACACACATACACATGCATACACACATACACACACACATACACGCACATACATACACACACACATGCATACATACACATATTTAATGCATACACACATACATATGTACACGTATATATATTGATTTCTAACCCATGTTGTTTTATATGTTAGGTATTATGGATCTTAGTAGAGAGAGAAAGGCGAAACTCACTCTCATAAAAAGTCTTATGAGAGCAAGAGTTCCATCTGATACTCTAGGGTCCATCATGTGTGATTACTCAGAGATGTCTGATGATGAGCTGGACTATACGATCGAGATGCTTACCCAGCGATCAGAGGAGGGCTCTTCTGCGGCTCCACATGCAGGAAGACAACTATCTGCTCATAGGTATGTTTTTTTTCATAAACTTTTTTAATGATATTATAACACATAATTTTATTTATTTTTATCTATCTATTTTCAGGACACCTATACCACCTCCAGATCATGATAGCAGAGCAGAGTTACCTATGAGGACATGCATAGGCACCTTAGTACTAGAGTGCGATATAGAGCCAGATGGGAACATTGTGTACATAGGGAATGGATTGGAGTTCAAGAGAAGAATGTGGGCATTATGCGGCTCTTACCTGTGCCTTGTCCACTTACCATGGAAGTAAGTATAAATTTTACATATAAATTGAAATAAATATCTTATGTTTTATTTACGTTATTTTTTTTATTTTTGTAGTGAGCATGATGAGAGGGATAAAAAATACGTACTTAGTTCACTTGAGACAGAGTTTGGGATAGGATGGTCGCTTAAGTGGTGTCTAAAAGAGATGCAGACACTTATGGCTCATCGTCGCGATAATGCACGGTATGCACTGCTTTTATGTATATATACATGGATATGAGTATGTGTGTTTATGTATATATGTATGTATATGAGAGAGACAGAGAGAAAAGAGTGAGACTAGAGGTACAAATACATGCATACACACACATATACATCATACATGCACATTTACACACATATACACATACATGCACATTTATACACATGCAGTTACACACATATAATGAATACACATAGACACATACACATACGCACATACACGTACACATACTCACATACACATACACATGCATAATCATATGTACACACACATAGAATCATATAATCATATTTACATGCATATATACATATACAAATGCATATATACACACACAACAACACATGCATATGCACATATAGATACACATACATACACAACACATGCATACACATAAATAAATAAATAAATAAATAAATCCTATTTCAAAAATCCTAAATTGAAAACGCTAATTTTGATATTAGCGTTTTCAATTTAGGATTTGAAGTATATGTACACATTGCATCTATTCAACCTTTTAGCCATATGTTTGAAGTATATGTACACATTGCATCTATTCCTCTGACGTCCTACTAGAGAGATGTCTCTCCTCCCAACCTTATGCCTCTATATATAGCTAGTCGAATCAACGAGGATCATAATATATATATAAAGATATATGCACATCATGTAGATACACATACATAAATATAAAATGGAGTAAATATATTATGCATCACACATACATGCCTAAATGCACACATAAATATATATATACATGCATACATATTTACATGTACACATTTACACATAGACATATATACATATTTACACATAGACATATATACATATATACATGTACACAATTATAAACACTTGCATATAGTACATGAATACATGAATTTTACATACATGCATATGCATATATACACATATGCATACTAACACATGTATACATATATCACACACATGCAAACACATACATATACATGAAATACATATATATGCATATTAACATATGTATACATATAATACACATGAATACACACACATATGCATACATACATGATAAAAATTTGCTCCTCAAAGATAAAGCTATATATAAAATAATTAGGCATACCCCCGAGCTTCATGTTCTAACTTAAAAGAACATGATTTCATCTCTCTAGTAGGATTCATCGTTATTCAAGTTAATAAAAAAATCTATTATCTGATATCCATTCAGAAGCTTCAAGTTATTGATCAATAACTAGAGTAGAATTTACTATCTAATCTGCTCATATGTTTTCATTATTGCCATCATTTTGGTAAGACATCAATATAGTCTCATCTTCATTATCCTTATTGATTTCATTTATTTCTTCTATTGTTAAATCTATGTTCTCATGAATCACATCATCTATTGATGGATAATATCTATTTTTGGTAATTCCTCTTCCTCATCAGTAGAATCAGCATGTAGAGAATTATCCTCTTCATCAAAAAGATTAGTATCATTATCACGTATAATGATTCTAATTTCTCTTTCAGATGTTGATGTATCAGTATCTGATGTTGAATCATCAAGAGGACTTTCTTCGATCTCTCTAACAATAAACTGTTCAAACAATGACCTACCTCTAGGTTGCACATGAATGACTTGCCACCAAAGATGAGAATCTGCGATTTTATAAAAAAATGCTTGTTCAATATGCCTAGGAAGAATATATGGTTCTTTAGTAGATCGCATTACCTTGGAAGAATGAATTGCCCAAAACCCAGATACTTCCTTTCTTAATGTGGAATTACTACCTTTATACTCAGCTCGAAACCAGACAACCTTCAAAATGACCTATCAAAATATATAACAACAAAAACCCATTATTAGGTGCTTAAAAAAATAACTAACTCTATCATAAAAAATATAAACTTTTTTCTACCTGTTTGAATGTACGAAATGAGATTTCATAGATACCAACAATAGTTCCTACGTAACCAAGTTCGCTATCTATAAGGTTCGTGTCTTTTGAGCTAGCACGTGATAGTTGCTTGAAAGAAGCAACAATACTAGAATCCTCTATTTTACGTAAAGAATCAATGGCTTTGATTCTAATATGTTGTCCAAAAGCCCACATATTAGTGAACATTCGAGCCTGCAAAATAAATTCAATTAGTAAATAGAAACTAATATACATATATGAAAAAAATAAAATATTATTTTAATAAAATTACCTTCCGTTCACAACCTATCATTAACTCTCTTTTCTCATTTGAGATTTCTTCATTATTTGCGTTGGCGCATTGCAAACGACTATATAGCCAATCCTTGAAAGAAGATATATCTGTAATCTCATTATTATCGAGATTACGTCTATATCTTTTGTTTTTTCGCCTTTTACTTCGGAGATTTTGAAGTTCCTCATACTCACTAAGGAGTGCTTGCATGCATTTGCTATTATATGCTACAAAAGTAGAAACATCACTTTTTTCTTGAAATGTAAATAAGAATGGAACTCCCTTACATGATAATACCTCATCTATTATTTTTGAAGAAGACTTGTTGGTCCATGCACGTGGAGCTTCTTCATGAACTCTTTCAAGGTACTCACTAATTAATACATGCACTCTTCAAGCATCCAACCCTTTGCCATGGATCCTTCTGGTTTCGCTCTTTGTCGCACATAACCTTTTAATATTCCCATAAATCGCTTGACCCAAAACATCCATCGAGTGTTGACAACACCTGCAGTCTCTATTTCATCTACAAGATGGGCTAATAAATGAACCTGAATATCAAAAAATGAAGTAGGAAGTTCTTTCTCCATCAAACATAGTAGCTCTTTGCACTCACGTTTTTTGTGTGGGATCGAGTTTTTGTCAATCTCTTTGGATGTAATCCACCTATACACATCATAAAAACAATTATAAAGAAGTATTTATACATATTAAATATAAAAGTATCATAATTACCTTATAAGTGATCCAAGACGATAGATCACATCTCGTACTCCTTTCATTGTACATCCATCGATAACCAAAGGTAAAATATGTTTCAAAAATTTATGCCAGTCATGGGTCTTTAATCCAGATAAGCTCTTATCATCCATAGTAAACATGTTTTGAAAAGATGCTCCATATCTTGTAGGAGTCTTAATCAATTGAATTCTATTGTTGATAGTTTGTATCTCTTTTGTTATAAGTACCCAAGGAGCAGGTGCATAAGTCGTTTCTTGTCGATGTCTATCAAAAATTGGCCATAACTTTGGTTTGGATTTTTTATCTTTCAAATCATTCCTTGATGATGTGGTATCTTTTAGTCCAAGAAGATGCTGCCATAGTGAATAACCAATATTTTTGAATATATGCATAGGATCAAGAAGATGACATACTTTTAACTCTTTCCAATACTCCAAAGAATACCATATTGATATGTTCTCTGTGAGTGCCAATTTTCCTTTACCTCTCTTCACATACTCATTATCTGAATCATCACTAAAGATTTTTTATTCTGGATCTATTAGAGGTCCATCTGTCCATTTTTTATACCAATCCATAGGCGTCATAGGTTTTGGACACTGACCTGTTTCAAGCTTTCCATTAAAATGTATCGCTTCTCTTTTAGATCTTAATGGATGATCATCAGGCAAGAATCATCGATGTTGAAGATAAATATTTTTGTTGAGATTCTTACTATAGATTGATCTCAACCAATCACCACAATATGGACAAGCTTTATAACCCTTAGTAGATATTCTTGCATCATGAAAATGATAAAAATATAATTAAATTAAATCATATTTATTTACATGCATATTGAATAAAAAAATTACATCAATACCTGAACAAACACCATATCCTGGAAAATCGTGAATAGTCCAAGCCACAATACCACGAACCGTAATATGTCTTTCATTGATGCTTTTTGATACATCAATGACATTAATACCTGTCCATAACTCTTGGAGATCGTCATTGAGAGGAGCAAGATATATATATTCATATCTTTAACTTTTCTTTTGCCTGGGATTAAAAGTGAAAGCATTAAATGTTCCTTTTTAATGCTAGGATATGGTGGAAGATTGTAGTTTATGACTACCACTGACCATGTTGACCATTTACTAGATTTCATGGAGAATGGATTAACCCCATCTAATGCAATGAGTCCTAACTTTAGATTCTTTGGATTTTGTGCAAATTCAGGCCATGTAGAATCAATATGCTGAAAAGCAACACTATCGTGAGGAATTCTGATTATTCCATTAGTACTTTTGTGATCATTTCCCCAAGTCAAAAGCTTTGATAATTTGAGGCTTTGAAACATATGTCTAGTCCATGGAGCCAATGAAAAATGTCTCAATACCTTTTTTGGGATTTTACCTTCTTCGCCCTTATATCGAGGAGATTGACATTTGGGACATGTCAAAGAGTCCGCATATTCACCTCTATATAAAATACAATCGTTAGGACATGCATGTATACATTGATAATCTATACCAAGATTGTTGATTATCTTCTTCATTTCATCATGTGAGGTAGGAAGAATATTCTGACTTGGTAAAAACTTTTCAGATAATAACCTGTAAGTTTATCAAAAAAAGATATATTAAAAAAAGTAATTAAATAAATATACATATATATATATGCATATAATTTTATATATGTGTATGCTTATGTGCATCTTTCAAAATATTCGCGAAAAATTTGATTATTTTGGATGGCAGGATACGATTGTTTGTTTTGGAGGATATGAAGTATGTACCTTCATTGAATGATTTGTCGATTCTATCATATGTTCAGTTTGAAAGTGTGAGAAGCGGGTTTATAATTGATATTCAAAGAATTTGGCACTGTTTATAGGCCATACGATGGTGACCTGGATGAATCGCATGCATAGAGGTTACTCAAGATAGAGCAACCTGATTATAATGGACTAGTGCCAGCAGGATTCCTGGGGTATGCAGTAAACCTCTTGCATGTCAATGATGAGCATCTGAACTTTGGGATACAAAGTGGAAATCATGGTGGCTTGAGAGGATCACTTTTATACAGCATGACACTGAAGTTCTTTGAACAAGCTATATAAAAGTGATCCTCTCAAGCCACCATGATTTCCACTTTGTATCCTAAAGTTCAAATGCTCATCATTGACATGCAGAGGTTTACTGCATACCCTAGGAATCATGTTGGCACTAGTCCATTATAATCAGATTGCTCTATCTTGAGTAGCCTCTGTGCATGCGATTCATCCAGGTCACCATTGTATGGCCTATAAACAGTGCCAAGAACTTGAACTTGAATTGAATGGACACTTTTTGTCAGCGCATCTTTTAAAAGTATTCATGCATCTTTCAAAATATTCGCAAAAAATTTGATTGTTTGGATGGCAGGATACGATGGTTTGTTTTGGAGCATATGAAGTATGTACCTTCATTGAATGATTTGTCGATTCTATCATATGTTCAGTTTGAAAGTGTGAGAAGCGGATTTATAATTGCTATTCAAAGAATTTGGCATTGTTTATAGGCCATACAATGGTGACCTAGATGAATCGCATGCACAGAGGTTACTCAAGATAGAGCAATCTGATTATAATGGACTAGTGCCAACATGATTCCTGGGGTATGCAGTAAACCTCTGCATGTCAATGATGAGCATTTGAACTTTAGGATACAAAGTGGAAATCATGGTGGCTTGAGAGGATCACTTTTATATAGCTTGTTCAAAGAACTTCAGTGTCATGCTGTATAAAAGTGATCCTCTCAAGCCACCATGATTTCCACTTTGTATCCCAAAGTTCAGATGCTCATCATTGACATGCAAGAGGTTTACTGCATACCCCAGGAATCCTGTTGGCACTAGTCCATTATAATCAGGTTGCTCTATCTTGAGTAACCTCTGTGCATGCGATTCATCCAGGTCACCATCGTATGGCCTATAAACAATGCCAAATTCTTTGAATATCAATTATAAACCCGCTTCTCACACTTTCAAACTGAACATATGATAGAATCGACAAATCATTCAATGAAGGTACATACTTCATATGCTCCAAAACAAACCATCGTATCTTGCCATCCAAACAATCAAATTTTTCGCGAATATTTTGAAAGATGCATTAATAGTTTTAAAAGATGCGCTGAAAAAAAGTGTCCATTCAATTCAAGTTCTTGTTCTTACCTTATCTAAAGTAAGAATAAAAACCTGCATTAAATGGACATATATGTATGTGTGTATATGTGGATATGTATATGTGTGTTTATGTTATTTGTATGTATATGTGTATATGTATACATATATGTATGCATATATGTTTGCATGTATGTGGGTATGTGTATGTGTATGTGTGTGTATATATGTGTATGTATTCTGATTTTTTTGTCTGTTTGAGATTAAATTAACAGGAGATATTGTATGGTGGAAAAAAATAAAAGGCGAACTAACATGCCACCTGAGACATGGTAGTTTTTTCGTAGATAGCTACGTCTTCAGGAGTCATTTCCTCAGCAAAAGGTACACAAATTAATAGTTTATATTTATAGTTTTTATATATTTTAGTAATTTTTTACATTTAATTTATGTATTTTTTTCTTAAATAAATAGGCTGCTGCAAAGAAGAGAGTGGAGTCGGGCCACACATCGCACCTAAGCCAAATGAGCCATAATGGTTTTGTAGCTACATTTGTAAGTATATGTGTTATTGTGAGTATATTTTTTATTTTAGTTAAAATGCAAGCAACTAATCTTTTTTATTTGTTTCAATGCAGCGGAAGGATTATGGCCGATATCCTACGAAACATGAGATCGAGTATGCTACACATTTTGGATATCGGTGTTTGAGCGAGTATATGCGAGATCATCCTGATGCCTTTGTGAGTATTATTAAATTTTATATAATTATTTTATTTTTATGAATGGTTTAATTGCTTTATTTATTTATGTTTGTTATATGTAATACAGGAGTATTATGGAGAGACAGATATGGATGAGGTGGAGAGAAAAACACAGGAGGGACGATCTCGATCGTCATAGGGTGATCATGACGATGAGGATGAGGATGAGGATGATCAGGATGATCATGATACTGCTGATGATGATGATGATGATCATGATGATGATGATCATGATGATGATGATGATGATGATGATTAGGATTTTAGTTGATTATGACATTGGATTATATGTATTTACATTGATATATATTTTTTTAATCTATATATTTTTCATTTTAGTTATGTTTTGAATTGTGTGTATGGTATTAAGTAATGAAGATTTTTGTTCTATTGATTGTTATTATTGTTTATATTAAGCATGTGTTTTAATACTTTACTTATATAATTCATTCATATGTGTGTACCTAAGTGTATATGTATGTGTGCGTATATGTATGTGTGTGTATATGTATGTATGTGCATGTGTATGTGTGTGTATATGTATGTATGTGCATGTGCATGTGTAAGTGTATATGTGTGTATGAGTATGTGCATGTGCATGTGTATGTGTGTGTATATGTATGTGCATGTATATGTGTAACTCTATGTGTATATGTGTGTATGTGCATGTATATGTGTATATGTAGGTATGTGCATGTGTGTGTGCATGTGTATATGTGTTTTAATACTTTAATTATATAATTCATTCATATGTGTGTACCTAAGTGTTGGCAGCAGTCAAAGCACCCAAGGACTCACAAGACAAGGAAGCCAAAGAAGGGAGCCAGAGCAGAGAGAAGGCACAAGTAGACAAAGTAGTCAACGAAGATCTGGCAAGCAGGCCATTCAAATTTTTCCAAAACAACATCTTCATAATAGTGATTCTCATCACTAAAAATCATTGTAAATACCATTTCACCTTTTTGTAACTCCATTTTGTGCAAGCCGAGGAGTCCTCAAGCTTGAGGAGTATTAGAAGTATCATCGTACCAATTTTCATGATTTTTAGACTCCGTTTGAGCCTCCAAATAGGCCCTAGAACCTAATTTTTAACTAGGCAAGACATTAGGTCTGGACAGGGCCAAAGCTAGTCAAAAACTATAAAAAGATCTAGAGAGCTCATTTTTGAGGTTGTATTGTAATAGATTTGAACTTGTAAGAGCATTTCTGAGTAATCTAAAAGAACGCCATTGTCTCTCTCTTTGTTCTTGTCGTGTGTGCACGTGTGTGTATGTGTGTGCATGTTAGTGTGCTTCTCACTCACACACTTGTGCCATCACTTGTTCGAGGTCTTCATATCATACTCACGTGTTCCCAGATTGACATTAAAGGAGGTGCTACTCATCACTGAGCTACACCAAATTTTGGCACCGTTGCAGGGGATCGAGCTTTGAGGACGAGCGTGTGATGGTAAGACGTAGAGTTGAGGTGTTGGAGTCATAGGTAATTTCTTCACTTTTAGCTATTTTCTTTTGTTATCTTCACCATCTTCATCATCATCATCATCACCATCTCCGACCTTCATCTCCATCATCACGACATTTTCCGTTCTTTGGTCATATCACCATACTCACACCATATCCCCTCATTTCACTTGTGAGAGAGAGCGAGAGAGCGTATGTGTGTTTGTGCTATTGTGTATTTTCTGAGATTTTTTGCAGTAATCAGCCTCCCCAGCAGCTGCACCAGCTCCAGCAGGTAAAAAATCTGACTGTGCAAGTCTCGAGGCGTTGACCTCTGTCAATCACGACCGACCAAAAAGTTGACTTTCTTGCAAAACAAAGTGCATAACCATGATGTGTAGGCCTAGGGCATCCTAAATATGTGATTGAAATTTTAATATGTCTCTGTTTCCTATCAATTGCGATCGACAAACGATGACGGACACCAGCCGATGGACTCGTCAATCGCGACCGACACCTCGATCACGACCGACTGAGTCAACGACCGACTGACCACGATCTAGAAAATCTACGCGTGCCACGTGTCAATCGTGACTGACCTGTCAATCTCGATCGACCCATCAATCGCGATCGACAGTCCGGATGGACCTGTCAATCACGACCGACCTAGTCAACGACTGTTTGACCACGACCGATAGAACCCTCGTGACGGACCTGTCAATCGACCCATCAATCACGACCGACAGAGTCAACGACCCTTTGACCATGATCGACTGAATTTCTGGGCCACATATCAATCGCAATTGACCCATCAATCGCGACTGACAGCCACGACGGATCTGTCAATCGCGATTGACACGTCGATCATGACCGACATATCAATCGCGATTGACAGACCACTCGATCGTGATTGACAGGAAAATTTGGCCATTTTTTTAGGGCAAAGATAGTTGGTCTATTTTGGGGTATTATTTGGGCAACATAGAAATTTGTTAGAGCATTGTACACAAAGTATTTCGAGAAGTCCCGTTTGCCTGTTAGCCTGTTTGAACCCTGTTTTAAACCTAGAACTCTGAACAGTCATAACTTTCGCATACAAAATCCGTTTGCTGTGATTTTTGTTTTGTTGGAAAGCTCGTGGGGAGTACAACCAAAACTTTCACTGGCTACGATAAAATTAATATCAAAATTATTAGATATAGTATTTTGAAGTGACCATACCTAAGGGGAAGAAAATTGAGGGATCTTTAGGATTGTTTTCCATAAAGCCAAAGAATAATTTGATCTCTAAACTGCATGAATGAGCATGGTCTGTTGTATCAATGGAATTCAATTCTTGAGCTAACTTTGGGACTTTTACAGGTGCTTTGAGAGCATCGAAGGGTACTCGAAGCAAGAGTAAGTGCAAGCTTGGGAATATGCTTCCTGGGCACACAAGGGCAACCGAGGAGAGAAACTAAGGTTGGAAATTCTCTCAACACCCTCTGTCAATCCCTAGCTTAGGCTAAGTACGGATAGAGGTTTTCATCAATTAGGGATACGTTAAGCACGACCAAGTCCAATAACTCTAATCACTCAAGTGCAAGTACCAGGAGAGTCCATTTGCGAAACAACCTAAGGGAAAAGAATTTATGTCGAGCGACCACATTCAAAGTACGATAAAACTTAAGTGTTCCTTGCGACGAAGATTGATTGCACAAGAAGTGACACCCTAAGGAAAATTAAAAAGAACAAGTGACTAATACAAAAGAACTCAGCAACGAAAATTGTACTTGGGAAATTTGGGATTATTCAATTGGGCTTATGAACCTTAGATTAGGACGACATCTAGGAAGAGATAGACAGAGTTTTAGGTCTTCAGAGGCTAGTGTCAATCATACTGCTAGGTCTTGGGCCCAGCAGTTGAGCCACTATTCACACTACCCTAGCTCTGAGACTAGTGAGTCAGAGATGTCTCAAGGTATGGAGAGACCCACAAGAAGCTCAGGTGTGCCATACCTACAGAGGGTTGAAGGCCCTTACAAGACGCAACTCGAATACCTTAGGACCAACCGATTAGGTGCTTGCATCTATGAGGACCGTCTAGGAAGGCCCGTGGTCCAAATTAAAAACCTTGACCAACCCATTGGAATTGAACATCCAGCTGTCAAATTTGAAAATGGAGCATACCTGGACAAAGAAGGAACCATATACGTAGTCACCAGCCACCCAGATAGGACAGATGAATTTGGTAATATGATCCCAGAAACGGACATAGGTGACCTAGAGCAAGGGAACATAGGTGGAGAGCCTAAAACCCCTCGAGGCAAATCAGTCCTCCCTAGAATTATCACACCAGAGTGGATTCCCCAAGACAATAAGAGCATAGATTTGCTCTTGAACCGAGAGACCGATGAAGCCTTTTTGAGGTATAAGTATGATCAACCTAATGAGATAGGAACGATCACAATCTATGAGTTTAAAGATCCGGATAGCCTAGGCAAAGTGACCTACCTAGACAGCACTTCAGAGAGGATCTTTGTGGTCACAGAACATGGTAGACATGCCTACACTTGGAAGGGAGAATTTATTTTTCCCCAACCAAGATCTAATGTCTCTTTTGGCCACCAAGGGGCTGGAACATCCCAAGCTCATGGTGCTCAAAGGGATAGAAGTAGAGATAGGCCAGAAGTGAGTTTTGCCAACCCAATGGGAAGAGAAAGAACGAGAATGAAAACGGATAGAATGGAACTTGAGAGAACTAGAGCCCCAAGAAACCAAAGAAATGCTGATGAATTCCCTCTACCAAGACCTAGGGAACACACTAGAACTTTGAGACCTACACAGCTAGTTAAGTCCATGAAGAACTACTTCGATGGCACTGGAGACCCATATGATCATGTGGCCGAATTTAGGCAAGTCTTGAGAGTTGAACAAATGGAGGACCTATTCACGTAGTACAATGCCTTTGGTCTAATCCTTAGGAACACAGCTCTTACGTGGTTTCAACCACTAAATGAGAGACACTTCAGGAACATAGACCAACTTCTAGAGGCTTTCATTATTGAATTCTCTAAGAGTGGCATAAGGCATAATACTTCCTCACTGATTCATAGCTTCAAGCAAACCCCTCAAGAGACGGTTAGACTTGTAGGAAGAAGGTTTAGGCAATATCTAGAGAGATGTCCTGTTTCTCAGTTACCCACACCATCCAAACAAGTGGCTTTATTCCTAGATGGACTGCTAAGTACAAAGTTGAGATCATATGTGTACTTAAAGGACCCAAGGACCATAGAAGAGTGTGTACGCATGTGCATCGACATTGAGGATAACCTAGGGGAGGAATTAAGAATTTCCAAAATCTACAAAGATTCAGATAGTTCTACTAGCCTCTATTCCTCGCAATCCACATCTATTGAGGAACTCGCTAAGAAAGTAGCTCAAAAACTAGGTGTCTCTAGCAAACAAATCCCAAGATTTGCCCCAGTTAAACGGTGCTATACTTGTGGAGGTGACCATATGGCGAATGTATGGCCCATCATGGCTCAACCCCAAGTGAATCCCATAGCCAATACTGCACCATAGAACGGAGATACACTAATCACACGGCACAAGATTGCCCATACAATAAGCAAGCAGTTAGGCAAACCTACCCTCAACCATATCCACAACAGGGCAGATACCAGAACCAGTACCCACCACAACAGTATGCTCGGCCTCAACAAACCTACCAACCACAATATCAGGCCCAGCAGAGACCTCAACTGGTGCTAGCCCAACAACCTCCAGCTCTAGCCAATGTGATCCTAGTAAAGTATGCAGCTGCAGAAGAGAACCTAAATAGAGCCATAGTGCTAGTAACACCATTGCTTTCAGAAAGTGACCCCAGTGACCACAGCTTTGATTCTACACATATTGATAGCCCCTAGGCTTACTACATGCAGTCTCCTGAACATGGTGAATCCTACTATAGTGAAGAACCGAGTGAACCTAGTTTGGATCCAGAGTATGCAAACATCATGTACACAAATCCCAGCACTAGACCTCAACCTAGGCAGGTAAGACCCCCATTCCCTAGAGGACCATGCTATAGATGTCAGGGAGATCACCTCATTCCTGATTGCCCAATGCCTGCACCTACACAACCCCAATCAGTAACAATCCAGGGCTTTTGTCAAGATTGCGGAAAGGAGCATCTCTTATGAGATTACCCAAAGAATCCCAATAATATGCCAAAAATCACTCCAATTAATGTTATTGGGTTAGTAGTAGACGCTATAGGAAATGTAACTTCCACTGCACCAGTACAGGTGGTCACTAGAGCTCAGGCTTTGCAGCAGAACCAAGGTTTAGGCCAAGAAAAGAGTGCAGAGATCAGTGAAACTGAGAGCATAGCCAAGAAACGATCGAGAGCCTGGAAGGATAGCCGAGAGAGAATGAAAAGACAATGGTCTAAAAAGATGAGCGAATTAGAAGAAAGCATAAGAGAGACAAAAGCCAAAATTGTTGAGCTCACCTCTCAAACGAACTCTCACATACCACCACCACATTCATCCCTATCACCATCTAATCCACCACCTTTCAACCCACCTCATACCATTCCACCACCCCCTAGAGTAGGATCAGTATTAGCTGACCCCACTCCTGAAGACATAGACATGATGCTTAAGGCATATCAAGCCAGAATCCAAGAAGGGCCAAGTGTGATGGATCATGACAAGTGCTACCCTAGAGCTGACCTAGAGATAGAAAGAACCAAGCTTTGCGCGAAAATGGTAGCATTGGCTCAAACCATGTTTGAAGCCAGTCGCCTCTTCAACTACTCTTGCTCAGCTAAGGCACAATTGCACTTGGATGGACTATTAGAGAAGTTAGAGAGCATAATTGCAAGATCTGCCAAGGAAGAAAAAAACCAAGGAAGAGATGAGGCAAGTAAAAGAATAAGCATTCCCCCATAGGGAGCTTATGTGCCCAATTCCACTGAACCAAAAACCTCTTCTTCTATGGATAGGTATTCACCAGAGTTCTTGCGAGAGATTCAAGAAGAGAAATGGGCTAAAGAAAGTGAAGTCCCTCCTCCCATTGAACTTGTGGATGACACGCATGATCAATTCCCACAAGACATTCCTTCCATTTATGAGGAGCAGGAGAGTACTCAATCCCAAGAGAGATTAAACTTTGAGTCTAATTCCATACAAGAACTACCCCATTTCACAGGTCCATGGGAAGCAAAGTCCACATGTATGAGAGCACCCACAATCATGAAGAAACGAAGATTTAGTCATACCTAGGAACACAGAGGTAGTAAAGAATACTAAAGTGCAGTGCAATCTCACTTTAGAAGAGTTACTCAAGGTTAGGCCGGAGTTGTGGAAACATGTAGCCAACCAAGTGCCCGAAGTAGTGAAACCTCGTTCCCAGATAGGATCCCATAGAACAGTGCCAGAAATACCCTTGGATAAGATAGGAGACATGAGTGAACGAGAAGAAGGAAACACCTATCTTCCCAAGAAGGAATAACTCTCACTACATGCGGTGTTGAGTTTGAGCATACTTTTGCTATATGTGATTTTAGCAAAAATCATGCATACGAGATGATTTTGGGGAGACCATTTATGCGGCAGTTGCAAGTGGTACAGGATTGGGGAACCAACTCCTTGTACTTGCAACACTTAGGTGTCATGACCAAAGTTAATCTCAAGGATTACTCCCACCGAGATGTATCCCCCATCCAATGGAATCCCATCCATAGAGCCAAAGATGATACTGAGTCAGTGCATTCCATAGGATGAGGATCCTCATGGATGCATGAAGACACTCACTTGTGGATGTGTAAAGTGGTAGTAGAAGAGGAGATGAGAGAAAAAGCCAGAGAGGTAGGTGCGAAGGAAACACATAGATCAATTCAAGACCCAGCCTATGCACCTGTAGTATTCCTTGACGAAGAATTTGAACCTCACGGTTGGGCAGAAATTTTAGCAACAATGGATGTAGCCATCAATGAAGAACAATGGACACCCCACTGTGACAAGGATGGCTATGACATTTCAATCTTCTCAATAGAGCCAATCATGGGAGACTCAATTCTAGAAGAATGCGAACCTAGCCCTGATGCATTTGAGGATGCAAGTGACTCCGATCTAGATTCAATCCTTATGGACCCACCATTTGCATCAGATGAAGAATACTTCTATGAAGTAGAAGCTAATCCTCAGAGACACGAGGAGCTTATAAAAGAAGTGAGGTTAACCACACGAGTGACCGCTAAGAGTGAAGGCAAGAAAAGAAAGAAGAGAGAAGTCACACCAGAAGAGGAAGAATCTTTGTTTGAGGTCCCTGAAAACTTTAAGAAGTATGAAGTAGATGATAGGAGAGTAATGATAAGAATGCCTAAACGTGAAGCTCAATCAAGAGAGGCCTATGATAACAAAGAAACCACCAAGAAAATAGCTGTAGCCATGGAAGAAGGAGAAGAAAGATGCACTTACATAGGGCATGACCTGACGGAAGAAGAGGAGTATGAGTTGATAGCCTTGCTAAGAGAATACCGAGATGTATTCGCTTGGAGTTACAAGGATTTAAAAGGTGTAGACCCGAACATATGCTCACACACAATTCCCATGACCTCAGATGCCAAACCATCCAAGCAGAAGCCATACACCTATAACGATAACTACGTTGCTAAGATCAAGGAGGAGATAGATAGGCTAGTAGAAGCTGGATTCATCTATGAAATTGAGCACACTGAGTGGGTGTCCCCCATCGTAGTTGTGCCCAAGAAGAATGGAAAGCTACGTGTGTGCATCAACTTGAAGAAGGTTAATGCAGCAACTATTCAAGATAACTATCGGCTTCCTATCACTGAGCATCTACTAGAAAGAGTAGCAGGCAAGGAAGTGTATGTGAAGAGATGGATAGGTATGTGCTTGAAGATGAAGAGGTGTTGCAAAATCCTTGATCTACACCAGCCAATTGAACTCCAGGAGTATATGGTGGGCCCTTTTAGCTTGCGAATGGATGTATTAGACACCCTATGTACCTTGGAAGATCACTCTCAAAAAGATAGATCAAAACAGATAAGTTGGAGTTAGCTCAGAGGTGAAAAACTTGCTATTTTGGTTCATACACCTATCCACTGTTTTGCATAATTCTCTGAGTACAGTAGCAATTAGCTTAATTCCTCTCAGGGAAGTCTAGTTAACTTAAAGAGCTAGCTTTCAAGAGTAATCTCATCAAAAATAATAAACCACACACTGAGAATGAGTTTTAACAAGTGATGACATCATCTCGATTTTCACGGGCTGCTACAATTTGAGACTAGTGAGCAGAAAAATAAACATAACTCAAAATGTAAGAATCCAATGATTATGAAAATTTGTATGGTTATACTAGACCGTAAGCTAAATCCAACAAACTTTAAAGCATTTAATTTGGATACGTAACCACTGAGAAACGGCTCTGACAAGGTGACTAAAAAAGTCGGGTACTTGACAGAGAAGTGAAGATGATCAGATATTGTTGACTTCAACTGAACATAACTGAAGATTGCAACATCCAAATGAAATGAAAACTGATGAGCATATAGTAGACTTATAGAGCTAACTTTACCAAGTTAAATCACTAAAAATGATGCACCAAGCTCAGAGAAACCATCTCTGCAATCTGACTGAGAAAACTAAGAGTAATGGCAGTGAGTAGTACACTTCACAAGAACATGGACATATGAACTCAAATAATCATGAAAATGAAAGTATATTGCTTGTACAATACAATGACTTACTGATACATATGTGTGCCTTGTAATCACACCTTGATATGGCATAAAGCTCAGCTCTTGGAGGTCTTCACATAGATCTCTCTAACCACGACTAAAACTGCCATCTATTTATAGTTGAGTTTGGGAGGCTAGCTTCCCTCAATCACTCTCCAATCAATTAGTGATTGATTTGATTCTCTACCTACCAAAAATCACGAATTCATGGCTCCTCTTTCCCTTTTTGATCAAGTGGACTCAACCACTTAAGACTCTTTCACTTTTACATTAAGTAAACTCTTCAAAAGTTACAAGAGGTAGTTCACAAGTGAACTTTACATAGTCTTCATTTTAAGGCTTCTTCTATGACTTTGTGGGACTCAAGCCAATACTTAGGCTTGTCATAGACTTGCTCCAACAGCTCCCCCTCAAGCCAAGTATGCTTGAGGTCTTCAATCTTCCAAGATTACCTGTAAACCAATCATAGCCTTGAATTTGCAAAGCTTTGTACCATCCAATGCTTTGGTTAGAATATATGCACATTGGTGATGAGTGGACACATATGATATTTGAATCTCTTTGCTTAGAACCTTCTCTCGTACATAGTGATAATGAACTTCAATATGTTTAGTCCTTGCATGAAAAATAGGATTAGTAGCCAAATGAATAGAACTCATATTGTCACCAAAAATAGTTGGAGTTCCAAACTCCAATCCAAGATCTTTGAATAATGTCTTCATCCACATAGCTTCCTGAGTAGCTATGGCAAGACCTCTATATTCAGCTTCAGTAGAAGAGAGAGCAACTGTGGGTTGCTTCTTGGATGACCATGAAATAAGTTTTGAACCTACAAAGGTAAGATAACCTGAAGTGCTCCTTCTATCTTCCTTGGAGCCAGCCCAATCTGCATCAAAAAATAGCTTTGAACCTAAATCAGATACATAAGGATAATAAAGTCCTTCATTTATGGTTCCTTTGAGATACTTGAGAATCCTGTTGATAGCATCCATATGTGGTTTCCTTGGTGTGTGCATAAATTGACTTAGCACACTCACACTGTAACATATATCTACTCTTGTCAATGTGGCATAGTTGAGACTACCCACTAGACTTTGATATGATGTGATGTCTTCTATGAGTTCACCTTCATGTGAGCTCAATTTGTGATTGACCTCCATTGGAGTACCTGCAATCTTACAATCTTGCATCTTGAATTTTGCCAACATGTCCTTAATGTACTTTCTTTGAGTGAGAAACAAACCATGATCCTTATAGACAACTTCCAAGCCTAGGAAGTACGTAAGTGAACCCAAATCACTTATCTTGAACTCTTCTCTCATCTGATCTTTGATCTTCTTCATACCATCTGCACCATTTCCTGTCAATATAATATCGTCTACATATACACATAGGTAGATGATCTCAGAATTACTCTTCTTAATAAAGAGTGAAGGATCTGCCTTGCTTGGTTGAAAGCCTTTATCCTGCAAGAATGAAACAAGCCTGAAATTCCAAGCTCTTGGAGCTTGCTTGAGACCATACAATGCTTTGTTAAGTTTACACACATAATCACGATAAACTTGATTCTCAAAACCAGGTGGTTGTGCCATATATACCTCTTCTGTTAACCAACCATTCAAGAATGCATTCTTTACATCTAGTTGAAGTATCTTCCAATTCTTAAAAGAGGCAATACTAAGCAAAACCCTAATAGTAGGCATCTTTGCCACAGGAGAGAAGGTCTCCTCATAATCAATTCCCTGAGTTTGTGCAAAGCCTTTTGCTACAAGCCTTGCCTTATACCTGTTAATGGAACCATCAGAATTCTTCTTGAGTTTATAGACCCATCTTGAGCCTATTACCTTCATGGATGAAGTCTTGGGCACCAAATCCCAAGTGTTGTTTTCCTCAAGTGCTTCAATCTCTTCCTTCATTGCATGCTTCCATTCTGATTTTGTGTTGGCCTCCTCAAATGATGATGGCTCCTCTTGGTTTATGTCCTGTGCTATGTAGATAGAATGTTTAGTTACTAATGAGGTTTCAAACCCATACCTTTCTGGTTTTCTCTTTTCCCTCATAGATCTTCTTAGGCCATGATGTGATGATTCTGCCTCATGTCCAAGTTCCTGCAATTTTGCTTTACCTTTAGACTTCCATGCTTTGATCTTGTCCATCTGAAATTCTTCATCATCCTCTGAGGTGTCTTGTTCTTCAATCTTTGGTTGTTCTCTACCAAGCTTTGGAAAATCTTCTTCAAGATTGTATGGTAAATTGACCTTCCTGCATGAATCTTCATACCATGAATTTTTCTCATCAAAAACTACATCTCTGCTTACCAAGAATCCTTTGTTGGTAGGCTTGTATAACCTGTAGCCCTTTTGATTGTTGTCATATCCAATAAATACACACCTTTCTGCCTTTGGATCCATCTTGCCTCTAACCTGTGAAGGAACATGAGCAAACGCAATACATCCAAAAATTTTACAATGATCTAAGCTTGGTCTTCTTCCATTCCAAGCCTCATATGGAGTCATCCCATCAAGGGATTTTGAAGGCAACCTGTTAATCAAGTAAGTGGCTATAGATACAGCCTCAGCCCATAAGTAATTAGGTAAATGCTTTTCATTTAACATAGACCTTGGAGCTTCAACAATTGTCCTATTCCTCCTTTCTGCCACTCCATTTTGCTCAGAAGTGTACCTTGTAGTTACCTCTCTTTTGATTCCTCTTTCTTGAAGAAAAGAATCAAACTCATGGGAGAAGTATTCTCCCCCTCCATCTGACCTTAGCCTTTTTAGTGATTTACCTGTTTGATTCTCCACAAGAGCCAAATATCTTTTGAAACATGAAAAAACTTCATCTTTGTGTTTCATAAAGAATAGGATAGTCCATGTGCTGCAATCATCAATAAAGGAGACATAATACCTTGATCCAGATATTGAAGCTTCCTTGTTAGGTCCCCATACATTTGTATGAACCAACTCCAAGAGATCTTCATGCATATAACCTTTCTTCATGAATGGTAACCTGTGAGACTTTCCAAATTGACATGCACTACACTTATAAATCATATGTTGTTTTGACAAATTAGGGAGTCCAAGTACACTTTGGTCCCTGCAAATTTGCTTTAATGACCTTTCACCAATATGTGCTAACATTTTGTGCCATACTTCCAGTTTTGTGAGTGTCTGACTACCATAATTAAAGAGAGCAATGTTTCTAGTGTCCTGTAATTCAAATGTGAACAATCTACTTGTCTTTTCACCTTTTGCAATTTTTCTGAATCCTTGACTTGGATCTTCAACAAATGCTCTTGCCTTTGTGAACCTGACTTGCAACCCTTTCTCTACTATCTGCCCAACACTTATCAAATTCTTTGTAATGGTAGGGACATAGAGTACCTTACTGAGTAGGTTGATGTTTCCATCAGGTGCTTTGACATTGCCTATTTTCTCCACAGGATGTTTTGTATCATCTCCTATTTGTACCTCATGCTTATTCCTTGGATCTTCCAAATCTGATAGGAGTGCCACATTTCCTGCCATATGATTTGAACAACCTGAATCTATGTAGAAAACATGCTCATCAGATTTACCTTGTGGCATAGCCATGTTCATGATCAATAATGAATCCTCTTTGTTTGAGTCTTCTGTGTAGTTATTGTAGTCTCTCCTTCCTTTGTAGCCTCCTTGATAGTTTGAATGATTGTAGTTGTTGTAGTTGCCATGATAATTGTTGAACCTTCCTCTTGAGTAGCCATAACTTCCTCTATTGTATCCTCTGCCTCTTTGATTCTTGGAATTCCTAAAGCAATTTTCACTTGTATGATTAGTTAGTCCACAAATAGAACATGGGTTGGAGACTTGGGATCTCCCCCTGCCTTGTCTACCTCCTCTTCCTCTACCTCTGCCATGTCTTCCTCTACCTGCATAGTTAGCTTGATATGTACCTGCTTCATCATCCACTTTCTTTGCCTTTCCTTTGTTATCTTTGGACTTGCTTTTATCAGTGTATAAAGTTGAAGATTGATTACGATTAGATCTTTCTCCATTTTTTATCAGCTTTGCCTCTTGAGTAAGTAGTTGTCCAATGAGTGTATTGAAATCAGGTACATGCATGTCCATGTACAAATCCATAGCTATGGTGAATGCTTCCCACTTGTCATCTGCCTTCAAGCCATTGATCACCTGCCTTACAATTTGCTCTTCATCTATTACCTCTCCAATGCTTCCCAACTGATCTGCTATGTCCTTGAGCTTTGTGACAAAATCAGTCACATTTTGTTTGGGAGCCTTCTTGAGAGTTGTGAAATCCAGCCATAGTTGATGCTTCCTAGCTTTAGTACTTGAAGAAAAGAAAGCTTCAAGTGCATCCCACACTTCCTGAGATGTCTTACAACTTCTAATGTGAGGCAACAAAAAATCTGAGATAGAGTTGAGGAAATAAGACCTTGCAAGTGCATCCTTGGAGCACCATGTGCTCAACCTTTCTTGCTCTTCTTGTGTTGGTTGAATTTTGTTCCTGAAACTTGGCATAACTTCATCTCCAGCCACATAACCATATCTACCTTGGAGATAAGCTTCCATTCTTAATGACCAAGCTGAGCAGTTACCTCTGTCCAATTTGTCAATTGATGAAGGAAATCCATCTGCCATGTTGTCCAACCTTGCTCTGATACCACTATGAAGAGATGGATAGGTATGTGCTTGAAGATGAAGAGGTGTTGCAAAATCCTTGATCTACACCAGCCAATTGAACTCCAGGAGTATATGGTGGGTCCTTTTAGCTTGCCAATGGATGTATTAGACACCCTATGTACCTTGGAAGATCACTCTCAAAACGATAGATCAAAACAGATAAGTTGGAGTTAGCTCAGAGGTGAAAAGCTTGCTATTTTGGTTCATATACCTGTCCACTGTTTTGCATAATTCTCTGAGTACAGTAGCAATTAGCTTAATTACTCTTGGGGAAGTCTAGTTAACTTAAAGATCTAACTTTCAAGAGTAATATCATCAAAAATAATAAACCACACACTGAGAATGAGTTTTAACAAGTGATGACATCATCCCGATTTTCACGGGCTGCTACAATTTGAGACCAGTGAGTAGAAAATGAACATAACTCAAAATGTAAGAATCCAATGATTATGAAAAATTGTATGGTTATACTAGACAGTAATTGAAATCCACCAAAATTTAAATCATTGAATTTGGATAAGTAACCACTGAGAAATGGCTCTGACAAGGTGAGTGAAAAAGTCGGGTACCTGACAGAGAAGTGAAGATGAACAGATACTATTGACTTCAACTGAACATAACTGAAGATTGCAACATCCAAATGAAATGACAATTGATGAGCATATAGTAGACTTATAGAGAGAACTTTACCAAGTTAAATCACTAAAAATGATGCACCAAGCTCAGAAAAACCATCTCTGCAATCTGACTGAGAAAACTGAGAGTAATGGCAATGAGTAGTACACTTCACAAGAACATGGACATATGAACTCAAATAATCATGAAAATGAAAGTATATTGCTTGTACAATACAATGACTTACTGATACATATGTGTGCCTTGTAATCACACCTTGATATGGCATAAAGCTCAGCTCTTGGAGGTCTTCATATAGGTCTCTCTAACCACGACTAAAACTGCAATCTATTTATAGTTGAGTTTGGGAGGCTAACTTCCCTCAATCACTCTCCAATAATTAGTGATTGATTTGATTCTCTACCTACCACAAATCACAAATTCATGGCTCCTCTTTCCCTTTTTGATCAAGTGGACTCAACCACTTAAGATTCTTTCACTTTTACATTAAGTAAACTCTTCAAAAGTTACAAGACGTAGTTCACAAGTGAACTTTACATAGTCTTCATTTTAAAGCTTCTTCTATGACTTTGTGGGACTCAAGCCAATACTTAGGCTTTTCATAGACTTGCTCCAACAGTGTACAGCTTCCTTGATGGATTTTTTGGCTACAATCAGGTAGCCATTGCCCCAGAAGATCAGCATAAGACGGCTTTTGCCATAGAGTGGGGCATATTTGCACTTTCGAGTAATGCCATTTGGGCTTACCAATGCTCTTCCAACCTTTCAGAGACTGATGTGCCATGTATTTAAAGAATTTGTGAGGAAGAATTTAGAGGTCTTTGTTGATGATCTTTGTGCTCATTCGAGCATTAGACAAACACATACCTGAGCTCAGGCAAATCTTTGACAAATGTAGAGAATATCAAGTCTGCCTGAACCCAAAAAAGTGTGTTTTCATGGTCAGACAGGGCAAGATTCTAGGACACATAGTGTCAAATAATGGTATATCTATGGATGAGGAAAAAATTAGAGCTATTGTAGAACTACCTAGGCCAAAGAATGTCAAGGAAGTGCAAGCTTTCATGGGGCATTGTGGTTATTACCGACGGTTTATACACATGTATGCCATCATAGCAAAGCCTCTGTATGGACTTTTGACCAATTTTGAGTGGACTGATGAATGTGAGAATTCCTTCAATGAGCTTAAACGACGATTATGTTCAGCACCAATCTTGACCACACCAAATTGGAATACGCCATCTCATGTTCACATGGACGCATCCAATTATGCTATTGGATGTGTACTCGCACAACCGACTGGTGAAGGTAATATGGATCTTCCAATTGCCTATGCTAGTAGACAACTGAATGCAGCTGAACGAAATTATACCACCACGGAACGAGAAGGATTAGGCATGGTATATGCAGTAAAAAATTTTAGACACTATTTGCTTGCAAATAAGTTTAAATTTTTTATGGATCACCAAGCTCTACTGTACCTGGTAAACAAGCCATGCAATACAGGTCGATTAGTAAGATGGTTCCTCTTACTAATGGAATACGACTTTGAGGTAGTGGTAAGGAAAGGCAAGACTCATTTAAGAGCAGACCATCTCTCTAGGCTCACCTCGGGAGAGGCACCACAAGGAGTATCGGATGACCTTCCTAATGCTTACTTGTTTAATTTGGAAGTTGTACCTCAGTGGACCAAACCATTAGTGCCAGTATTGACATATGGGCCTAATCACCCATTAATAAACACACAGGATAGGGAGATAGTAAAAGCTCAAAAGTACCATATAATGGCAGGGAGTATGTACAAGCATACTGATCAAGGAATATTAGGCTGTTGTGTGGAAGAGGATGAATACGCAAAATGGTTGCAATTAGCACATATAGGTGCATTAGAGCAACACTACTCAAGGCAACGAACCCTATAGACACTAAGGAGACTCGGAGTGCATTGGCTGACTATGGAAGCTGATGTCCATAAGTTGGGCAAGGAATGCCCGATCTGTTGCACTAAACCACCTGTGGAACATGCCACTCTTTATCAAGTGTCCATAGTGCCAGATTGGAGTGAACCACTTGTAGCCTTTCTGAGGACGAAAACATTTCCTCAAAACATGACTTTGGCCAGGAAAAGAATTTTAGAACAAGAAGCCCTAGATTACTCACTCATTGGTGACAATCTATACAAGCGTGGTAAAGATGGTTACCTCAAGTTATGTGTCCATGAGAGCGAATACCTCAAGATATTGGAAACTGCTCACCAGGGTGTAGCAAGAGGGCATTTTGGACCAGATCGGTTGATCAAGGCCATACTATTTGTAGGTCTTTGGTGGCCGACCCTTCACATGGATGCACATACCTATGTGAAGAGGTGTGATGTCTGTCAGCGAACTCAGTATCCTATACATAAAGATGAGATGCCTTTGAAACCTATGATCGGTGGACGAGCATTCTCTAAGTGGGGAATAGACTTTGTAGGTCCTATTAATCCCCCAGCTAAGGGTTCACATGCTGAGTATATCATTGTTGCCACCGATTATCTAACCAAGTGGGTAGAAGTGAAAGCTATGACAAAGAATGATGCTCAGACGATTGCTAAATTCTTATTTGAGAATGTGTTCACTAGATACAGGCTACCTATAGAGCTAGTAAGTGATAGAGGGACTCACTTCTTAAATGAAGTCATTGAAAATCTTCTTCAAGAGTTCTTGGTGATACACAAGAAGTCTGCCCCCTATCACCCGCAAGCTAATGGGCAAGCCGAAAGCACAAATAATATTATATGCAATGTGCTCACCAAATTAGTGAATAATAAACGCTCTGATTGGGACAAACAGCTACACCACGCTGTTTGGGCATACAGAGTTGCCTATAAAACGATACTCCAAGCCACACCCTTTCAGATGGTGTTTGGTCAGAACGCAGTACTACCATTGGACTTCTTGATACCTACATTGCGAGTAGCACAGGAGCACGAGTGGACACGCCATGAGCTCTCATCTAGAACCTTTGACCTTGAGCGATTAGGAGAAACAAGACTGAGAGCTGCAGTAGGGATTTATGCAGCTAAGAAAAGACAGAAGGCATATTTTGATGCCCATGTGAAGGACAAAGGCTTGAAAACAGGAGACGTAGTCCTATTCTACACTTTGAAGCAACATGCACGGAAATTAGAGAAGAGAGGCTATGGACCTATGATCATTAATAGGATCTCCACAAGTGGAGCAGTTCAATTAGCTACACTGGAAGATGATGTTCTTCCTAGTTACATTAGTGGATGCAGAGTCAAACTTTATCAAGAACCCCTAACTGAGGAAATGCTCAATCGACTCAATACTGCAAAGAAACGTAAAGAAGAGGAAAAGCGAATTCGAGAAGAGGCACAAGCTGAAGCATTGGAATGCATTAGAAGGATGAAGTTGAGAAGATAGGGTAGGGATCAGACTAGGACAGGTGACTATGCGGACCCAGGATATCATATGGCTATGTGTGAAGTCTCAAGTATAAGTCCCCATAGAATAATTGATCGACGTCCTTTTGTAACCTTAGAGATAGGACAAGGGAAAAGTGCAAGGACTGTATGGGCCCTGATTGACTTAGGCCCAGCCACTAGTGCGGTTAAACTTTCTTACTGTCAAAAGTTGAAATTAAGTATCAATCCTATAGAAGCATATCTCATAGGATTGGGAGGTCTGGAAACCCCTTGCATGGGCGAGGTGGAACTTCCCCTCTACATTCAAGATGTTCTAATGACAGTTAAAGTACTAGTGTGTCAAGATGAGGATCTCATTGAACCTCTTGTCTTGGGTCAAGACTGGATCTATGATCATGCAGTCAACCTAAACCTAAGAAGTGGACTTCTTCAGGTATGGGTAAATCAGAGTCGAATTATAGTTGAGTTAGACAATGGAGCACTCAAGGAACTAGGAAAGGCACACACTCCTGGTCCTTCCAGGAGTACACATGAAGATGACCATGCTATTCATGTCCACAACTATGTGATGCAGAGGGATGCTTATCTCAACAAAGAATTCAAGGATACGACGGAACTCCCTTCTTTTCCAAAAGCCATAGGGATACAGCAACCAAAGGCAGATCAAATGCAGAAGAAGCAGACGACTTATGCTCGAAGCCCAAAGAAAATACAAAGCACGGTGTCTCAACCATCAAAACAAGTGTGGGTGTGGAAAGTCGAGCATTCTATTGAGGTCCAACCTCAACAACGGGCTCAACTTCCTATTAGTGATCAACGACCAGACACTAATAAGAAGTCCTCCAAAAATTCTTTTGTAAAAGTAAAGTCTATCTGGGTACCCAAGAAGTCGATGAAGGTTGACCCACAATCAAGACAAATTTGGGTGCCTAAGGCTTGCTTGCGGGCTCAAATAGCTACACACAGATCACACCATGTACAACATGATTCACTCACTCAAACAGCTGATACCCACTCTTATTCAATACGCACGAACACATATTTGCCAATGAGCATGAGCAAAATCACTTGTAAATGGGTCCCTAAAAAGCCTCATTTCCAAGCAGACACTCTTATAAAGCCCTCTAGAGTTTCCACAAAATCAAAACCAAAATCCATCCACTGTGTTTGGCAACTCAAAGCTTGTAATAAACCACCCGACCCCATTTGTAAATTCATCGCCACTTACTAACTGCATCATTCTCACACTGCATCTTTTCACTTAGCTCATAGGACTACTTATTCACTAACAACACACACAATCATCGAGCACTCACTGACCCACTAACCCCTTACTTACCTCATGTTAATGTTGTAACGGGGACAAAAATTGTTATATCTTGTCCATTACAATGTTAACGCATGCTTCTATATTCTCACAGAACCAGCAAGCAAGCAATGACATGGCAGAAGCAGGAGGCATCAGTTCTCAGGTAGGGTCTAGCGCCCAGATTGTGGACATTGAAACCCTCCTTCTTGAACCACAACTCACCGAGAGGCCTCAAGAACTTAGAGTTGTGCATGTGCTTCCTATTCAGGACCCTCCTCAGGGACACACTTCTCAAGTGGGGAAACACGCACATTGGTTCAGTGATGTCGCAAGACCATTAGGAGATGGCACCTACTTTTGGGAGGCAGAAATTGAGTTTAATGGAAAATGGGGATGCTACCATTTCTTCACATGTGAATTTGAGCAGTATCAGCATGCAAAAGTAATGCGATCAGTATGGACCAAAGCTGGCTTGAATAGCTATTTTTGGGCACATTTACCTAAGCTAGATTTCTTGCGCTGCTCCTACCTTATACATCACCCCTAGCAGAGCCAAGGGAGGTGATAGTACTTTTGTGCTACGCTCATTGATGCCAGGCCACAAGCTCAAAAGATTCAAACTGACCCTCAACCTAGTACGGGAAGCATTGAACATGCAAGGTATGCATATTCCCACTGAGAAAGAAACAATGATTCCAGGCAGGATAAAGCACAAGGATCTGAACAAATTGAAGGACATGGTAGCAATGACACCAACCATCGCTCTCCACCTACGAACGATCATGCAACACTTCGCTTTCCCCACCCAAGAACGCTTCACTATGCCACCAAAAAAGATCTGGTTCAGCTTGTACTTGGCGGAGACGAAGGATCTCACAATCAATCTACCACACTGGATCATAGATCAAATCCACCTAGCCCATCAATGATGGAAAAAGAAATAGAAGAACGTGCTTCATGGGTGTTGTGCTCTGACAAAAATAATTTATTGGTGCTTAGCTTATGATGTGCCTATTCAGAGAGCACTAGTATGGTCGAGGGCCCAGGAATTCCAAAGGCGGCTATCAATAGCGGGTCCTCCATCGAAGAAAATGAGAAGGACAGTCCAATTACCATGTGCCCAAGCAAGGGGAGCCACCACCACACCAGAGGTGACCCCTCCACAAACACGACGCGTCCGACCATTTACTATTCGCCTACCCAGACAGAGTGCAGAAGGACCTAATCTAGTTTTCCCTCCAATCCCTTCTGACCTGGAGTTTCCACAGGGCTACACCCTGAATGATCTCACTGATGAAGAAATTGATAGGCTGATCAATGAATCTAACCTCGAGACGAAAGCAGAGCAGACCCAAGGACCACAACCCACTACAATAACTTCAGCCCCGACCCAATCGGAAGTAGTAGAAGTAGAAGAGGCTGAAGAAGAAGAAGCAAACGAGGAACATGATCAAGAATATGATGAACTTTCAGAACTAGCAAGTGCCCCAGCCTATTCGGCACAAATAAAAAGATTGTATGAAACCATGAAGCGAGTCCAGGAACAAACTGTCACTTGAAACAGGAAAGGTGCTAATGAGCCAAATGTTAGGAGAGGAAGGCGTGGATGAAATGTTTATTGAATCCATGAACTTGCACACGGACGTGGTGGGCTTGGATGAAGCCATTCATTGAGCTATGGCTTATATTCATCGCTTTGAGAAACGGGTGCCAACCCGTCCCATGCGATCCGACAAGCAAATTCACATGAATGTATCGGCACCAGGAGACACTACACAGACAGAGGAACATCAGGAGGCACCAATATCACCACCCTCACCACCTCTCACTACACAATTCACTTCACCACATGGCACTACCACCCCCACTTCCACCATTACCACATATGTCATGGGAATTCCTCTCTCTCCCGGCATCCAAGTCGGAGGAGTTACCATGCCCACTTTCACAACACTATTCACGAACATCACATCCACCCCACCCACTGTCCCCATCTACACGGTCACACACACGTTTGACACCATGGAAACATCACCAGCCACAGCACCACTCCCTCCCCCCATGCAGCCTCAATCTCCCATACCCCCTCCACCCACATCACCACTTGACTCCACATCATTCACGACTCCCTTTCCCTTCCCCATTCCCCCTGCATCCTCTCCTTTCCCTGCATTCTTTAATGTAAATAATGTGTTTTCGATGTTACATCAATGTGTGTATCATCTACAGAGTGACTATCAGGCTCTCGAAGATCGTCATCATCAACTAACTACGAATCACCAACAACTACAGAGGCGGCTTACAACTATAGAAGACGAAAATGTTGACCTCAATCAACGCTACACCACACTCGAGCAGGCCTGTTGAACGCGCTTTTGCCGTCAGAAGCGCATTCAAACTCTATTCGGGTTCTTGGGAGTGGAAGGGGTCTGTTAAACAGAGGCCCTATACTTGATTTTCCCAAATCAACTCACTCACAGGACCTTTCGTTCAAAACACTCTGCTAATCCAACTTTCTAACAGAAACTCGGGCTCATTCCTTTACAGAATTACTATTCGTATTCCAATCAATACATCTCAGTATACAACACCGGGATCAACATTACCGGAACACAGACTTACAGTAAACAATTTATAGATCAACGATTCAATACTTCACTTAATGCAAACATTACCGTAACCCAATCTTATCGCACAAGTGCAGATAATCAAACAGAACAGAAAGACACAGCAGTACGCAGAATTCTCAACACACATTATGGAAACTCCACAGAATGTCTCGCCCAGATAGACAGTCTGGCGATCTTCTCGTCGTTACCGAAGCGTTTTTTCATTGATTTATAAATGAATACAACTCCATGCAATGACCTTTTGGTTCGTGCGGAATACGAACAGAGACATGTTTACAATTGCCAATCCAGCTGCTTATACAGGCACGCACGGTGGACTTGAACCTGCAGGTATACAAAATATTATGGTTCATCTATTATACCTTCTAAATACATTGCTCTAGCTAATTTAAACGTTCGGGAAATTTTCTTTTTTAATGAATCTAACATCTGTTTCAGGATTTCGGGTTCTACTAGCTGAGCATCAGTTCTTACTGAACTGGTGGCAATTACCTGGCTCATCAAAATTTCTGCTTGTGTCTGTAGAAAAGCTTCCTGCAGATAAAAGTCGTTTGACAGAGCTGCATCACGGTTTACCTTCATATCGGCAATCTGCTTATCAACTCTGGATAATCTTTCTTTTTGAGCATCGAGTTCGTTCTCTCTTATTTCCAACTCTTGATTCTAAAATTGTATTGTCCGGTAATATGCATCTCTTTCTCGTCTTATGCCTGGTATCTCCTTCTGTAGTTGAACTACCAAATTCATCTGTATTTTAAGATCAGAATTCGATTCAGACAAATGGACTTTTGCTCGCTGGAGTTCTTCAGTAGTGCGCTTTGCCAAGTCTGCCATTTCCTGTCTGCGCTGCACGACTTCATCTAACTGTTGTCGAGTTTCTTCTAAGAGATTTCCCAGAGCTACACGTGCATCTTCCTTATCTTGGACTAACTGCTTTAGCTGGACTAGTTCTACATCAGCAACACTTAATAACTCATCTTTAAGTTGAATCTCTGCCAACGTAGCATCTCTTTGATTAATTATTGATTCCTGTTCGGCAAGTCTGGCCTGGAGCTAGTTAATCTGGAAGTGCAGATTATGATTCTCTGCCCTCACCGCATCGATTTCTTCCTGTAAAGGAGTAATTTCTACCTCAAGTGTATCAATCTTATGCTGTAATTCTTGACGAAGATTCTCTGTAACCATTCTTAGTTGTACCGGAAGCTGCTGGGAAAACTGAATAAGCATGCGCCCCATAGATTCTAATTTGGTGAACATGGGAATCGGAGGAAGTAAAGGAGGAAGTGGCTGCTGGGATGAAGAGGCTGTCAGGAGATGAGTGGAATCTGGTGGAGAGTAATTGAGTGAGGAGGATGAAGCGGTAGGTTCCTCAGGGACAATGGGCTTAATTGGAGGCAATGGTGGAGGAATGGGTTGCATAGTGTTAGCAGCTTCAGTAAGTTGTTGCGTAGTCACATCAGGTTGGGCACTTGCCGATTCTACTACCGTAATCAATTCTTGTAAAAATTATGCAACATTAAGTTGTGTATCTTCTGTTGGGAAAGATGGATGGATGATCCAAGAGATTGAGTAGGTACTACTAAACTTGTTTTGTACCAGCCCTCTTTTGCTTCAGACTTGATTAGTAGACTTCCTTAGCTTTCCAATGACACCAAAAAATGGCCTATGTCCTTTGGAAATGATGTGTGCAATGATTGAATCAAAACAGATAACTTTGAAAGTCACAAACTCAAGAAAACCTTCTATTTTGTTCTAGACACCTGCTGAATGTTTTGCTCAGTGTGACCAGCACAGTAATAGTTGATAAAATTCCTTTTAGGGGTATTCAATTAGCTTAGTAAGCTACCATTTGCAAGTGGAATGATGTAAAATAATTAACTATGCTAAGAGAAATTAATTTAGCAAGATTTGGTATACCCCCGACTTTTTAGGACTGTAGCAGAGATAGACCAGTGAGCACCTTGACAACGATTTCTCTGAATCTGCTGAATGGAATGTCTTCAATTTTCGATAGCATGTAGTAGACTTGAGGCTGAATCCAACAAGCTTTGAATCACTGAATTTGGTGGAGTATTGACTGCGATATGCCCTTGACAAGTTGACAGACTTTGAGTAGACTAGCAGTGAACACAGAGATGAATGATGTAAATGTATCTATTAATTAACACTTGTGTACAATCCAATTGGCATGACTAGCATTACCAAATGGTGTAGAGAGGTGTAGGCTATGATGTAGTCCTTACACACACTCAATTACAATAGAATGAAGCTCGGAAGTGATCTCTCTTGCCCGCGACTTTTCAAGTGCATTTTTATAGGAAATGAATAGGAATTTGAATTCAAATTCAAATTCTTGGCTCCCTCTAATCAAGCTTCTAAAAGATTGGAGATATTCTCTCAATCAAGTGAACTACCTTTTCCACAAATCATTTGGGTAGGTGATTACAAAAGATTCTAAGTCAAATTGACTTTTACAATGAGGTAAAGTGGTAATTAACCACTAGCATATGTTCCTATGGTTCTTCATGTATGTAGAGTCCTCATTATAACTTCCAAGCCAAATGTGTAGGCTTGTGATTTACACCAACAGCTCCCCCTCAAGCCAAACATTTTGGCTTAAGTCTTCATCTTCAATCTTCAAGTATATCCTACAATCCAATCATAGAATTGAACCTGCAAAGTTTGGTACCATCCAAAGCTTTAGTAAGCAAATCTGCACATTGCATGTTGGTTGACACATAGGTTAACTGAATGTCCTTGCTTAGCAACTTCTCTCTCACATAATGATAATGAACTTCTATGTGTTTGGTCCTAACATGATAGATAGGATTAGCTGCAAGGTGAAGAGAACTTGTATTATCTCCAAAGATAATTGGAGGTCTAGTATATAAGCCCAATTCTGTACATAAAAGCTTAATCCAAATTGATTCTTGAGTGGCATTAGCTAGCCCTCTATACTCTGCCTCTATAGAAGACAATGCAACAGTTGGTTGCTTCTTTGCAGACCATGAAATTGGTTTGACACCTGCAAAAGAAATATATCTAGAAGTGCTTCTCCTATCATCCTTGCATCCTGCCCAATCTGCATCTGAATAAACTTTTATGTCAATATCTGAAGTGTAGGGAAAATACAAACCATGGTTCTGTGTACCCTTGAGGTACTTCAAGATCCTCTTAGCAGCCTCTAAGTGAGGTATCCTTGGTTTGTGCATGAATTGACTTAGCACACTAACTCCATATGCAATATCAATTCTAGTTAAGGTAGCATAGTTCAAGCTACCCACCATACTTTGATAACCTGTAATGTCTTTGACTTCATTACCTTCATGGGCACTTAGCTTTAGGTTTACCTCCATTGGAGTACTTGCTGCTTTAGCATCCTGCAATTGAAATTTCTTCAACATATCTTGTACATATTTTTTCTGAGTGATGTATATTCCTGAATTAGTGTAAACTAATTCAAGTCCCAAAAAATACTTCAATAATCCAAGATCATTGATCTTGAACTCCTTCATCATCTTGCTTTTGATGCTTCTGATTCCATTGACATCATTGCCTATAATGATGATGTCATCAACATAAACACAAAGATAAATTACCTCTGAATTACTTCTCTTAATGAACAGAGAAGTATCTGCCTTGCTCATGACAAAACCTTGGTCTTGGAGGTATGTACTTAGCCTGTAATTCCATGCCCTAGGTGCCTGCTTCAATCGATATAAAGCCTTCTTTAATTTGCAAACATAAGTTACCTTCTTAGGGTCTTCATAGCCAGGAGGTTGTGACATATAGACTTCTTCTGAGATCCATCCATTCAAGAAAGCATTCTTGACATCCAATTGGTACATGTTCCAATTCTTGGATGCAGCCACACTAACCAGCACTCTGATTGTTGGCATCTTGGCCACAGGGGAAAATGTCTCCTCATAGTCGATGCCTTGGGTTTGTGCAAAACCCTTGGCAACCAATCTGGCCTTATACCTGTTAATTATGCCATCAGAATTTCTTTTCAATTTATAGATCTATCTGGATCCTATTACCTTCATGGAGTCCTTTTTGGGTACTAACTCCCATGTATCACTCTCCTTGAGTGCTTCAATCTCCTCATCCATAGCTTCTTTCCATTCTGATTTGGTGATTGCTTCTTCATATGAACCTGGTTCTTCATTTGACAAATCCTTTGCAAGATAAACTGAATGTTTAGTAACAAGAGATGTATCATACCCATATCTGATAGGTTTTTTCCTTTCTCTCTGAGATCTTCTTATTGCCTGAGTTGAAGATTCAGGTATGTCTTCAAGCTTCTTCATCTTCATTTTGCCTTTGGACTTCCATGCCTTGAACTCTTCAAGGTTGATAGTGTCTTCATCATCTGAACTTGAGTCTTCATTTTGAGTAGGTTCCTCCTTTGCAAGTCTTGGAAATTCTTCTTCCAAGTCATAGGGTAGTTTGACCTTCTTGCATTCATTCTCATACCAAGAATCATTTTCATCAAAGATCACATCTCTGCTTACCATAAATCCCTTATTGGTAGGGTTATAAAATCTGTAACCTTTTTTATTTAAATCATACCCAATGAAAATACATTTTTCAGCCTTTGGATCTAGCTTTAACTCTTACCTGTGAGGGAATGTGTACATATGCTACACATCCAAAAATTTTACAATGATCTAATTAATGATGGTCTCTTACCATGCCAAGCTTCATAAGGTGTCATACCATCAAGTGACTTTGATGGTAACCTGTTTATGAGATAGGTGGCAGTAGAGACACTCTCTGCCCATAGATAGTTGGGTAATTTCTTCTCATTAAGTATAGATCTAGCTGTCTCAACAATTAACCTATTTCTTCTTTCTGCTATCCCATTCTGTTCAGGAGAGTAGCTTGTGGTTATTTCCCTTTTGATGCCTCTGTCCTGCAAGAAGTCCTCGAATTCATTGGAGAAGTATTCACCTCCTCCATCTGACCTTAGCCTCTTCAAATTTCTTCCTGTCTCATTTTCAACTAATGCAAGATATTTTTTAAAACAATTAAACACCTCATCCTTGTGCTTCATAAAGTACAACACAGTCCATCTGCTATAGTCATCAATAAAAGACACATAGTACCTTGAACCTGAGACTGAGGGGTCTTTGCTAGGTCCCCATACATCTGTGTGAACCAACTCTAGGTAGTCTTCATGCATATATCCTTTCCTTGAGTAGGGTAATCTGTGAGACTTACCAAATTGACAAGCACCACACTTATAAATCATGTGTTGCTTGGATACATTAGGTATCCCAAGCACACATTGGTCCCTGCACATTTGCTTCAAGGTTCTTTCTCCAATATGCCCTAATCTCTTGTGCCAAATCTCAAGCTCTGAAAGTGTATGATCCTTATAACTGTATAGTGCAATATTTTTTGTATCTTCCAACTCAAAAGTGAAAAGTCTACCTGATTTTTCTCCTTTAGCTATCCTCTTGAATCCATGTCTTGGGTCCTCCACAAATGCTCCATATTGATTGAATCTGACCTGCAAACCTTTCTCTACAATCTGACCAACACTGATTAAGTTCTTTGTAATTGTTGGTACATAAAGTACCCTGCTCAACAAATTCTGATTACCATCACAAGTTTTAACATTACCAACTTTAACCACAGAATGCTTTGTATCATCACCTGTTTGTACTTGGTGTTTACCTTTGGGTTCCTCAAGATCAGAGAGTAGTGCCACATTGCCAGCCACATGATTTGAACACCCTGAATCAATATAAAAATAAGTGATCATCATTTGTACCTGACTTTGAAGTCATGTTCATGATCAAGAGAGAGTCATCCTGCTCCTCTGTGTAATTGTTGTAGTCCTTTCTGTTTCTGAATCCTCCTTGGTAGTTGCCATTGTAATTGTTATTGTAGTTGTTGTTGTAATTGTTGTTGTGGCCTTGGTGATGGTTGAACCTTCCTCTTGACTATGAGTATCCACCTCTTTGGTAGCCTCTTCCTCTCTGATTTTTGTAATTCTTGTAACACTCATCTATAGTGTGATTTGATAAACCACAAATGTTACATGGTGATGAATTATAGGGTCTCCCCCACCTTGCTTACCTCCTCTGCCCCTACCTCTTGAAGATCTACCTCTCCCTACATAGTTGGCTTGGGAAGTAGAACCTTCATCTTCCACCTTCTTACTTTTGCCTTTATCCTTAGATTTCTTATCAGTATATAGGGCAGAAGAGTTGTTACCTTTGGATGTATCTCCACTCTTGGTGAGCTTTGCTTCATGTGTAAATAGTTGACCCATGAGAGTTGTAAGATCTGGAGTGTGTATGTCCATGTAGAGATCCATTGCAGTGGTGAAGCTTTTCCACTTATCATCAGCCTTGATTCCATTGATTACCTGCCTCACAATCTATTCTTCTTCAATTTCTTCTCCTATGCTTGCTAACTGATCTGCAACATCTTTGATCTTGGTCACAAATTATGAAACAGCTTGCTTAGGTTGCTTCCTTAGTGTTGTGAACTCAATCCACAACTGATTTTTCCTAGCCCTTGTATTGGAGGAAAAATATGATGACAAGGTTTCCCAAGTCTCTTGGGAATTCTTTCAATTTCTGATATGTGGTAAAAGGAAATCAGATATAGAGTTTAGTAAGTAAGACCTTGCCAAAGCATCCTTAGCACACCATGTGTTGAGTTTTTCTTGTTCCTCCTTGGTGGGTAAACCTTTTGCTTTGAATGAGGGCAATTCCTCATCTCCTGAGATGTATCCATAGAGACTCCTTCCTTGTAAGTAGCTCTTCATCCTTAGAGACCAAGCTTGATAATTTTTCCTATCCAATTTGTCAATAAATGAAGGAAAACCATCTCCCATTTTACCTTATTTGCTCTGATACCACTGTTGGGAAAGATGGATGGATGATCCAAGAGATTGAGTAGGTACTGCTAAACCTGCTTTGTACCAGCCCTTTTTGCTTCAGACTTGATTAGTAGACTTCCTTAGATTTCCAATGACACCAAGAAATGGCCTATGTCCTTTGGAAATGATGTGTGCAATGATTGAATCAAAACAGATAACTTTGAAAGTCACAAACTCAAGAAAACCTTCTATTTTGGTCTAGACACCTGCTGAATGTTTTGCTCAGTGTGACCAGCACAGTAACAATTGATAAAATTCCTTCTAGGGGTATTCAATTAGCTTAGTAAGCTACCATTTGCAATTGGAATGATGTAAAATAATGAACTATGCTAAGAGAAATTAATTTAGCAAGATTTGGTATACCCCCGACTTTTTAGGATTGTAGTAGAGATAGACTAGTGAGCACTTTGAGGACGATTTCTCTGAAGCTGCTGAATGGAATGTCTTCAATTTTTGATAGCATGTAGTAGACATCAGGCTGAATCTAACAAGCTTTGAATCACTGAATTTGGTGGAGTATTGACTGAGATATGCCCTTGACAAGTTGACAGACTTTGAGTAGACTAGCAATGGACACATAGATGAATGATGTAAATGTATCTATTAATTAACACTTGTGTACAATCCAATTGGCATGACTAGCATTAGCAAATGGTGTAGAGAGGTGTAGGCTATGATGTAGTCCTTACACACACTCAATTACAATAGAATGAAGCTCGGAAGTGATCTCTCTTGCCCGCGACTTTTCAAGTGCATTTTTATAGGAAATGAATAGGAATTTGAATTCAAATTAAAATTCTTGGCTCCCTCTAATCAAGCTTCTAAAAGATTGGAGATGTTCTCTCAATCAAGTGAACTACCTTTTCCACAAATCATTTGGGTAGGTGATTACAAAAGATTCTAAGTCAAATTGACTTTTACAATGAGGTAAAGTGGTAATTAACCACTAGCATATGTTCCTATGGTTCTTCATGTATGTAGAGTCTTCATTATAACTTCCAAGCCAAATGTGTAGGCTTGTGATTTACACCAACATCTTCTTGTTCCTCCGATTTGGACTGCTGCTGAGATTCGTCCTTAGAAGATATGTCTTTATGATCAGCAGAAACACCTTGATCTTGTTGCTGGTTTGGAGATGATTGAGCTGATGAAACATGATGCATTGATGTAGCTGTGTCATGGAAAGTCTCTTCTTCATGTCCTTCTTCTTCATTTCCAGTGGCGGAACCCTTTACTTGACTATCAGAAGAGCTTATTCTGATTCGTTTTCGGCGGAGGAGCTGGAAAAGTTCTTCGTCATCTTCTTCATCATCTTCCAAAATTTGCGCAAATTCTTCATGATACAAAATTGGACCTCGTGGAGGCGGTTGCGCTGCTTGGATGGCCGGAAACAGGAAACTGAGTATGTGAGGGAGGCGGGAACGCGGCAAATCTCCTTTGTTGACTTGTTTAATTACCAAAACGCATTCACGGTGAATGCGCCGAAAAAAATAGGAAGCGAAATTGATAGGCTCTCTAGTAGCCATATCAATCACTGAGTAAAATGGGTGAGATATCCCATAAGTTCATTTCTGCAAATTTAGTATTGCTACTAAAAATTGCAGGGCTGTTCTTTCAGGCTCAGGGCGACAAAGAATAGCGTACTCATTCGAAGAGTACCTAGGAAACAATTGGATCATAGTTGCTATTGGAAGGTTTGGGCCATTCTCTCGTCCTTCCGGAGAGAGTCGAAAAGCGTCAGCAAAGGATTGTAGGGTGATGACTACCTGAGATGGTAAGGAAGTAATTGGACAACTCTGCTCCGTAGCAGGTGTGGCAGCGATGGCGGCAATTATCTGGGCATAAAATGGGTGACATTCCACTGAATGCCAAGGCAATTCAGCAAAATTGGCCAACCCACGGACACGCAAGAACTCACCCACATCCGCAGGGAGTCCGTCACGGAACGCAGCAAAGTTTGCTAACGCTTCCATGATGCGTACACAAGAGCAGAACACAATTGCGCAGGAAACACAAAGCACATAGAGCACACAGACACAATAGCAATTAACAGTGAAACAAAAGAGATTAAGTAGATACTTGGCAGCTGGAGGCGATCAAAATTGTTAATCATCGCACGATGTTGAGATGATAACCTCATAACTACGGTGTGCATGCATGAGCAGGATCAATAAGAAAAGGCGGCTTACATTCATGGTTATGTATCAAAACGAGGATTTTATGGTTATTATGCAACTAACACGCAAAACTAAAAAAAGAAAGAAGAAAAAGAAAAAAAAGACATGCGGGCAACCGCAGAACACGTCAGCGAGAATCAGATGCTTGATGATACGGCCGCAACTTTGAACCATTGATCGCTTTAGGAAGAGGAATTTTGGTCAAAGTAGTCAACCAAAAAGTAGCTGGGCCCACTTGTTCAGTAATCCGGTAAGGACCAAACCATCGTAATTTGAATTTTCCAGCGGCACGATTTGATTTAGCATTGTAAAAGAGCACAAGTTGTCCTACCGTAAAAACTAGAGTTTTAAGATACCGATCATGTGTACGAGCTTGCCGTATTTGAACTTCTTGAAGAGTGAAAAAACTTTCATAGCGATGTTCATCTAGTTCTCTGAGTGTGTCCAACCGAAATGGCAAAGACTCTTCGGGTTATCAACTTTTGAGTTATGGCCACACGTAAACTAGGAACTACGACTTCCATTGGAGCAATTGCTTCTAATCCATAAGCAAGCTTGAAAGGAGTCAATCCAGTAGCAACTTTATATGTAGTCTGGTATGCCCATAATACTGCAGGTAGTAACTGATCCCATCTTTCCGGTGATTCTACAATCAATTTTTGAAGCATACTCAATAAAGTTTTGTTTGTACTCTCAGCTAAGCCATTTGCACGAGGATAATACGGTGAACTGAATTTATGCAGAATCTGAAAAGTATAGGTTAATACTCGAATTAAATTGTTAACAAAGTGCATTCCTTGATCTATCACAAGTTCCAAAGGCAATCCATATCGTGGGAATACGTCCTTCATCAGACATTTTGCTACCGAAATAGCTGTAGCAGACCGTAAAGCCCAAGCTTCTGCCCATCTGGTAGCATAATCTGTACATGTCAGAATGTAGCGATTGTTACTGAGGATTGTTGGATGTGTGATTGGTCCAATAAAATCAAGACCCCATTTTTGAAAAGGTTCCAAAGGTAACACAAGTTGTAGAGGGAAAAAGTGGCATTGTAAAGGTTGTCCAGATCGTTGACAATTGTCACACTGCTGCACAAACTGAGATACATCTCTGTACATAGTAGGCCACCAGAGCCCACTTTGCAAAATTTTTCGGTGTGTTAAGTCTGCTGCAAAATGTCCATCGGAAGGTATTGAATGTGCTAGAGCGATAACCGAGTTTACTTCATGTGGAGGAATACAATGAAGTAAGACCCCAGTGTGATCCATATAATATAACTGTCCAGCAATCAACCGGAATCTACGACTATAAACTGCAATTTTCCGCCTCATTGCAGGAGAAGTTTGAGGGGGAAGACATCCATCAGTAAGAAAAGTTAATAATTGATCATAGTAGGTAGGTGGCGCAGGAGGTTCTGCAGATTCATCACTAGTTGGTTCAGTAGCATAAATTGCTAGTGTGGTGTCATCAACACCGACCGGAGCTTCACCGGAATCTAACCGAGAAAGAAAATCTGCTAATGCATGTGCAGTGTCGGGTCGATGAATCACTTCGTAATCAAATTCTTGTAACAGTAAAACCCAACACGCTAAACGACCGCCTAAATGCTGCTGTCAAACCAGATATACAAGTGAAGCATGATCCACATGAAAAATGAATTTTCGCCCTAAGAAGTAATGTCGGAATTTCTTTACAGAATACACCAAACCAAGACATTCTCTTTCAGTTACTGAATAATTCTTTTCAGCACGAGCAAGCCTTCGACTTGCATAGTAAACAGGCCTGAACCACTTATCAATTTGTTGCATTAGAACACTTCCAATGGCTATATCTGATGCGTCTACAAAAACATGAAATGGGCGTTCCCAATCAGGCGGTTGTAGAATTGGAACCTGCGATAATAATCCTTTTAAACGATCAAATGCTGTTTGACATTCTGGTGTCCAATCAAACTGTCGAGGAGTACTAGTTATTAGTCGATTTAGGGGTATTGCCAAATCAGCAAGCCACCGTAAATGTCGACCATGCCATCTAACTTGACCCATGAATCGCATGACTTCTTTCGGTGTAGTAGGCACACGTGCTTCTAACACGGCTGCAATTTTATCTGGGTCAACTTGTATGCCCTGTGCAGATACAATATGACCAAGGAGCTTACCACAAGAAACCGCAAAGACCGATTTGTTGGGGTTCAGGCAGAGTCAATATTCACGACATTTCTCAAAGCAACACCGTAAATGATACAGGTGTGCTACCATCTTACCGAATAAAGAGAAGTCATCTAGATATACTTGCATAAAAGAAGTGAGATAGGGTGAGAAGATTTCCTGCATACAGCGTTGAAAAGTGCTAGGAGCATTTCTTAATTCAAACCACATGACTATACAAGCAAAAACACCCCAATTGGTAATGAAAGCTGTTTTCGGTATGTTTTGCTCAGCCATTCTGACCTGGTTATACCCACTGTAACCGTCCAAAAAGGAGTACATCTCGTGTCCAGCCACTCTGTCTAACATTGTATCGATAAATGGAAGAGGAAACGGATCAGGCACCGTGGCTACATTCAGTTTTCGATAATCCACACAAATTCGAAGCTGCTTTTTTTTCTTAGGAACAATAACAATCGGTGATATCCATTCAGCATGTTCTATTGGTACAATGAATCCGACCCTTAGTAACCTATCAAGCTCTGCCTTGACCTGTGCCGCATAGTTAGGATTCATCCGGTAGCTGGGTTGTTTAATTGGTTTTGCTTCTGGTTTAAGCATGACCCTATGTTGATAAATGCGAGGGTCTAGACCTTTCATATCACAATAATCCCATGCAAAAACATCCGAATACTCACAAAGGAGCTGGATCAAATCTGCTTGAAATGCCTTAGACAGTCCTTCCTTTATCTTGACAGGTCGCGGATTTACTTCATCTCCCAAATTATAGGTGATTAACTGATCTTCGGGAACATAGAATTGATGGGGTTTCACTTGATCGTCTGTTGAATGTAAAAGGTGCTGTAGAGCGGCTTCTTCCATAGCAACAATATCTTCTGTTTCTACTTCTTCGGTTACAGGCACCACCAAACAGGCTGCCGGACTCCAGTTATCTACAACACATTGTAGATCAACAGTCCGCACAGGAATTGACTTTTAAAGATAACCACCGTAAATATGTTGTCAAATTGGATGTTATTCAGCCATGTGAACTTCATGCCAGACCTTATGTAGCAGAACCGGTCCACATGTTAGATGGTTTATCCGATGACGAAGAAGAAGAATTTTTGAAGAATAACATAGAAGCGCATTCAAACACTATTCGGGTTCTTGGGAGTGGAAGGGGTCTATTAAACAGAGGCCCTATACTTGATTTTCCCAAATCAACTCACTCACAGGACCTTTCGTTCAAAACACTCTGCTAATCCAACTTTCTAACAGAAACTCGGGCTCATTCCTTTACAGAATTACTATTCGTATTCCAATCAATACATCTCAGTATACAACGTCGGGATCAACATTACCGTAACACAGACTTACAGTAAACAACTTACAGATCAACGATTCAATACTTCACTTAATGCAAACATTACCGTAACCCAATCTTATCGCACAGGTGCAGATAATCAAACAGAACAGAAAGACACAGCAGTACGCAGAATTCTCAACACATACTACGGAAACTCCACAGAACGTCTCGCCCAGACAGACAGTCTGGCGATCTTCTCATTGTTACCGAAGTGTCTTTTCATTGATTTATAAATGAATAGAACTCCATGCAACAACCTTTCGGTTCGTGCGGAATATGAACAAAGACATGTTTACAATTGCCAATCGGGCGGCTTACAAGGCCCATCAAACCCTCCTGGAGACACCCCAACCATCACAGTTGCCAGGCGTCAAACAACTCGAAGCTTTACTTGAAGTCTACCAAACAGATAATCTAAGAGTCAGGCATAATTTGACCTTACTCGGAAAACACATGGCTACCGCCCTTGAAGAGAACAAGCGTCTACAAAAGCAAAACGAAGAAAACCTAGAAGCCGCAATGGAAGGCTCCCCCCATGAGATCGACCCAGAACAGTTTAAGGCAGTCCCCTCAGATACAATGAAGACAATTCTGGAAAGCTATGCTGATCTATTAGAAGCACATGATGATATAGAAAAGGAACGAGATGCACTACGCCACCAGCTCAGGGAACATGAGGAACAACCCAAGGTCATAGAGACAGCATCGACTTCAGAGGAGGTAAAGGCATTAAAGGATTAGGTGGAAGAATTGCAAAAAAAGCTACTTGAGCATGAAAGACAACCCTCTCCAATTATAGAACCAGAGCCAGATGAATTAGTGCCCATTGAGGTGGATGAGTCGTATGAGGAACCATATGTTCCTATGCCGATGCCAGGAGATCAGCAAACCTCGGAAGGAATGGACACCCTGGAAGTCGAAGCACCCAAATGGCTTCAGAAACTTGAAAAGATAGCTAAAACCCACAAAGGTCGAGTGGCAGTCCAAATCCAATCAATGGCTAAATTGGAGGACGCTATCATAAACTCAGAATACTTCCGGAACATGTCACACCACCACTGGATAGGCACTAATGATGATCAATACGTGCCATACTGTGTTCTCCTGGCTGACTACAATGCGGAGATTCAACGACGATGTGGCAAAGCCCCAACTTTTGCCACACAATTTGGTCCTGACGATCTGCCTGAACGTGCTAAACAAGGGTCAACTTTTCAACCCACCTGGAGGATCCATCTTCTTGAGACCTATCCCGAAATGATTCGTCCCTGGAATAACATGCCGCTATTTATCAAATACAACCCCTGTTATGTTCCAGTCCTCCGAAGACGCACCTGGCCAGAGTTTGCCATTGCTGTCAAGAACGTCAAAGGCTGTGCAAAGTGGTTAAATTATGTCTATCTAGCACCTCCACAAGGACCTCCCACCATTGCTTATATGATTTCTACAATCCGTCACTGGAGCCTTCGACTACGGAACATCCCTGATGTGATGGCACAGATGTGCATGAAGATCTTTGAATTAATGCTGATCAAATTCAGAACATTCAAAAACATCAAAGACCCCCATTTCTCAGGAGTTGGCTTCACTGCAGGCAACCTAGACCTGGTATATGACATGAGCACCACCCCCTCAATAAAGGTAATATATGCCTGGCACGCAAGAATGAAATACCTCCCAGCTTGCTTCAAGCAGACCTTCGAGGAGATGTTCGTCACAGGTTCTGGGAATATCACTCGCAAATATTCGTACCCAGGCCCTCACATCTCCTCCAACTATTCGCTGTGGAGAGGACCATCCACTCAAATCAATTACGGTGCCGCATCCGGACGTTCCAGGTCCAGTGGATTGGGATGCATTGTTAACAGACCTAGCACGGGGGTTGCGACTAGAAAAACACCACCTTGCTTCATATGTGGTCCAATACTATGTCCAATGCTCAGCTAGACAAGGGTCTGTCAGAGACGACAGACGCGAAAGAGGGGGGGGGTGTTGGCAGCAGTCAAAGCACCCAAGGACTCACAAGACAAGGAAGCCAAAGAAGGGAGCCAGAGTGGAGAGAAGGCACAAGCAAGAAAATTAGTCAACGAAGATCTAGCAAGTAGGCCATTCAAATTTTTCCAAAACAACATCTTCATAATAGTGATTCTCATCACTAAAAATCATTGTAAATACCATTTCACCTTTTTGTAACTCCATTTTGTGCAAGCCGAGGAGTCCTCAAGCTTGAGGAGTATTAGAAGTATCATCGTACCAATTTTCATGATTTTTAGACTCCGTTTGAGCCTCCAAATAGGCCCTAGAACCTAATTTTTAACTAGGCCGGACATTAGGTCTGGACAGGGCCAAAGCTAGTCAAAAACTATAAAAAGAGCTAGAGAGCTCATTTTTTAGGTTGGATTGTAATAGATTTGAACATGTAAGAGCATTTCTAAGTAATCTAAAAGAACGCCATTGTCTCTCTCCTTGTTCTTGCAGTGTGTGCGTGTGTGTATGTGTGTGCATGTTAGTGTGCTTCTCACTCAGACACTTGTGCCATCACTTGTTCGAGGTCTTCATACCATCCTCACGTCTTCCCGGATTGACATTAAAGGAGGTGCTACTCATCACTGAGCTACACTAAGTGTATATATATGTGTGTGTATATGTATGTATGTGCATGTGTATGTGTGTGTATATGTATGTATGTGCATGTGCATGTGTAAGTGTATATGTGTGTATGAGTATGTGCATGTGGATGTGTATATGTGTGTATATGTATGTGCATCTATATGTGTAACTCTATGTGTATATGTGTGTATGTGCATGTATATGTGTATATGTAGGTATGTGCATGTGTGTGTGCATGTGTATATGTGTGTGTACGTATGTGCATATATATGTGTATATATGTGTATAATGTATGTATATGCATGTGTATATGTATGAAACATGCATGTGTATGTGGATGCATTTCCATTTGCATCCATGTGCATGCATGTGAATGTGCATGCATGTGGATGTGCATATACATGTATTTGCGTATATGTTAATGTGTGTGTGTATATATATATATATATATATATATATATATATATATATATATATATATATATATATATATATATATATATATATATATATATATATATATATATATATATATATATATATATATGCAATAATGCATGCATGTAAGTCTTTTTATGTGGTAGTAGAAATGTTTGTGCATATGCATGTGTATATGTGTGTATGTCTAAGTGTATGTGAACATGTATCTGTGTGTATATATATGTGTGTGTGTATGTGCATGTGTATATGTGTATACGTGTGAAAGTGCATCTTCATCATGTATAAGTGTATAAGTGCATATCAATAAGTGTGAGTATGCTATCTAATGAAAATAACACAATTCAAATGATATACAAAGAATAGAAATTGTACTTACAATAGTTAGCCATACTTTTTGCTTGGTTAGCTTCTTGAATAACCTGCAATAAAGAGAGAAAGAAGAGAGAGAGAGAGAGAGAGAATTCAAAGAGAGAAAGATGTAGAAAGAGAGAAACAAAGACAGAGGGAGACAATAAGAGAGAGCTTAGGCAAAACAACAATTTTGCATATACTTGCTTCAGCTCGTAAGCGCAGTGCAATTGCGAACGTTGGAGAGCTCTTCGATCAGATGCGTGAAAATGCCGATCGAAGAGCCTCCAATGTTTTAATCTTTTTTCATCAACAAACCATCCTGTAAGCGATGCTACGCTTCGACTTGGCGTCGCATAAGCGACATGTTTTAGTGTTGCTTATGCAACATAAAAAAGTGTCGCTTATGCGATGCTATTTAAAACCCTCATGTTAGTGATGCTCTATGCAAGCGTCGCAGACCCCGTCGCACCACAAGTCGCAAAAACATCGTTTGGCTCGTCGTTTAATCGACGGTGCGTGCGCGACGTTCATTACGATGCATTATGCAATTTTATAGCGACGAAATTTTGTCGCATTAACCGTCGCTATATGCCCGTATTCCTTGTAGTGAGTGATCCGACAGGTTTGATTCCAATAACACATCATGCTTGCAAGTCTACGACAACTCTTTGGCACCATTGTTGGGCAACTTGAGGAGTTTCTAAATGATGGAAAGAAGTTCTCCACACTCCTCTTCATCCTCTTCCCATACCATCTATTACCTCCTAGAATACATAAAGTAGAAAAAGTTTGCAAATAGATTGTGCATTTGACACAGCACGCAAAAGATATTCATAATTTGTGAACTCCATAGAGGGCTAAAACGAAGTCAAAATTGGATGAGACTATTTTTTTTATATCTTGAAAAAAATCACAAGAGTTCTTAAAAAGAGTAGTGAAATTCACAAAAAACAAGGCAACATACCTGCAAAAAATGTATCCTTTTTTTTTTCAAAAGGTGAGAGAAAGTGGTTTTGGTCATATCGTATATGCTTGAATTTGTGCACTGAAGGTAGAAGGATTGGTGTTTCTATTTCTTGCACATGCCTTAGACCCGACAATGGCTTGAATCTCACCTTAGTTCCTTGAGAAAAATATAAAAATGACTTCTTTAGGCAAGGCCATACAACCTTGATACTCTCTTCCTCGTACAACCTTCAAATCCCCCTTAGACCAAGCAATGCTCATCCTAAAAAATCAATCTGAACTCACCTTTACACAATGGATTTGACTTGGTTTTGCACCACACACAGAGATTGTGGCTTCACTCTTCACATCACTAACTTCAATAGATAGAGATTGTGGCTTCACTCTTCACATCACCAACTTCAATAGATTTTGCTTCCCAGAGTACCATCATAGAAATCCAATAAAAATGATTCACAAAGACAAGATTACAATGCGAGCCTCTATTTGTGTGTAGCGAGAGATATAGTGAGAAAAACTAAGCAATAGGGGGTAGCTAGCTTACGCAAACATGAGGGCTACTACCTCGAGTTGGTATACTCCCCAAACTCACTCTAAAAACAAAAAAGTTTGCATGAAGTGAATTTCATAAGTTACAAACCTTCTTTTCCTAACAATCATGAATAGGATACAAAGAGATTACTCTACAAAGATAAGCTTACAATGGTAGCGTCTCTTTGTATGTAGGTAAGAAAAACTAAGCAATATGTGGCAGATAGCTTAAGCAAGTAGGGGGATACTACTTTGATTTGGGATCACTCTAAAAATAAAAAAAAAAATCATGAATTAAAGTTCATGATTTGCCAAACCTTCTTTTATCAAAAGTGAAAAAGTGCCCCTATCTTTTGTTGGAGTTTGAGGTCTACGGAAGCACGCGAATAGCACAAGGAAGAAGATGAAGCTTGGAGCACAACACACAATACTGAATGTATTACCACTAGAATGTATAGAGATAAGTGACCCATTAGGGCTATAGGCGTATATACAAGCTGGGGAAAAAAGCCTTCTAAAGAGGGAAAAAAGTGCCCCGATAGTCCTACTCTATTCATAAACCTAAATATATCAACATATTTTAGGGATAAATATGCAATCATTGTTAGGTGAAAGTGGTTTACAAATTCATATCAAATTAGAGCTGATTTGGTGGTGAATTTGTTCAAGGAATCTCATGAAGAAAGTATTGATACTCATTGGTACATGTTGAGCCTTCAATTTGAGTATAATGCTTCAACACTCACCCTTAAGTTTTAATCCATGTAACATCCATCTCTTATCTCCTTGATTCTAAGACCTTGGTTGAATTTGTAGATTTTGTTGGATTATAGAGTTTTTGTAAACATATTTTCTAATTTATAATGAATTTTGACATCTTGTACTTGCACATATTTAAAAATACTTTCTCTCTTTAAAAGTGATAAAGAATTCAATGTATTTACCCCTTACATGGAATATAGGATTGGAAGAAAGGCAAACAGTACTCATGTTGTCACACTTGATTGGAACTTGCTTTACCTACACATTCACATTGAGGTCTCCAAACGATTTCTTCATCCACATAAATTCACATATACCTTGGGCAAGTTCTCTATACTTAATTTAAGTTGATGATAATGCCATTATGGGTTGTTTTTTGGATTTCCATGAGACAAATCTACCTCCATTTATCACTACATAACCATGAGTACTCCTCTTATATTCCTTTGATCTTGCACAATCTGCATCAAACTAGAATTATATGTGTATATCATCTCCAAAAGCATAGAGAAATCCTTAGTTTTTTTGTATACATCAAGTACCTAAGCACTCATTTTTCTATTGTGAGATGTGGAACCCTAAGAGCATATTGACACCACTCATACTACATACCATGTGATTTTTCCATAGAGTAAATATTCAAGTGTTCAACTTTAAAAATGTGATCAATCTAATTGATTACCTTCCATAGAGGGTAAAAAATATAAGACCAAATAATCCAACATATCAACAATGTTCTTCCCTTAAAGTACATATACACCTTCTTGTTTATATATGACTTTTATCCCCAAGAAGCACTTAAAATTACCAAATTATGATATCATGAACTTTAATCCAAAATACTTCTTGAGTTCTTTTTATCTATCCTTGGTCATTTCCTATAAGAATCAAGTCATCCACATAGATATAGATAGACACAACTTCATATGCAGCAATAGATATAGAGGTTTTTATGGTTAGCATATTTGCTATAGGGTTAAAGTTCTCCTCATAATCAATACCACAAGTTTGGGAAAATCCTTTTTCACTAGCGTTTCTTTATACATTTCCATTTAGCCATCTAAATTCCTCGATATTTTGTAGATCCATTTGTTTCTGATCACCTTCATTTTTCCTTGGCACCAATTTCCATGTATGGTTGTCTTCAAGGTCTTTAGACTCTTCCTTAATCACTTCATTACATTCTTGGATGTTTCTTGCATCTTAATAAAAAATTAGATCTTCCTTTTTCATCACATTTTTTCATATAATCAGCATGATTTACCATGAGAGAATCATATGTAAATATATCCACAAAATACCTTACATTATTAGATTTTATTTCCTCATCCTTTGGGGGATATGAATCTCTTATCTTTCTCCTTTTGCAAAATTTTGATCACAATTTTTCTCATTATCCACATGTCTTCACCTTCATCCAACTCTTGTAACTTGGTCTTGCCTTTAGAGCTTCCATCTTTGAATTTTCTTGAGCTTGGCCCTCTTGAACTTCAACTCCAAGACTATTAACTAATTTAATCAATCTCCAAGTTTTATGGATGTGGACCACTAAGATTGATGCTTAATGGTTCTTCCTCTTCACTAGAAACCTTTTATTCTACATGATCTTCTACCTACATAGAGTCACTTGGAACATACCATGATAAACGTTAATCAAATTCAAAAACTTGAGATAAGTTGGATCTTTAGTGTTTTAATTAAACCATTTATATCCTTTTGTTTCTAGAAATACACATTTGTATGCCCTAGCAACAATCTTATGCCTAAGCTCACTAGGTACATACAAGTAGCACAGCATCCAAACAGTTTGGGATGGGAAAGATCTTGTTTCTTCCCATGAAATGCTTCATAGGGACAACATGTTCACAAGAGAAGAGATTCAATGTCGATAACACTCAAACAAGCAAGAATCAAGAATCACAAAAAAGAGACATGCAAAAATCACACTTGAAGGATGAGAGAAAGCTCTTACACAAAATTGCAAGAAGGAGTGATCTATTACTCACACTAGCAAAGATTCTCTACAAGCAAGGGGCTTAGGCTTTTTATATTCTTTTCATGAATTTTTGTAATGATCCAATCATCTATATATAAGATCACAACCTCTAGATGGTTATGTTTTCTCATAGCACATAGATTCATATTAGAAATGTTTCTTTAAAAGCCTCAACTTTTGGAAAAAGTATTTATTTTCTAGTATTAGGCCATTTAGGATAACTTAAGGCTACATAACCCTTTTTAACTCTAAAGAACTTGTTTTTTGAATGCCATATCTCAAAACCTAGCTATAAATATCTCCATTCTCCTCCTTGAGGTATCCATTCAAAAATCTTGATTTTGCATCCATCTAACATACATAGCCTTTTTTTTTTAAGAAAAGAACCTTGGTGAAGACTCAAACTCCCAAGAAAAAGCTAGGTTGAATAGGTATTCTACTTTGGTAGAGGAAGAGAGTTGGGGTAGAGGCTTTGGAAGTGGAGAAGAAAACAATCATCAAGACCAATTTCAACAAAGAAACTAATTTAGGAGGTAGAGAATAGTTTCAAGGCAGGGGGAGCCAAAGAGGTCGAACAAATTTCCAAAGAAATCATGCAGGTAATGATAGTTAGGGAAGTTGTAAATGTAGTAAACCTAGTCATATGGTTTATGGCTGCACAAATTTCCAAAGAAATGATGTAGGTAATGATAGTCAGGGAATTTGTATTAAATTTTGTAAATGTTTATGGTCCAACCTCATATGATGAACACAATGTCTTATGATGTTTCAAAGTCAAATGGTAATGTCTGGTATGTTGATTCGGGTACCTCAAATCACATGATAAGCCATGCATAATGGTTTACTAGTTTGCAAAAATTATCACTTAGATTTGTTGAAACGGTTGATGATACATCTCATCCTATTGAGAATATAGGAAACATAGCATTGTTCATAGAGAATGGGAAGGTAAAACATCTTTCTAATGTACTCCATGGTCTTAACTTAACAAAGAATCTCATTTCTATTGGATGAATGATTGATCAAGGACCACAACTCAAGATGAATTATGATGGCATATATGTAGAAGGGTCTAAGAATAATGAAAGGATGATATCCAAAGGGAAAAAATTGGGTAGCGTGTTTATATTGAATATGAAAATCTATTCAATTAATGTAGCCATGTTTGCAAAAGGTCCAAGTGTTATTTCTAACATAGAGATATGGCACAAATAAATTGGACATGCAAACTTTGTAGAGGCTCAAGTTGATGCAATTAAAGGAGCTTGTGAATGGATTACCAAAACTGAAGGTTACAAAGATGTAGAAGGTATGTAAAGCCTGTGAATTTGGTAAACATTCAAGAGTATCATTTCCACATGGCAAAACATGTTATTGAGAATCCGTTAGAGATAGTGCACATAGTTGTTTGGGGTCCTACAAAGACCACATCCATGGAAGGTTGCAGGTTTTATGTTATATTCATTAATGACCATACATAGAAAGTATGGTTATACTTCATGAAGGACAACAGTGAAGTGTTTAATAGCTTTTAGAATTTCAAGCCTATGGTGGAAAATCAAACACAGAAGTACATTCGAACATTAAGATCTTATGCATGAGGTGAATGCATTGTTGGAGTTAGACATCTCCGGAAGCACACAAATAGCACAAGGAAGGAGAAGAAGCTTGGAGCACAACACACAATACTGAATGTATAAGTAGCCCATTAGGGCAATAGGCATATATACAAGCCGGGGGAAAAAAACCTTCTAAAGAGGGAAAAAAGTGCCCCGGTGGTCCTAGAGTGTTCACACACATCACTACCTAAATATATCAACAAATCCCCCCTGCAACTGATGCGGTGAACAAGTAGCTGGCACTCATGTATAAGGAAGTGCCAAGCTATGTGGAAATCACTCCACAAAAGGAAGTAAGCCCAAAGCTTTGCGGAAAGTTTAAACTTCTCCCTAGGCAGAGCCTTCGTGAAAAGGTATGCAATGTTCTCCTATGTGGGCACATATGCCAAGCTGATCTCCCCAGCAGAGAACCTCTCCCTGACATAATGATAATGCACCTCAATGTGCTTAGTGAGAGCATGGTAACACACGGTTCCTTGCAATTGCCAATGCGCTCTGACTGTCAGTGAAGATGGCGGTGGCAGAAGACTGACCAACACTCAAATCAGCCATAAGGTGTCTGAGCCACACACACTCAACAGTCGCTGTGAAATCTGCCCTATACTCAGCCTCACAACTGGAAGTGCCCACAATAGGATGCTTCTTGCTCAACCAAGATATACATGAGCTACCAAGCATGAAACCAAAGCCACTAGTGGACACATGAGTGTCATACCAACCAGCCCAATCAGAGTCAAAAAAAGCATGCAAATCTGGCGGTAGTGATCCCCCCTTGGGATAAAACAATCCACGTAGCCGAGTACCACTCAAGTAGCGAAAGATACGCTTAACCGCCTACCAATGCTTGACTCCTGGGCAATGCATAAACCTACTCATCTGTGAGACAGCAAACTGAATATCTGGCCGAGTAATCCATAAGTAAATCAAGCATCCAATAGCCTACTAATAGGGAACAGCATCAAATGCATCTCTAGCATCATGAAGACTCAATCGTAAACCTGTCTCCATAGGAGTGGCAATAGGCTTACAGTCTTCAAGGCCAAAACATTGCAATAATGTGTCAATATATTTCATTTGACACAAAGCCATTCCACCCATTAGGACCAGCACTAGACTGTCCACCTATAAAAAGAGGTAGCAAAGTATCATACATGTCTTTGGAGCTAACAGATCTCTTGTTAGTACATGAAAGCAATGGCTGAATAGCATCCTCCACAAAAACATCACAGCTAACCAGAAATGCATTTAGTCTATGGATGATACAGATGATAGCCTTTACTTTCAGAACTGTACCCAAAAAAAATACATTTTATTGTTTTATCATCCAATTTTATGTGATATTGTTCAGGCACTAATGCATATGCCAAACAACCAAAAACACGTAGATGAGCAACAGTTGGCTTGCGATCATGCGAAGCCTCATATGGAGTGATAGACTATAGCGCTTTAGTTGGACACGTGTTTAGTACATATGATGCACACATGATAGCCTCAAGCCAGAAACTATGTGGTAAAGCCTGACTCTTGACCATACACCTCGCCATCTCCATGAGAGACCTGTTCTTTCGTTCAGCAACTCCATTCTGTTGACGTGTATATGGCACTGTAAACTGGTGTTTTATCCCACGTTCAGCCAAAAATGCATTAAAATTAGAAGACATATATTCCCCCCCCTCGATCTAAACGGAGGGTGCCCATTTTACATGCTGACAGATTTTCAGCCAAAACCAAAAATTGTTTGAAGCACATGAACACTTCGGACTTTGCCTGCAATGGATATACCCATGCATGCCTGGAAAAATCATCAATGAAAGTCATGAAGTAAAGATAATTTCCAAAAGAAGGTGTCTGCATAGGACCACAGACATCACTATGTATAAGCTACAATTTCTGAGTAGCCCGAACTGAACCATCTTTTGGAAATGAGGAACGCTGCATTTTGCCCAAAATACAGGCTTCACAAACATGTTTTCCAAGTGCCTCAAGTTTGGGCAAAGAGGACACCATTTCAGATTTTTGCAGGTGTAGCAAACTAGCAAAATTCAGATGACCAAAGCATGCATGCCAAAGCTTTGCATCTGACATAGCCTGAGAATCATGTACTACACATGCCGAATCACTTACAGATCTTTCATAGTCTATGAGCTTATACAGCCCACGACATAAAATGCCAGAAGCAACAATCACGTCGCCATTTGACAGATCATGAACTGTACATCTGTCATCAACAAATTTCACAACCAAACCAATCTTGGCTAATGCAGAAACTGATAACAGGTTCTTCTTGATCCCTGGCACAAATAAAGCATCTGATGAAGTGAAATAACTACCATCAGCAGTAGTCAAAATGATCTTACCAACTCCCATAACAGGATAAGAGGAGTTGTTGGCACATGTAACAATATTCCCTGTAGGGGTAGGCTCAAGTGAAGAGAAGAAACTGCGTTGCGAGATCATATGTTTGGTCGCCCCACTGTCAAAATACCAAACATCTGAGTCTACTGTAGACATGCACTGCTCATGAGAAAATGGGTCAAAACTACAGACAGTAGTAAACGCCCATTCTTCTTCCTGCACAAGATTAGCAGAATCTATTTTTGGTGTAGAGGCCTCTACACCAACCATTCCAACCTCTTTCTTCTTTGCCTCTTTAGCAGCCAATTTTGGACAGTTCTTTATGATATGATCATTCCCTTTACAGTACTTACAAAACAATTTCTGCTTTTTTTATTTCTTCTCATCTTTATCTTCCTTCCAATATGCAGAATTAGCAGATTTTTGCTTACTAGTTGAAGAGCTCCATTTTCCTTTGCCCTTCTGACTAGCCAGGAAAGCTTGATCTGCAACTCGCATAATGGACCTGTTCTGCTTGGACTGATCTTCCTGCAAAAGAACAGAGACTAACACCTCAAATGATAAGGCATTTGGATTGCCTTTCATCATCAACTGAAGAGTAGAAGCAAAACTCTGATATGAATCACAAAGACCATTCAGAACGGTCTGGACAAGTGAGCCATCTGGTATAACCTCATCAGCAGAAATCAAATGTTCCTTCAAGTCTTTGATCTTCGTTAGGAAACTGTCCATAGAATCACCTTCATTCATGTGCTCACTCTCCAACTGTTTTTAGAGGTAAGCAACACGAGCCTCATTCCTAGCTTGGTACAATGTGGTAAGTGTATCCCAAGCATCCTTAGCTGTTCTCCAAGAGCGAATGTGAGGAATAATGACACGTTTGACAGACAAAGCTATCAATGCATGTGCCTAGGCATTTCTACCGTCTCAGCAAATCTGCTCTGCAGTAGGTGCAGCAAAAATTGCAGCACGAATAGGAATATGCAGAATATCACCATCTTCGACACCTTCTGCATCAGCTTCAGTACCTATAGTTGTAACATTTGCAGGTGTGATAGGATGTTTTTCGACACCCTGCACAATGTTCCACAGTCCTTTTGCAACCAACACATGTCGCATCATATAAGCCCATAACGGGTAGTTGGTACCATCCAACTTATCCTCAACAACCAACATACGGAATACATCACTGCTTTGAGCCATGGCTAGTGGCTAAAATACCTTGATGTAGAAAATTGATTGTATCTCAAAAAGTTGAACAGAACTACCCATACGAATTTTGCTAGACCTGTAGCAGACTTCAAGACGCTTATACTGGCGAATAGAAACCGGTATATACCTTTGACACAAAAAGACAAAATAGCCTGCACAAGCACTACGATAGTGCATTTGGAGGTCGAAACGAGCTCAGATCGCGATTTCGGCACCACATAGCAAAGCTGTTTTGATCTCAAAAACACGCTGAGTATGCTCACCAAAATTCGTGTGATTCTAAGATTGCAAACGGAGGAGTGTCGATGGTGCCCTAGATGAAGCGACGACATGCTCTAATACCAATTGTTGGAGTTAGACATCTACGGAAGCACGCAAACAGCACAAGGAAGGAGAAGAAGCTTGGAGCACAACACACAATACTGAATGTATTACTAGAGAATGTACAAAGATAAGTAGCCTATTAGGGCAATAGGCATATATACAAGCTAGGGGAAAAAAGCCTCCTAAACAGGGAAAAAAGTGCCCCGGCGATCCTAGAGTGTTCACACACATCACTACCTAAATATATCAACATGCATATCAAATGAATTTAATAATTTTCTAAAGATTCATGGAATCCAAAGGCAATTTTAATGCGGGTACACACCACAACAGAATGGCATTTTTTAATGCAAAATTGGACATATTACAAAAATAGAAAGAGCCTTGATGGCTATAAAATATGCCTCATTGTTATTGGGTAGAAGTTGTGCACACTATTGTATACATCAAGAATAGAACTCTGACTTCTATTGTGCATCAAGTTACACCTGAAGAGAAGTTCACATGAAAAAAACAAACTTATCACACATGAAATTATTATGTTTCATTGCATGTTTACATGTTCCACATGATTTGAGGACAAAACTTGGCCCAAATGCATAAAAATGTATCTTCATTGGGTACTCCTTTGAGCAAAAGGGAAATAAATGCTACAACCAAATCACATACCATGTGAAGGTAAGTAGAGATATGGTGTTTGATGAAATGGAGAGCTTTTATGTTGATGCAAAAGAAGGAATTAATGTTGAGTCAAATGAAAAAGGAAATGCTAAAAAGTCAACTGCAAAATCTCAAGTTCTAAGTGGATGAGATATCTCACCTATAAATAGTTCCAACTCAAACTCGTGGTATGGAAAATGTGTGGAAATTCTAGTCCAGCAACTTCATCAACTACATCCAAGGAAGATAAAGAAAAGAGTTTTTTTTGGTAATAGTACATCTACATGTTTTGAAGATATAGATGGTGAATCAAGCAATTCAGAAAGGAGTGTTCATGAAGAACTTGGATTGCCCTTTGTGAAGACTCGAGGAGTAGGAAAGGAACATCTACATGATACAACAAGAGCAAGTGGTCCAATACCAAAAAGATTTGGGAGGATGCAAAATTTAGTGCAATTATTAACATATGATAGCTACATGGCTCATCATTGTGATAACACGACCCAACATATTCTTAGAATCACACAAAAATTAACGAGCATACTGAGGGTGATTAGGAGTTCAAAACAGCTTCACTGTGTGCTATTGAAATTTTGATGTGAGCTCATTTCAGCCTCCGAGCATAGTATCATAGTGCTTGTGCAAGAAATTTCATCCTTTTGTGCCAAACATATATACAGGTTTAAGTTCTCTTGTACAAGCACCTCAAAGTCTACTACAGGTTTAGTAGAGCTTGACAGGGTAGTTTTGTTCAACTTTTTTAGATAAAGTCATTGTTTTGCATCATGGTATTTTATTCAGTGGCCATGGCTGAAAGCAGTGATGTATTCTATATGTTGCCTATTGAGGACAAGTTGGATGGTACCAATTACCCATTATGGGCACATATGATGCATCATATATTGGTGGCAGTTCCTACTCCACCTACTATGGAGAAACTTTGATGGGATGGCTGAGATGCTCAGGCACATGCATTGATAGCTTTGTATATCAAACATTATCAAACTTTGATGGGATGGTTGAGATGCTCAGGCACATGCCATTATCCCTCACATTTGCTCTTGCAAAATAGAAAAGGATTCTTGGGATAGACTTACCACTTTATACTAGGCAAGAAATGAGGCTCATGTTGCTTGAAAATTTTTTGGCAAAGATCAAAGATTTAAAAGAGTAGTTGATTTCTACAAATGAAGTCTTGTCGGATAGTTTGGACTGTTTTTAATGTTCTTCCAAATTCATATCATAGTTTTTCTTCTACTCTTTGGTTGATGATGAAAGACAATCCAAATTCCTTAACTTGTAGTATTTTGATGCCGATGCACCACAGTGCACTCTCCTTCTCGAGATCTCCACGATGATATGCTCGGAGTTGAAAACCGAGCTCCTGAGGCCGCACACAATACTTCACACAGATGTTGCAGAATACACAAAAACACAGTACATGAGGAGCACGAAGACAGACTTCTTAGGTCTTACAAATGTGGTCGAACTTACAATCTGTGACTGACCAGGCCACTATATGTTTTATTAAAGAACATATACAAAGAAGTGTCTCGTGGCCATTTGGCCTTTCACATGGAAACTAACGGAAACAATCTCCCACTAAAGGCCAATATGGCCAAAGTAACTATGGGAGAAAAATAAAGAATGATAAAGAATACCTGAGTGTAAGTATACAAACTATGCTTCCACTTGATGAGCATGTTACACAGTATACAAGTAACCCCCATCAAGTGACAACAGTGTCGAAAGATATCCTGTGGTAGAGCTTTAGTCAAAGCATCTGCAGCATTATCTTGAGTGTGAACCTGTTGGCAGTAGTCAAGGAACCGAAGGACTCACAAGACAAGGAAGCCTACGAAGGGAGTCGGAGCGAAGAGACAGCACAAGCAGGCACAGTAGTCAAAGAAGATCCTGGCAAGTAGGCCATTTAAATTTTTCAGGCATCAAAGAGTTGGGCACACAAGAAGAAGGAGCAAGTAGGGAGCTCCAGGAAATGTATGTCAAAATGTTAGAAGAAATCCCTACAAAAATAGTGATTTTCATCACTAAAAACCATTGTAAATACCATTTCATATTTTTGTAGCTCCATTTTGTGCAAGCCAAGGAGTCCTTGAGCTTGAGGAGCTTTAGAAGTACCTACCTATCAATTTTCACATTTTTTAGACTCCGTTTGAACCTCTAAATAGGATAGAGAACCTAATTTTTAACTAGGCCGGACACTAGGTCTGGACAAGGCCAAAACCTAGTCAAAAACTATAAATAGAGCTAGAGAGCTCATTTTTGAGGTTAGCTTGTAATTGAATTGAACTTCTATGAGCTTTTTGAAAGTAATCTAAGAACTCCATTGCTTCTCACTCTTTGTCTTGCCGTGTGTGCGCGTGTGTGTGTATGTGTGTGCATGTTAGTGTGCTTCTCACTCACGCCCTTGTGCCTTCACTTGCTCGAGGTCATCATACCATCCTCACGTCTTCCCGGATTGACATTAAAGGAGGTGCTACTCATCACTGAGCTACACCAAATTTTGGCACCGTTGTCGGGGATCGAACCCGGGTCTCCCGCGTGACAGGCGGGGATACTCACCACTAAATAGGATAGAGAACCTAATTTTTAACTAGGCCGGACACTAGGTCTGGACAAGGCCAGAATCTAGTCAAAAACTATAAATAGAGCTAGAGAGCTCATTTTTGAGGTTAGCTTGTAATTGAATTGAACTTCTATGAGCTTTTTGAAAGTAATCTAAGAACTCCATTGCTTCTCACTCTTTGTCTTGCCGTGTGTGCGCGTGTGTGTGTATGTGTGTGCATGTTGATGGAGAGTGTTAATCTCCAAAAGAACAAGCTATCCTTGGTATTAGACCACCTCTAGACCAAGAATAACTTTAGACTCCACATAATTTTGGAAATCCACTAACACATTACCAAGAAGTTGACTAACTGTGAAGAAATCACTTCTCTGAAAAGTCTGCTGCAGATTAATCACTCATTGACTAATCAATCCTGTAAAGTTTTTAATAAAACTTTGCACAATGCTTCGCCTTAAGGTTGTGCATCTTCTCCAACTTAAATCTCTGCAAATGATTCAATATACTCTGAGAAATCATACAAACAATTTACCTATGTGTAAAACACCTTCTCTGCAGTAGCGACTTTGACACCTCTAACTTCTTAGCTATAGTTCTCCCAATATCGAGCCCGTTTGATCAAGATCTTTTAGCCATAGATAGCTTACCTTTCAACTTAAATTTTGAGCCCTCACTTGTGTAAAACTTTACACCATGCACTGAGCAATGTTCATTTCTCTGAACATGAAATCTGCGCCAGTTTTGTCGACTCTCAGAACATCATCATATATGAATGTTCCTATGCAAAATTCTCTTAACCTGATGACAATTAGACTCTCAAATTCTAGCCATAGATTGATTAACTATGGACTTAGATATGTTCAGAAGGATTTCTCAAAAGATTAACTACAGAAGTAGCAGACAGCAAAACATCGGGCGCAACATTTTCTTGATTTCTCAGAAAAGTTACAACTACATTGAAGAGATAACTTCAACTAACTTTCATGTGTCCAATGACACTTTCTACAACTGATTTCTCTCTTCCTATTCTCTATTCTTACATGCCCCGACTTTTTCAAAACATTTATAGGCAAATATATACAAACTTATGACTAATCAAAAGTGTGAGTCAGCTATATCTGAACTAATGTACATATGTGTACATAGCTTTGGATTTCTGAGTATGTCCTTCCTTCAAACTTCTGAATTTGTTCTCTTCTTGATTTCTTGACTTCATTTCATCATAAACCTTCAATTGATGATTGACATGCACCAACAGCTCCCCCTCAATCATTAATTGAGGTTCTTCTCTATCTTCTTAATTCCTGCCATATCCTTGAATCTCTGTAGCTTTGGTCCATCTAGACTTTTTGTCATCATATCTGCAAGTTGATCTTTTGTAGGAGTATGCATAACTTCAATTTCCTTATCAATGACCTTCTCTCTTAGAAAATGATACTGTATTTCAATATGCTTAGTTCTAGCATGAAACACAGGATTAGCTGCCAAGTATAGAGAACTCATATTGTCTCCACAAATAATAGGAGTACTTTGAATCACATCAAAAACCTTCATAAGTGTCTTTAGCCATATTACCTCCTTTGCAGCTTCCACCATACCTTTATATTCTGCTTCTGTAGATGACAAAGCAACTGTATGTTGCTTCTTAGAACACCATGAAATCAATTTGTCTCCTACATAGCACAAATATCCATGTGTTGATCTTCTATCATCCACATTACCTGCCCAATCTGCATCACTATATATCTTCACTCTTGTATCAGAAGTAAATCCATAGTACAACCCTTCTCTGAGTGTACCCTTGATGTACCTAAGTACTCTTTGTCCTGCAATCCAATGCTCCTTTCTGGGACAATGCATGAATTGTGAAAGCACACCAACTGCATATGACAAATCAGGCCTTGTCAATGTAGCATAAATCAAGCTACCAACCAAGCTTTGATAGAGTTTCATGTCTCTGAATTCTTCTCCTTCAAATCTAGACAATTTATGGTTCACTTCCAATGGTGTAGGTGCAACCCTGCAATTTTCCATTTTAAATTTGGTTAGCAAATTTTTAAGATACCTTTCTTGGGTCACATATACTCCATGTTGAGTATATAAAATCTCCATTCCCAAGAAGAATGACAAGTTCCCCAAATCACTGATTTTGAACTCTTTCTCCATCTGCTTCTTGATCATTTGTATTCCTTTATCATTTGTTCCTGTAAGTATTATGTCATCAACATAAATACAAACATAAATGAATCCATCTTCACTTGCTTTGACTAGCAAACTACTATCTGCCTTTGATGCTTGAAATCCAAGATCATTCAAGAACTTTACAAGCCTATAATTCCATGCCCTTGGGGCCTGCTTTAACCCATACAAAGCTCTCTTGAGCTTACACACATAATTTGGATTCACTTGATCTTTGAACCCATCTGATTGCTCCATGTAAACTTCATCTGAAATGTAACCATTCAAAAAAGCATTTTTAACATCTAATTGAGATAGCTTCCAACCTTTACAAGCAGCAATTGCTATGAGAGTTCTGATGGTTGTCATTTTTGCCACAGGACTATAGGTCTCATCATAGTCCACTCCATATGTCTGTGCATACCCTTTCACAACAAGTCTGGCTTTGTACCTAGACACACTTCCATCTGCAAATCTTTTTGTTTTGTAAACCCACTTACATCCAATAATTTTCTGGCTATTAGGTTTAGGAACCAGATCCCAAGTCTGATTCTCTATCAATGCATCATACTCCTCTTGCATGGCTTCTTCCCAATTTCTCTTGCCTTTGGCTTCATCATATGTAGATGGATCTTCATCTGCTTTTACCAAATAAGCATAATCTTTAGTAGTCAAGAATGAGGTGTCATAGCTATACCTTGTAGGTTGCCATTTGTGCCTAGATGACCTCCTAACTTCTGCACTTTTTGAAGTCTCTGGTTCATCACATTCTGGATCAAACATTGGCCTCTCTTCAACTTCAACCTGTACTTCATTATTCTCATTTTCATCAAGTAATTGAATCTTTGCTTTACCTTTCCTTTGATCCACTACTTCTTCAACATCTGCATGTACATTATATTTACCTGCATACCAAGTACCTTGCTCATCAAATGTAACATCCTTGGATACAAGGAATTGCTTTGTGGATGGACTCCACAACCTGTATCCCATTTGCTTATCATCATAACCAATGAATACATACTTTTCTGCCTTAGGCTCCAACTTATGTCTCAATTGAGATGGCACATATGCATATGCCAAGCATCCAAATATTCTGCAATGATCCAAGGTAGGTCTCTCACCCCACCAAGCTTCATATGGTGTCATACCTTGCAAAGCTTTACAAGGCAATCTATTGACCAAATATGTAGCTGTATTTACAGCCTCTGCCCACAAATAATTTGGGCAATTCTTTTCTTTCATCATGGACCTTGCAAACTCAACAAGAGTCCTATTTCTCCTTTCCGCTACACCATTTTGTTGAGGAGAGTACCTGCAAGTAACTTCTCTCTTTATACCTGCATTCCACAAGTAATCATTGAATTCATTTGAAAAATACTCTCCCCCTCCATCTGACCTTAGTCTCTTAAATTTTTGACCTGTAATTCTTTCTGCATATACATGATAGTGTTTAAATGTATTAAACACTTCTGATTTTTCTTTAATCACATAAATTGTGATCCATCTGGTAGCATCATCAACATATATGACATAATATCTTGAACCATTTATACTAAAGTCCTTTGAAGGACCCCACACATATGTATGCACCAACTCAAGTCTTTCTGAATACATAAACCCATGCTTGGAATAGGATTGCTTATGAGCCTTACCTAATTGACATGCCTCACATCTGTATGTCATGTGTTGACCTGCAATGTTAGGCAACCCAAGCACTGAATCATTATTAATCATGTCTTTGATACCTCTTTCATTGAAGTGTCCAAGTCTTTTGTGCCAAAGATCCAATTCAGATACCTTCTGCTCTCCATATGTGAACATAGCATGTCCAACATTTCCTTGTACCTTCAATGTGAAGAGCCTTCCTTCTTTCTTTCCTGTAACAACCTGTTTATACCCTTGACTAGGGTCTTCAACATAGACTCCATCATTTGTGAATCTTACCTCATATCCTTTTTCCACAATTTGACCTACACTAATCAAATTCTTTGGAATTGTGGGAACATAAAGAACCTTACTCAGAAGAGTGCTCCCATCTTTAGCCTTGACTGAACCAATTGACTTTACCTTATGCTTTGTATTATCACCTGTCTGAACTGTATGGTTAATTGCATTATGATCTAGATCAGTCATCAAAGCAATAGTTCCACTTAAATGATTACTACATCCTGAATCAATGTAGAACACTCTCATGTCCTCATGTGAGGTTTCATATGTTGCATTTATAATAAGTGTCGAATCCTCCTTCTGATCTGATGCATAGTTGTAGTAGGTGTTATTATAGGATTGATTTTGGAAGCTTCTTCCTCCACCTCTTCCGAAAGAATTCCTACCACCTCTACCTCTGAAATTTCCTCTCTGAAATCTACCACCTCTTGCTCTTTGATTAAAGTTCTGATAATTACCATTGTTCTGATTATTGTGCCAACAATCATGAGATAGATGATTGGTCTTACCACATATCCAACAAGCTCTTGCATTATCTTTGTTGTTTCTGCCTCTTCCTCTACTTCTGCCATTTCCTTTTCCTCTTATGAAATTTGCTTGATTTGAAGTACCTTCTTCTTCACCTGATTGTTGCTTTCCTTTGTTAGCTTTCTTCTTGTCTTTAGAGTACATTGCATGACCTGCACTCTTATCAACATCTCCTTTGACATCATTCTCAAAAGTTAGCATATGACCTAACAATTGATTCAAATCAGGAGTAAAGTGATCTAATGAAAGTTCTGTAGATAAAATAAAAGGCTTCCACTTCTCATCTCCTCTTAGCCCTGTGAGAATTTGCCTTACCAATTTATCTTCTTCAATATCTTCATCCACTGCACCTAGAGAATCTGCAATGTCCTTCATCTTTGTCACATAATCAGAGATTGATTGTGAGGCCTTCTTTTTGAAAGTAGTAAATTCTGCCCATAGTGAAGCCTTCCTTGATTTGGTTGTGTTTTGGAAATGCTCTTCCAAAGCATTCCAAATGTCACTTGCACTTTCAAGTCCTCTAATGTGAGGAAGCAAATAGTCATTGACTGCCATGTAGATCATGCTCCTTGCTTGAGCATCCTTCTTCATCCAATTCTTTAGATCTGACAATTCTTCCCTAGTTGGAACACTAGGATCTCTGAACTGAGGCTTCTCTTCTTCACCTGTAATGTATGCTATCAAATCTTTGCTCATCAGATGAGCTTCCATTCTCATAGACCAAGCTGGATAGTTCTCTCTATCCAACTTTTCAATTTGGAGACTATCTCCCATCCTTGCTTCACCTGTAGTCTCAAAGCTTTAGACTTTACAAGAAATAAATGTACCTTAACTTCGAGTGTTGCTTCTTCTGATCCTTTTGATAATCTTTGCTTGTCTCCCTTCAATCTTTCTTCAACACTTTATCCTTCTGAACCTTCGAAATGTAAAACTTGTATGTCTGCCACGCGATAGACGGGCAAATTTGGCTAATTTTTTAGGGCAAAAAATAGTGGTCTATTTTTGACAAATTGTTGGACAAATACTAGGGTTCATCCTTGCCTTGTGAGGCAATTACACAAAGTATTTTGAGAAGTCCTGTTTGCCTGTTAACCTGTTCTAAATCCTATCTTAGCCCCAAAACCCTGAACGGACATAACTTCCTCATACAAAATCCAATTGCAGTCATTTTTATTTTGTTGGAAAGCTCGTGGGGAGTACAACCAAAACTTCCACTGGTTACGGTAGAATTAATGTCAGGATTATTAGATAGGATAATTTGAAGTTGACCATATCCCGGGGTAGGAAAAAAATTGAGGGTCCCTTGGGATTGATTTCCATAAAGGCAAAAGGCAATTGGGTCTGTGAATTACATGCATGAAAGTGATATGTCTGTCAACTGAATTCAATTCTTGAGCTAACTGTGGACTTTTTCAGGTTCTTTGAGAGCATAGAAGGGTACTCGAAGCAAGAGTAAGTGCGAGCTTGGGAACACGCTTCCTGGGCATACAAGGGCAACCAAGGGAAGAACTTAAGGTTGGAACTTCTCAACACCCTCTGTCAATCCCTAGCATAGGCTAAGTACGGATAGAGGTTTTGATTAATTAAGAACACGTTAAGAACAACCAAGTCCAAGAACTCTAATCACTCAAGTGCAAGTGCTAGGAGATTACAATTGCAAAACAATTTAAGGAAAAGAAATTAAATTGAGCGACCGCACTCAAAGTACGATAAAAACTTAAGTGTTCCTTGCGACGAGAATTAATTGGACAAGAAGTGACACCCTAAGAGCAATTAAAAAAGAACAAGTGACTGATATAAAAGAACTCAGCAACACAAAGTGTACTTAGGGAAAAAATTGGGATTATTCAATTCGGCTTATGAACCTTAGATCAGGACGACACCTAGGGAGAGATAGACAAAGTCTTAGATCTTCAGAGGCTAGTGTCAATCATACTGCTAGGTCTTGGGCCCAGCAGTTGAGCCATCATTCGTACTACCCTAGCTCTGAAACGAGCGAGTCTGAGATGTCCCAAGGTATGGAGAGACCTACAGGAAGCTCCGAGTGTCTTTACATAGGGTAGAAGGCCCTTACAAGATGCAACTCGAATACCTCAGGACCAACCGATTAGGTGCCAGCATCTATGAGGACGGCCTAGGAAGATCTATAGTACAGATTAAAAACCCTGACCAATCCATTGGACTAGAACATCCAGCTGTCAAGTTTGAAAATGGAGCATACCTGGATAAAGAAGGGACAATATATGTAGTCACCAGTCATCCAGATAGGACAGATGAATTTGGGAATGTGATCCCTGAAACGGACTTAGATGACCTAGAGCAAGGAAACATGGGCGAAGAACCTAGAACCCCCCGAGGCAAATCCGTTCTCACTAGGATTATCACACCAGAGTGGATTCCCCAAGATAATAAGAGCATAGATCTACTCCTGAATCGAGAGACTGACGAAGCCTTTTGGAGATATAGACCTAATCAGCCGAGTGAGGTAGGAACAATCATGATATATGAGTTCAAAGATCCTGATAGTCCAGGTAGAGTGACCTACTTAGATCACTCTTCAGAGAGGATCTTTGGGGTTACAGAAAATGATAGGCATGCTTACACTTGGAAAGGTGAATTCATTTTCCCCCACCCAAGATCGAATGTGTCCTTTGGTCACCCAGGAGCTGGAACCTCCCACGCTCATGGAACTCAAAGAGACAGACATAGAGATAGACCGGAGGTAAGCTTTGTCAACCCAGGGGGAAGAGACAGAACGAGAACGGAAACAAATAGAGTGGAACCTGAAGGATTTAGAGCCCCAAGGAATCAGAGAAATGTTGATGATTTCCCTCTGCCAAGGCCTAGGGAACACGCTAGGATTCTGAGACCGACTCAGTTAGTTAAGTCCATGAAGAATCACTTCGATGGCACAGGAGACCCATATGATCATGTGGCCGAGTTTAGGCAGGTCTTGAGAGCTGAGCAAGTTGAGGACCTATTCACACAGTATAATGCCTTTGGTCTAACACTTAGGAACACAGCCCTTACGTGGTTTCAACCCTTGAATGAGAGACAGTTCAGAAGCATAGACCAACTCTTAGAGGCTTTCATCACCGAATTCTCCAAAAGTGGCATAAGGCATAATACTTCCTCATTGATATACAGCTTCAAGCAGACCCCTCAGGAGACTGTGAGACTTGCAGGAAGAAGATTTTACCCACACCAGCTAAGCAAGTGGCTTTATTCTTGGATGGATTGCTAAGTACCAAATTGAGATCATATGTGTACTTGAAGGACCCTAGGACCATAGAAGAGTGTGTACGCATGTGTATCGACATTGAGGATAACCTAGGGGAGGAACTAGAGCTTTCCAAAATCTACAAAGATTCAGATGGTGCCTCTAGCCTCTCTTCCTCGCAATCCACATCAATTGAGGAATTAGCAGAGAAAGTAGCTCAGAAACTAGGTGTCTCTAGTAAACAAATTCCTAGATTTGCCCCCAGTAAAGAGGTGCTATACTTGTGGTGGTGACCATATGGCGAACGCATGTCCCATCATGGCTCAACCCCAAGTGAATCCTAGCAGCCAATATTGCACCATAGAACGGAGATACACAAATCACACAGTACAAGATTGCCCGTACAATAAGCAAGCAGTTAGACAAACCTACCCTCAGCCCTATCCACAACAGGGAAGATACCAGAACCAGTACCCCCCACAACAATATGGTAGACCGCAGCAACCCTATCAACAACCCTACCAGAACCAACAAAGGCCACATCCTGTGTTAGCTCAACAACCTCCAACCCCAGCTAATGTGATTCCTGTAAAGTATGCAGCAGCTGAGGAAAATTTGAATAGAGCTATAGTGCCAGTAACACCACTGCTTTCAGAAAGTGATCCAAGTGATCATAGCTTTGACTCCACACATATTGATAGTCCCCAGGCTTACTACATGCAATCTCCTAAACACAGTGAGTCCTACTATAGTGAAGAACCAGGTGAACCTAGTTGGGAGCCAGAGTACACAAATGTAATGTACACAAACCCTAACTCTAGGCCCCAACCTAGGCAAGTAAGACCCCCATTTCCTAGAGGACCATGCTACAGATATCAGGGAGATCACCTCATTCGTGATTGCCCCTTACCTCCACCTACACAACCCCAGTTAGTGACAATTCAAGGCTTTTGTCAAGATTGTGGAAAGGAGCATCTCTTACAAGATTGCCCTAAGAATCCTAATAATATGCCAAAAATAACCCCAATTAACGTTATTGGGTTAGTAGTAGACTCTACAGGAAGTGTGACATCCACTGCACCAGTACAGGTAGTCACTCGAGCCCAGGCTTTGCAACAGAACCCAGGGATAGGTCCAGAGAAGAGTGCAGAGGTTAGTGAAACGGAGAGTATAGCCAAGAAACGGTTGAGAGCTTGGAGGGATAGTCGAGAAAGAATGAAAAGACAATGGTCTAAAAAGATGAGTGACTTAGAAGAAAGCATAAGTGAAACAAAAGCCAAAATTGTTGAGCTCACCTCTCAAACAAACTCTCACCTACCACCACCACCCTCATTTCCAACACCATCTAACCCACCATCTGCCCCCCTACCTCAGAACATCCCACCACCCCCTAGAGTAGGATCAGTGTTAGCTGACCCCACTCCTGAAGACATAGACATGATGCTTAAGGCATATCAGGCCAGAATCCAAGAAGGGCCAAATGTGACGGATCATGACAAGTGCTACCCTAGAGCTGACCTAGAGATAGAGAGAACCAAGCTATGTGCGAAAATGGTCGCATTGGCTCAAACCATGTTCGAAGCCAGTCGCCTTTTCAACTACTCAGGCTCAGCTAAGACACAATTGCACTTGGATGGACTCCTAGAGAAGTTAGAGAGCATAATTGCAAGATCTGCCAAGGAAGAAAAAAATCAAGAGAGAGATGAGGCAAGCAAAAACATAAGCCATCCCCCACAGGAAGCTTATGTGCCCAATTCCACTAGACCAGACACTTCCTCTTCTATGAATAGGTTCACTCCAGAATTCCTCTGAGAGATTCAAGAAGACAAATGGGCTAAAGAAAGTGAAGTCCCTCCTCCCATTGAACTTGTGGATGACACGCAGGATCAATTCCCACAAGATATTCCTTCCATTTATGGAGAGCAGGAGAGCACCCAGTCCCAAGAGAGATTAGACTTTGAGTCTAATTCTTTACAGGAATTACCCCACTTCACAGGCCCATGGGAAGCCAAGTTGACATGTATGAGAGCACCCACCGTCATGGTAAGAAACGAAGACTCAGTCATACCTAGGAATACGGAGGTAGTGAAAAACACTAAAGTGCAGTGCAACCTCACTTTAGAAGAGCTACTCAAAGTTAGGCCAGAGTTATGGAAACATGTAGCCAAACAAGTACCAAAGATAGCAAAACCTCGTTCCCAGGTAGGCTCTCAGAGGACAGTGCCAGAAATTCCTCTAGACAAGATAGGAGATATGAGTGAAGGTGAAGAAGGAAACACCTATCTTCCCATTACCCATCAGGGATACACCACCAAGGCCATTCTAGACTCAGGTGTAGGAGTTGCTATTGCTACCACTTCCCTATGGAAGCGGTGGGGCAAGCCAGCACTCAGGCCCACGAGGATGAAATTGCAAATGGCCGATGGCCATATAGAAAGACCCTTAGGACTACTTGAAGGAATAACTCTCACAACATGTGGTGTAGAGTTTGAGCACACATTTGCCATCTGTGATTTTAGCAAGAATCATGCCTACGAGATGATTTTGGGAAGACCATTTATGCGACAGTTGCAAGTGGTCCAGGATTGGGGAACCAATTCTTTGTATTTGCAACACTTAGGTGTTACGACCAAAGTCAATCTCAAAGATTACTCTCATAGAGATTTCCCTCCTATCCAATGGAATCCTATCCATAGAGCTAAAGATGATACAGAGTCGGTGCACTCCATGGGATCAGGATCCTCATGGATGCATGAAGACACTCACTTATGGATGTGAAAAGTGGCAGTAGAAGAGGAGAAGAGAGAAAATGCCAGAGAGATAGGTGCAAAAGAAACACACAGATCCATGCAAGACCCATCCTATGCACCTGTAGTGTTCCCTGACAAAGAATTTGAACCCCATGGCTGGGCAGAAATTTTAGCAACCATGGATGTAGCCATCAATGAAGAACAATGGACACCCCACTGTGACGAGGATGGCTATGACATTTCAGTCTTCTCCATAGAGCCAATCATGGGAGATGCAGTTTTAGAAGAGTGCGAACCTAACCCTGATGCATTTGAGGATGCGAGTGACTCTGATCTAGAGTCAATCATTATGGACCCACCTTTTGCATCAGATGAAGAATACTTCTATGAAGTAGAATTTCAACCCCAGAGGCACGGAGAGCTTACAAATGATGTAAGGCTAGCCACACATGTAACCCCTAAGGAAGAAGGAAAGAAAAGGAAGAAGAAAGAAGTCACACCAGAAGAGGAAGAATCTTTGTTTGAGGTCCCGGGAAATTTTAAGAAGTATGAGATAGATGATAGGAGAGTCATGATAAGAATGCCTAAACGAGAGGCACAATCAGGAGAAGCCTATGATAACAAAGAAACCACCAAGAAAATAGTAGTGGCCCTAGAAGAAGGAGAGGAGAGATGCACGTACATAGGCCATGACCTAACAGAGGAAGAAGAGCATGCGTTAATAGCCCTGCTAAGAGAATACATAGATGTGTTCGCTTGGAGTTACAAGGATTTGAAAGGCGTGGACCCCGACATATGCTCACACACAATCCCCATGACCTCGGATGCCAAACCCTCCAAGCAAAAGCCATACACATATAATGATAACTATGCTGCTAAGATCAAAGAGGAGATAGATAGACTGGTAGAAGCTGGATTCATCTATGAAATTGAGCACACTGAATGGGTATCCCCCATTGTTGTGGTGCCCAAGAAGAATGGCAAGCTGCGTGTATGCATTAACTTGAAGAAGGTCAATGCAGCCACAATTCGAGATAACTATCCGCTTCCTATCACAGAACATCTCTTAGAAAGAGTAGCCGGCAAGGAAGTGTACAGCTTCCTTGATGGATTTTCGGGCTACAATCAAGTAGCCATAGCTCCAGAAGATCAGCATAAGACAGCTTTTGCCACAGAGTGGGGTATATTTGCCTTTCGTGTAATGCCATTTGGGCTTACCAATGCTCCTGCAACCTTTCAGAGACTGATGTGCCACGTGTTTAAAGAGTTCTTGAGGAAGAACTTGGAAGTCTATGTTGATGACCTCTGTGCTCATTCCAACATTAGACAGACACATATACCAGAACTCAGACAAATCTTTGACAAATGCAGAGAATATCAAGTCTGCTTGAACCTAGAAAAATGTGTTTTCATGGTCAGGCAAGGCAAGATTTTAGGACACATAGTGTCAAGGAATGGCATATCCACTGATGAAGAGAAAGTAAGAGCCATAGCAGAGTTACCTAGGCCAAAGAATGTCAAGGAAGTACAAGCTTTCATGGGGCATTGTGGTTATTACCGACGGTTTATACACATGTATGCCATCATAGCAAGGCCTCTGTATGGACTCTTGACTAACTTTGAGTGGACTAATGAATGTGAGAATTCCTTCCAGGATCTTACACGAAGATTATGTTCAGCACCAATCTTGACCACACCAGATTGGAACAAGTCATTCCATGTTCATGTGGATGCCTCCAATTATGCTATTAGATGTGTACTTGCACAACCTATGGGCGAAGGCAATATGGATCTTCCAATTTCCTATGCTAGTAGACAATTGAATGCAGCTGAACGAAATTATACCACTACGGAGAGAGAAGGATTAGGCATGGTATATGTAGTTAAAAAGTTTAGACATTATTTGCTTGCAAATAGGTTTAAATTTTTCACTGACCATCAGGCATTGCTATATCTCGTAAACAAGCCATGCAATACAGGAAGATTAGTAAGATGGTTTCTCTTACTAATGGAATATGACTTTGAGGTAGTAGTGAGGAAAGGCAGGACTCACTTGAGAGCAGACCATCTCTCTAGGCTCACATCGGGAGAAGCCGCACAAGGAGTATCAGATGACCTTCCTGATGCTTACCTGTTTAATTTGGAAGTTGTACCTTAGTGGGCTAAGCCATTAGTGCCAGTATTGACATACGGGCCTAACCACCCAGTCATAAACACTCAAGGTAGAGAGGTAGTAAGAGCTCAGAAATACCACATCATGGCAGGAAGTATGTACAAGCACACAGATCAAGAGATATTGGCTTGTTGTGTGGAAGAGGATGAGTACGCTAAATGGTTGCAATTAGCACATGTAGGTGCATTAGAGCAACACTACTCAAAGCAACGAACCCTACAGATACTAAGGAGACTCGGAGTGCATTGGCCGACTATGGAAGCTGATGTCCAAAAGTTGTGCAAGGAATGCCCAATCTGTTGCACTAAACCACCTGTGGAACATGCCACTCTTTATCAAGTGTCCATAGTGCCAGATTGGAGTGAACCACTAGTATCCTTCTTGAGGACAAAAACATTCCCTCCAGACATGACTCTGGCTAGGAAAAGGAGTTTAGAAAAAGAAGCCTTGGATTACTCACTCATCGGTGATAATCTATACAAACGTGGTAAAGATGGTTACCTGAGACTATGTGTCCATGAGAGTGAATATCTCAAGATCTTGGAAACTGCACACCAAGGTGTAGCAGGAGGACACTTTGGACCAGATAGGGTGATCAAGGCAATACTATTTGCGGGCTTCTGGTGGCCGACCCTTCACATGGATGCACATACCTATGTGAAACGGTGTGATGTTTGTCAGAGAACTCAGTACCCTATACGCAAAGATGAGATGCCACTGAAACCTATGATGGGTGGACGTGCATTCTCTAAGTGGGGAATAGACTTTGTAGGTCCTATTAATCCCCCAGCCAAGGGTTCACATGCTGAATACATCATTGTTGCCACAGACTATCTAACAAAATGGGTTGAGGTAAAAGCCACAACGAAGAATGATGCTCAGACAACTGCCAACTGCTAAGTTCCTATTTGAGAATGTGTTCACAAGATACGGGCTACCTATAGAGCTAGTAAGTGATAGAGGCACTCACTTCTTGAATGAAGTTATTGAAAATCTGCTCCAAGAATTCTTGGTAGTACATAAGAAGTCTGCCCCCTATCACCCACAAGCTAATGGCCAAGCCGAAAGCACCAACAAGATTCTATGCAGTGTGCTTACTAAATTGGTGAATAATAAACGCTCTGATTGGGACAAACAGCTACACCATGTTGTATGGGCATAGCGAGTGGCCTATAAAACGGTACTCCAAGCCACACCTTTTCAGATGGTATTTGGCCAAAATGTTGTGCTACCTTTGGACTTCTTGATTCCCACATTGAGAATAGCACAGGAGCATGAGTGGATGGGTCATGAACTCTCTTCGAGAATTTTTTATCTTGAACGATTAGGTGAAACTAGACTAAGAGTTGCAGCAGGAATATATGCAGCTAAAAAACGACAGAAGGCGTACTTTGATGCCCATGTTAAGGATAAAGGATTAAAGGCCGGAGACTTAGTGTTGGTATATGCTCTGAAACAACATGCGAGAAAGCTAGAAAAACGTGGTTACGGACCTATGATCATAAACAAGATTTCGACTAGTGGAGCAGTACAACTAGCCACTTTAGAAGGTGATATCCTCCCTAGCTACATTAGCGGGTGCAGAGTCAAGTTGTATCAGGAACCGCTCAAAGAAGAAATGCTTAGTCGACTCAACACCGCTAAGAAACACAAAGAAGAAGAAAAACGAGTTCGAGAAGAAGCTCAAGCAGAAGCTTTAGAACGCATCCGGAGAATGAAGTTGAGGAGAGAGGGTAGAGAGCAACATAGGGCAGATGCATATGCAGATCAAGAATATCATGTGGCTATGTGTGAAGTTTCAGGTATCAGCTCTCATAGGATAATTGATCGGCGTCCTTTTATAACCTTAGAGATAGGACAAGGAAAGAGTGCAAGGACTGTAAGAGCCTTGATTGACTCAGGTGCAGCCACTAGTGCTGTTAAATTTTCGTACTGTCAAAAGTTGAAATTAACCGTCAATCCTATAGAAGCATATCTCATAGGAATTGGAGGTGTGGAAACCCCTTGCTTGGGCGAGGTGGAACTTCCCCTCTCCATTCAAGATGCTCCAATGACAGTTAAGGTACTAGTGTGTCAAGATGAGGATCTCACTGAGCCTCTGGTCTTGGGTCAAGAATGGATCTATGACCATGCAGTCAACTTAAACCTAAGAAGTGGACTTATTCAGGTATGGGTGAATCAGAGTAGAATTACAGTTGAGTTAGATAATGGAGCACTCAAGGAACTAGAAAAGGCACAGACTCCTGGTCCTTCCAGGGGTACACATGAAGTTGACCATGTTGTTCTTGTCCAAAGCTATGTGATGCAGAGGAATGGAGATCTCAATAAAGAAGTCAAGGCCTCGACGGAACTCTCCTCTTTTCCAAAGGCCAGAGGGAGGCAGCAACCAAAGGCAGATCAATTACTGAAGACTACCTATGCGGGAGGCCAAAAGAACGTGCGAAGCAGCATGACTCAGCCACTGAAACAATTGTGGGTGCGAAAAGGAGAGCGGCCTATGACCGTCAAGCAACAACAATCATCTCAACTTCCTATTAGTAATCAGCAACATGATACTAATAAGAAGACTTCCAAAGCTTCTTTTGAGAAAGTGAAAACTATCTGGGTACCCAAGAAGTCGATGAAGGCTGGCCCACAATCAAGGAAAATTTGGGTGCCTAAGGCTTGCTTGCGGGCTCAACTAGTCACACACAAATCACACCATACACAACAGGGTTCACTCTCTCAAGGAGTCGGTACCCACTCTTGTTTAATACGCACGAACACACAGTCGCCCAGAAGCACGCACAGACTCACTTGTAAATGGGTCCCAAAAACGCCTCATTCCCAAGCAGACATACTCATAAAGCCCTTCAGAGTCTCCACAAAACCAAAACCGAAAGCCATCCATTGTGTTTGGCAACCTAAGACTTGTAATAAACCCCCCGACCCCCATTTGTAAATTCATCTCCACTTGCTAACTACATCACTCATACACTGCATCTTTCCATCTAGCTCCTAGGACTATCCATTCATTAACTACACACACAGTCATCGAGCACTCACTGACCCACTAACCCATTACTCACCTCATGATAATGTTGTAACGGGGACAAAAAGTGTTCTATCTTGTCCATTACAATATTAACGCATGATCTATATTCTCACAGAACCAGCAAGCAAGCAATAACAATGGCAGAAGTAGGAGGCACCAGTTCCCAGGCAGGGTCTAGCGCACAGATTGTGGACATTGAAACCCTCCTCCTCGAACCACCACTCACCGAGAGACCTCAAGAACTTCAAGTTGTGCATGTTCTCCCGATTCAGGATCCTCCTCAGGGACACACTTCTCAAGTGGGGAAACATGCTCATTGGTTTAGTGATATCGCAGGGCCATTGGGTGATGGCACCTATTTCTGGGAGGCAGAAATTGAATTCAATGGCAAATGGGGACGTTACCATTTCTTCACTTGTGAATTTGAAAACTATCATAATGCAGAAGTAATGCGATCGGTTTGGACCAAAGCGGGATTGGATAGCTACTTCAGAGGACATTTGCCTAAGCCAGATTTCCTACGCTGCTCCTACTTTATCAGTACCATCACTCCTAGCAGGGCCAAGGGAGGCGATAGTACTTTTGTGCTACCCTCACTATTGCCAGGCCACGAACTCAAGAGATTCAAACTGACCCTCAATTTGGTACGGGCAGCATTGAACATGCAAGGAATGCATATCCCCACTGAGAAAGAACTAATGGTTCCAGGCAGGATGAAGCATAAGGATCTCAACAAATTGAAGGACATGGTCGCAATGACACCTACCATTGCTCTACACCTACGAACTATCATGCAACATTTTGCTTTTCCGGCCCAAGAACGGTTCACTATGCCACCAAAAAAGATATGGTTCAGCTTGTACTTGGCGGAGACAGAGAACCTCACCATCAACATACCACACTGGATCATCAATCAAATACACCTAGCCCATCAACGGTGGAATAAGAAACAGAAAAATGTACTTCATGGATGTTGTGCTCTCACAAGAATAATTTACAGGTGCTTAGCGTACGACGTGCCCATCCAAAGAGCACTAGTATGGTCCAGGGCTCAAGAGTTCCAAAGACGACTATCAACAGCGGGTCCTCCATCGAAGAAGATGAGAGGGGGAGTTCAATTACCATGCGCTCAACCAAGGGGAGCCACTACCACACCCGAGGTGACTCCTCCACAAACGAGGCGTGTCCGACCATTCACCATTCGCCTACCTAGACCAAGTGCAGAAGGACCCAACCTGGTGTTTCCTCCTATTCCTTCAGACTTGGAGTTCCCTCAAGGTTACACCCTTGCTGATCTAACAGATGAAGAAATTGACCGTTTGATCAATGAATCTAACCTGGAGACAGAAGCGGAGCAGACCCAAGAACAACAACCCACGACTACAACTTCAGCCCCGACCCAACCGGGAGTAGTAGAAGTAGAAGACGATGAAGAAGAGACAGAAGAACAAGAGGCACACGAAGAGTATGATCAAGAATATGAAGAACTTTCACAACTAGCAAGTGCCCCGGCATACTCGGCCCAAATAAAAAGATTATACGAAACCATGAAGCGGGTCCAGGAGCAACACAAGCTGTCGCTTGAAACAGGAAAGATGATCATGAGTCAAATGTTAGCCGAGGAAGGTGTGGATGACATGTTCATAGAATCAATGAACCTGCACGCTGATGCAGTGGGCTTAGATGAGGTTGTTCATGAAGCCATGACTTATATTAATCGATTTGAGAAACGTGTACCTACCCGTCCCATGCGATCTGGCAAACAAATACACATCAATGTATCAGAACCAGGGGGCAACACACAAACAGAAGAACATCAGGAGGAACCACTCTCACCACCCACCTCACCTCTCAATACACATGTCACCTCACCACCTGACACTACCACACCTATTTCTACCATTACCACAGTCGTCATGGGAATTCCTCTCTCTCCTGGAATCCAAGTCGGAGGAGTTGCCATGCCCACCTACACAACACTCTTCACAAATATCACATCCACCCCACCCACTGTTCCCATCTTTACAGTCACACACACATTCGACACAATGGAGACATCACCAGCCACAGCACCACTCCCACCCCCCACACAACCTCAATCTCCCATACCCCCTCCACCTACCTCACCACTTGACTCCACAGCATTTACAACTCCCTTCCCCTTCCCCATCCCCCCTGCATCTTCATCTTTCCATGCATCGTTTAATGTAAATAGTATATTCATAGCATTACATCAATGCGTGTATCAACTTTAGAATGAGTATCAGGCTCTCGAAGACCGTCATCATCAGCTGACGACGAATCATCAACAACTACAAAGACGGCTTACAAGCATAGAAGGAGAAAATGCAGACCTCAATCAACGCTACACCACTCTTGAGCAAGCTCATCAAACCCTCCTAGAGACACCCCAACCACCACAAGAGTCAGGTGTCAAACAACTCGAAGCCTTACTGGAGGTTTACCAAACAGATAATCTGAGAGTCCGATAAAATTTAACTGTACTCCGAAAACACATGGCTACAGCCCTTGAAGAAAACAAACGTTTGCAGAAACAAAACGAAGAAAACCTAGAAGCTTCCATGGAAGTCTCTCCCCATGAAATTGACCCAGAACAATTCAAAGCAGTTCCCTCAGAGACCATGAAAACCATCTTGGAAAGCTATGCTGATTTATTAGAAGCACATGATGATTTGGAAAGAGAACGGGATGAACTACGTATCCAGCTCAGGGAACAGGAGGCACAACCCAAAGTCATAGAAACGACCTCGACTTCAGCAGAAGTAAAGCATTGACAGAGCAGGTGGCATAGCTGTAGAAGAAGTTACTGCAATATGAAAGGCAGCCCTCTCCAGTTGTAGAACCAGAGCCTGAGGACTTGGTACCCATTGAGGTGGACGAAACGTATGAGGAACCATATGTTCCTATGCCGATGCCAGGTGGCGCCCAGACCTCAGAAGGAATGGATACCTTAGAAGTTGAAGTACCTGAATGGCTCCAGACACTAGAGAAAACAGCAACAACCCATGAAGATCGAGTGGCAATTCAAATCCAATCAATGGCAAAGTTAGAAGACACCATCATAAAGTCAGAATATTTCCGCAGCATGTCTCATCATAGATGGATCGGCACCAACGATGATCAATATGTGCCATATTGTGTACTCCTTGCATATTACAACGCAGAGATTCAACGCAGATGTGGCAAACCTCCAACTTTCGCCACACAATTTGGGCCCGATGATATCCCAGAAAGTGCTAAGAAAGGATCTATTCATCAACCCACCTGGAGGATCCGTCTTCTTGAGACCTACCCAGAGATGGTTCGTACTTGGACTAACATGCCACTTTTTATTAAATACAATCCTTGTTATGTTCCAGTCCTCCGCAGGCACACCTGGCCAGAGTTTACAATTGCTTTCAAGAACAAGGTTGCGCAAAGTGGTTAAACTATGTTTATCTAGCACCTCCTCAAGGACCTCCCACTGTGAATTACATGATTTCTACCATCCGTCACTAGAGCATTCGACTACGGAATACCCCCGATGTGATGGCCCAAATGTGCATGAAAATCTTTGAACTAATGCTAATCACATTCAGGACATTCAAGAATATGAAAGACCCCCACTTCTCAGGTGTTGGCTTTCTTACAAGCAACCAAGATTTGGTATACGACATGAGTACCACCCCATCAATAGAGGTAATATATGCTTGGCACGCCAGAATAAAGTACCTCCCAGCTTGCTTTAAACAGACATTCGAGGAGATGTTCGTAACAGGATTCTGGGAATATCACTCAGAAATATTTGTACCCAGGCCCTCACATCTCCTCCACTTATTTGCTGTGGAGAGAACCATCCATTCAGAACAACTGCAGGTGCCACATCCGGACGTACCAGGACCAGTGAATTGGGATGCATTGTTAACAGATCTAGCACAGGGGCTACGATTAGAAGAACACCACCTCGCTGCCGATGTTGTCCAATATTATGTCCAAAGCACTGCTAGACAAGGGTCTGTCAGAGACGACAGATTCGAGAGAGGGGGGGGGTGTTGGCAGTAGTCAAGGAACCGAAGGATTCACAAGACAAGGAAGCCTACGAAGGGAGCCGGAGCGAAGAGACAGCACAAGCAGGCACAGTAGTCAAAGAAGATCTGGCAAGTAGGCCATTTAAATTTTTCAGGCATCAAAGAGTTGGGCACACAAGAAGAAAGAGCAAGTAGGGAGCTCCAGGAAATGTATGTCAAAATGTTAGAAGAAATCCCTACAAAAATAGTGATTTTCATCACTAAAAACCATTGTAAATACCATTTCATATTTTTGTAGCTCCATTTTGTGCAAGCCAAGGAGTCCTTGAGCTTGAGGAGCTTTAGAAGTACCTACCTATCAGTTTTCACATTTTTTAGACTCCGTTTGAACCTCTAAATAGGATAGAGAACCTAATTTTTAACTAGGCCGGACACTAGGTCTGGACAAGGCCAAAACCTAGTCAAAAACTATAAATAGAGCTAGAGAGCTCATTTTTGAGGTTAGCTTGTAATTGAATTGAACTTCTATGAGCTTTTTGAAAGTAATCTAAGAACTCCATTGCTTCTCACTCTTTGTCTTGTCGTGTGTGCGCGTGTGTGTGTATGTGTGTGCATGTTAGTGTGCTTCTCACTCACGCATTTGTGCCTTCACTTGCTCGAGGTCATCACTTTGGATATGTACTCACTTTGAGACAAGTATATGCATCTTTTACTCCTATCACAAGTAATGCGCATGCCAAGAATATGTTGGCATCCCCCAAATCCTTCATATCAAATGTCTGATTCAACGTCCTTTTGAGAATTGACAAGTGATGGGAGGACTTCCCAGCAATCAACATATCATCGACATAAAGTATCAAGCATATCAAGCTGCCATCTGAGCATCTCTTTGTGTAGAGACAATGATCCTCATTGCTTAGAGAATAGCCTTGGGACTTCATAAAAGCATCAAACTTTTGGTACCATTGTCTAGGAGACTATTTAAGTCCATACAAGCTCTTCTTGAGCTTACAAACTAGACTTTCCTTGCCAGGAACTACATAACCCTCTGGTTGTTCCATATAGATCTCATTTGTAAGATCTCCATGCAAGAAAGCAGTTTTCACATCCATTTGGACTAGCTCTAAGTCCTCCATTGCAACAAATCCAAGCAACATGCACAAAGTAGTCATCTTGACCACTGGAGATAAGATTTCCTCAAAATCAACACCATGTTGCTTAAAACCCTTTGCAACCAGTCGTGCTTTATACTTTGGAGAAGCACTCTCTGATGTGAATTTCAGCTTATATACGCATTTACATGGTAAAGATATCCTATCCTTTGGCAAGTACCATTCCAATCCCAAGTACCATTCCTATCCTTTGGCAAGTACCTATCCAATCCCAAGTACCATTCTTGAGAATAGAATCCAACTCACTCATCATGGCACACTCCCACTTGACATGATCCTCTATCTGCATAGTCTCTTTGTAGTAAGAAGGCTCATCGGCATCTGTTAACATAACAAAATCTAAACCTGGAACATATCTATCAGGTGGATGTGAGACACGTGTAGAACGTCTCAATGGTTGTTGAACAGGAACATGTGCAAACTAGTCAGAATGGACATTCTCTTGAACATCCCTTTGTGTAGCATTTTTATGCATGCTAACTGGAGGACTAGTATCCTCAAACACCACTCTTCTCACTTCAACCTCCTTAATGGGTTGTTTATGCATCTTAGACTCATTAAAAATATTTTCACTACTTCTAATCACTGACCATGTTTCAAGATCCCATAAGCGATATCAAAATTGTCCTTCTCGACCATATCCAAGAAAAATGCATTTCTTTGATTTATGGTCCAACTTTTATCTAAGATTCTTGGGTATATGAACATATGCTTCACACCCAAAAACTCAAAGATGATCATAATATGTTGGCTTCCCTATCCACAACTCTTGTGCCACTTTCAGACCTTTGGCAGTACTAGGTGAAAGGTTAATCACATGAACTGCAGTCAATACTGCTTCTGCCCAAAAACCATGTGAGAGGTTTGCATGATGCAACATAGAGACTACTCTATCTTGAATAGTTCTATTCATCCTCTCAGCTACACCATTTTGTACTGGGGTATAAGGAGTTGTAAACTCTCTACAAATCCCGCTAGACTGACAGAAAAGGCTGAATTCATGTGAGGTATACTCACACCCCCATCTAAACGTAAAGCCTTAATCTTAGTTCCTTTTTCAGTCTCAACTGAAGCAAGCCATTTTCTGAAAATAGGGAATACCTCATCCTTCAATTTGATAGGATATACCCAAACTTTTCTAGTAGCATCATCTATGAAAGTGAAAAAGTAGAGAGAACCACCTAAGGACCTAGTGGGCATAGGACCACACACATCTGTATGAATGAGATCTAAAGGCTGAATTGAAGAGTCAATGTGCGTTCTATGCACATTTCTGGTTTGCTTTCCATATTGACAATGCTCATAAAATGAAAAATCGGAGAAAGATAACACAGGTAAGTAGCCAGAACGAGAAAGATTTTCCATTCCACTACAAGATATATGGCCATGTGACCATGCCAAATACAAGCCATAGGTTGTTCAGTAACAGCTAACAAGTGCTCTTTCTATGATACAAATAAAAGATAAAGTGGGCCAACTTTGCTCCCTTTTGCAATAACCATATTTCCCTTTGATATGCGAAAGGACTGAGCATAGAAGACCACCTTGTAAACAAGGTCATCAAGTTGACCAATTGACATCAAACTGCATGATAACTGAGGTACATGGCATACATTATGCATAGTAAATTTTGAACCATCAATGAACTGCACAACCACATCTCCAATCCCCATAGCAGCACACTAATAAGAGTCACCAAGTCTCACGGTACCAAGAGACTTTGTTGCATAATTAGAGAACCATTCTCTATGTGGTCTCACACGAAAAGAAGCACCATTTCTAGCAGCCATGTGTGGGAAAGAGAATCATCCATAAGCGCCTCAGATGGCACAGTACTATCAAATGTCAACACATTAGCATCATCAAAAATAGCATTAATTTCTTCAATCTTCACAGTCGAAGTAGATGGTGTAGGTAATTGTTTAACATGCCCATCAATGTTCTGTCCTTTACCTTTGGCATTCTTTAATGCATAATAGTCTTTCTTCATATATCCTTTCTTATGACAATAATGGCATTTGATATCCCTCTTCCTTGATTTACTTCTACTCTTATTTCGTTGACCATTCTTTTCCTTGTTCTTGCTCCTACCACGTTGCTGATTCTTTCCTTGGTAAGAATCACGAACATTATATGCATCTCTACTCTGAGTGCCAACCATAGATTTTCTACGAATCTCCTCACTCAAGAGTGCTCCACGTATGTCATCATAGATAAGTTTACCACGAGGTGCACTAGTGCTAATAGGTGTGCAAAACGTATCCCATGATGATGGCAGGGTGCATAACAGCAGTACTGCTTTCATTTCATTATACATATCCATTTTCTGAGCCTGTAACTGGGAGAATATAGCATCAAACTCATTCAGATGAGCAGCAACACTATATGTGTCCTTCATACGAAGGTCATATAATTTTCTCATCATATACACTTTATTTGATGCCGTCTCTTTTTCATATGTATTGCTTAACTTCTTCCAAAGCTCCTCTGCACTTTCACAGTCTAATAATGTAAAGTAAACATTATCTTCCAGGTGCAAGCGAATGGTAGACCTAGCCATTTCATCTAACTCATCCCAATCATCTTCATCCATGTCAATAGGCTTCTCTGAAATCCCATTTATTGGCTTCCATTGCCTCCTTTGAATCAGCACATCTTTAGTCTGATTCTTCCATAGAGCAAAGTTTGTGCCATCAAATTTTCGGATCTCAAAATGGTCTTTGCCCTGCAAGTTATAGCTCCTCCTCGGAACATTGGCACTAGACCCTGATCCACCAGATGTGCTTGAGACCTCTGATGCCATGATGGTAGAGAACTGAATAGAATGATAATGGAGCTAGAAGAGTCCAAACACCAACAAATAAGTGTATCAAGGAGTAAATCAACCAATGTATAGTTGACAAAACCAAAAATCTAGAAAAATTCTGCCAAAGTATCCTCTACAAAATGAGCATCTGACCAGTGTCAAAATATCATAAAACTGCAAGTACTGACATGTTTGCCTGATACTGACTCCACTGCATATAATCGGTTACCCAATAGAAGCAAAATAGGTTTATCGAGCACCTATGAACAACTATCATACATCTCCTATAGCGAGGCTGGATAAGTCTTCCACCTGCATCACCGAAGAGACCCCAACATCTGGGTGTCTCCCAATTAAGAAAACCTCACCACGACCCTCTTTTTCAAATGTAAAAGCCTTTATGCAAAAACATAACCGCTATATCAATGATCACATGGACGTACATAAGCGGTATCCAGAGAAGCGTACATGGTGTGTATGTGCTCAATATATGCAATAAAGTGACACTAAAAGGCTGAATGCATAGCCCAAAAACTAGCCAACAACACTTGCAAGTGTCTGTCAACTCGGATGTTTTAGGCTCAAAAGACCTGCATAAATTTGCAGCAGTTGCTCCCACCAAAACTGAACAAATGAATCCACATAATTTACTCCACTTAATTCAAATTAATCCATGTTGTTTACTCCACTTAATTCAAATGAATCCACATTCTTTAATCCACTTAATTCAGATGTGGATCCATTTGAATTAAGCGGAGTAAATGATGTGGATTCATTTGAAATATGTGGATTAAATGATGTGGATTCATTTGAATTAAGTGGATTAAATGATGTGGATTCATTTGAACTATGTGGATTAAATGTTATGAATTCATTTGAATTAAGTGGATTAAATGATGTGGATTCATTTGAACTACGTGCATTAAATGATGAGGATTCATTTGAATTAAGTAAAGTAAATGATGTGGCTTCATTTAAAATATGTGGATTAAATGATGTGGATTCATTTGAATTAACTAAATTAAATGATGTGCATTCCTTTGAATTAAGTAAATTAAATTATGTGGATTGATTTGAACTATGTGGATTAAATGATGTGGATTCATTTGAAGTGGAGTAAATGATGTGGATTCATTTGAAATGTGTGGATTAAAGGATGGGGATTCATTTGATTTAAGTGGATTAAATGATGTGGATTCATTTGAACTATGAGGATTAAATGATATGGATTCATTTGAATAAAGTGGACTAACTAATGTGGATTCATTTTAATTCATTGTTTTTGTTTTGCAGATTTGAAAGTAAAGCATGGAAAGAATGCCAGATGTGAATAATGACCTTGATCATGCTGAATCTCAAAGGGTTTTGTTTGAATAGAATGCTCAATTTGCACAATCGAGATTACCATTTTTATTCCACAAAGATTTGGAACCAGAGGGGCTAGAAGAAGAACCATTATCAATGAAAGAAGTAAAAAGACTACGTCCAAATCATTTTGTTTGTGATGTTCTCATTCGAGTTATAGGAAGGGCGAAAGAAATAGCACCATCAAAGCTTTTTTGAGTTACAACATAAAGGATTTATAGAAATTCTACTTCAACACTGTTCAAGTTGAAAGATCATTACCAAATTATAATCAAATAGCACTATATTTCATTCAAAAAGTTTTTGCACAGGATATTTTTCATCGATGTGTCGATTGGGATGATCGTCCGAAGAATGCAGGTATAGGTATGGGTCATATTCAAAATCGTGAAAAATTTCGTAATGGACATAAAGGCCCTCTTCCTCGAAAGCGGCCCTACATTCTACTACCTGAAGAACATAGCCTTATCCATGATTTCATCATCACATGGAGCAAAATTATACAATGAAGGATTAACAACTCTTGGATTACGAAAAACAATTGATGATCAACAAAAGAGAATTGATGATTTAGAAAATCAAGTGAAAATTTTACAAATATCTCTCCATGAATATAAGAACAAATATCGAAGACTATCACAGGCATCATCATTTATTCAATCAAAAAAACACTAAATAAACAAGCCATTTTTTGTAATCAACAACATCACTTTATGATAAAGACATCATTTTTGCAATTGAATCTAACCAGAGTATTCAGAGTACATCATTTTCTTCATTTTGAATATCATCATCTTTTACAAGTACCATGACATTTGTTTCTTCCATGTCTGAACCATCGGTGTGATCTACATCTAAATCATGATCATTCCATGAATCATTTGTTAAACTTCCATGAGTTGGAAATTCTCCAAAAGTTTGTTGTGCTGCTATAGAAGCTATCTTGGTTGAAGCATGTAACAAATGCATATTACAAAAAACATATACCAAATCATTGACACGTGATACACTTAAGTGATTTCTTCATTTTTAATGAAGAAAATCATATGCACTCCAATTACGTTCACAAAGTTGTTACGGAAAGCACTCTCATAGCTATATGTTGCAACTCCACTGCTTCACATCCATACTCTTTCCACCATATAGGAGGTGGATGCTTTTGAATCACTTCAATGTGCCATAAATCTCCAAAATATCCTTATCAATTTACAAAAGCTACTCTCTGGTGGAATGCATCTTGACCATATGTGCCTAGAAGTAATAGTTGACACATCGTTTTGAAATTTTCCGTGACTTCTTTGTTTGATGCTTGACCATTGAGTTGAAATGTTGGATCCAAGACAAACATTGTTCCATGTAAATGAGTATGCATTTACATCCATCTTTTCTCTGTTAACGATACAATCTGTGTTTTTCCTCGTAATGAAAATTGAAATTCTTTCTCTTTTTGAATAACTTTTGATATAATCCAAAAAAATTTCCTATCACAAGCTTATGGGTATCAACAATTTGTAAAAGTTCCCCAAAAGATTTAGTGATACCAAAAAAAATTTCAAGATTATGCCAAACATTTTGTGACTGTATTAGAGACATACACTTTGAGGCCATTGTTTTTACTACATGCATCCAGTCCACTCTTTCTTGACATAGCTACATAAATGGAGTACATGTCTCTTGATTATTCTCAAAAATAGTTTGTGATACTTGAGTAGAAACATCATTAAGATCCTCTATTGTCATTGATACATCTACTCGTTCTTGCTCTACATCGGGACACTTCGAAAGTGCTATGAACTACTCATGCTCCTAAATCTTTTGGATGTGACGCCTTGAGATTTATGTTTGTGTACCCATATATCCCTGTCTAGATTAGAGCATCCTGCCACATTATTACATGTACTAAGAAGATGTTCTTTTATCTGAGTTGCATTTCCTACATAATGATGTCCACAAGATTTATATTGTATTGTGGACACTGTTTTACCCTGTTGATGAATAATCACATATGGCCATTTTTTTCCCTTTCTCATAATGATTTGTTGGGTTGTAGGGTATGCACACACCCACAATTGTGCATAGGAACCCTCCCTAGGCCATAATAATATCTCTTTTTGTATCTACTTAGGATTTCACATAAAAACCCTCCCTTAGACACTTTTTAATATTTCTCCTAAAAGTAAAGCTTTGGAGCCTTGTAAATGCTCACATATTTGAAGAAGTCTAGAAAAATCCCCACGCGCACGTATTCTCTTTCCTTTTGTGATTTGGTTGTTAGAGAATATTTGAAAAGATCTTTTTGAGATATGATAGTTAACCATGTGCTCCTTTTTGACTAGTCAAAAGGAGCACATGGGGGAATTGTGTTGAGCCTATAAATAGAGGCTCATTTCTTGTAAAAGGAGGTCCCTTGGCCATGGCCTTGGCCTCCATTTTGTTAATGGAAGAAGGTGTCATTTGGTTTCATCCAAATCCTTGTGTGCAATGGCGTTGGTCTTGGTGTATGGATTTGCATGTGTGTGTGCATGGTTGGGAGAATGTTCCCCTTGCTCCTTGTGATGTTGGCCATTGTTGCCATTGCTCCATGAGCGTGGGTGAACCTCTCCTCTCATTCTTTGCCCCAACTTGGAGAAGCTTCTCACTTCCATGTGAGGCAGTTAGGGTCTGTTGCTCCCCTTTTCTCAACATTTTGGCACCATTGCCGGGGATGTCGGCCTTTAGCCGTTGGTTTTTTCAAGTTTGCGTGTCCATATTTCGTGAGATGCACCTTGACACTTGGAGGAGGATGAATACGTGTGGCCTTCGATTGGTCAGGGGTACCCCTTATTCCTCAAATTTTGAGTAGTTTAGATATTTATTTTTGTTTGTTGCACAAAAACATCCCCTAACCCCCTCTCTCTCTCACTCTCTCATATACACACTCCTACACACATTGGGCATCATTTTTCACCTCTATCACCCCTTTTTAGTGATGGCCTTGGGTAGAGGGATGAGGGGTACCTCCTCTTTGGCCCCATCCTTCTGTTCAATTTTCAAGAAAAAAATTCCCACAAAAAGAGAAGTTCTAGAAGTTTGGAGTTTTAAAATCCTACGAGCCCACTCCCTCCATTCAAATTTGCCAAAAAAAAAATTTGGAACTCTTTGTCTAACAACTGTAGTCATGAATTCGCAAGTGGGAACCAAGGGAGGATTGAAATGCATTTACTCTCTCTCCTTGGATGCCAAGTTGCCAACTGTGTGGCCAATTCATATCAGTTTTTGGATTTCCAATTCGTCATGAGTAAATGTGGGCACGATGAAACAGGATTGCACTCACGAGGGTAGGTAAGACCTTAACTCTGGCGACATATTGCGACATGGCGCGCATGGCCTCTCACTCCTATTTTTCTTGTGCACGGAGTCAGTTTTCTTTTCGACATGTTGAGCTATGCTCCATGCTAGGCTATGCCTACATCTCCCATCTGCGTACGCGTCGGGGTTGAGTATCTGCTCCCCACGATTCGTCCATTCAGGCATGCACGATTGAGTTCTAATGAACGTCCCCTCGCTGTCCTTCAGTTCATATTTCTCCTCTCATCTTTGCTAGTATCTGACCTTGCATATCGTTGGTTTGGTGCACGTCTGTTGCTCTACAACCATCCCCGCAGCGAGATTATATCATGACTACGGTGGCTCGTTTTTGTCTGAAGTGGGCTTTCACCCCTGTTGTGCTGATCGAAGCTCTTGGTTTACATGCGTCCCTTGGCTTCTATTGTTGAAGGAAGCTCTACTGCATTATCTATCCTCTGGCATTCACCATGAAGTGAAGGTTGGGGTTTATGCAAGCTCTCCGAGGGTGTGTTGGTCCGTATGTTGAGTTCTGTCCCTCACCTGATAAGATTTACCATGTATCAAGCTTTGGCTCTCATGCCATCTCTCTGCATGAGGTTCTTTTGAGCGGAAAAATGCTCGTCGATGGATCATTCTCCAAAAGTGTGATTTGGACCATGGTGTGCTATGGCAAGGACGATGATTGTTGTGCTTATTTTGTTGGGTTGATGACTACTGTCGACATCTGTTACTATCCATGATTATCAATCTGTCATAGTCGAATGATATAATTTTTGCGGATAAGCATGGTGTATGCACTATTTCTAGGAATATCGAGGACCAATTTTTGTATTTGTGTGTGTCTCAGTAGTATATGAGGTGCTCGATGATGTGCACATCATCATGGAATCGTTATGTTTACTATGCATCTAAAATATGAATGATTAAACTTAAGTACCTTCGAGAGTGTGATCTCTGATTTTGGTTGTGGCATCTCGTGGTAATATAAATTTGGGGTTTGTTTCAATATGCTCATGTTCCTGTGTATTTCTGTAGGTATTGAGGAATGGCTTGAGTATGTTTCAATATGCTCATTCACTCTCGATGAAGGGGCTGAACTCCTTTACTCTCAGGAATGGCTCGCCTATTTGTTGCTATTAATTTGCTGAGTTTGAATCCTGAAGACTTTGGGCATGACTGCGAGTTTGAAGCCTAGGCGTTGCGACAAGCAAGATTTTTATCACTAAAAATTTTTTTTTTCTCTCTGTTGAGATGGAGCATGATGTTCCATTTTTTACCATGGCGTTGTGGGTTAGATTTCTACCTTGGGAGAAAGATCTTCTTATAATTATGACTGTTTTTTGTAATGCTTCCCTTGTAATAGCTATTGATAGGGAGGAATTTCTTGATTATTATGAAGGATTTGATTCTCGGAGTGGTGTTCTTGTTCTAGAAATTTGCAGGGAGCGGTAATGATCCTCTGAACTCGAACGTGAATGCTATGCCAACAGTCCTACTATGTCACATGCACAACTATGGGAATTATACTTCATCCTGCACCTACTCGCAGTATTTCTATGGGAGCATGTGAGTCCTTGGGAACAACATGAATATTTTTGGATCTATTTGTTTTTGTCTATGACGTTCGGTCACATACCTCCATGCTTAAGTCTTGTCTTTTTCATGCTCATGAACCATGCAATTGCCCCCTCTTAGGTTGCTTGGCAGCTTTATATTCTTCATGGTGTTTTTCATATCCTTGGGGGTTAGCTCTCCGATTCTATATCTAGGACTACCTTTCTGTGTGGTCGTCTTGCTTCCCTAGCCTATGAACAGTGGATTTCCATGCCTCTTGAGTGATGACGCAAGTCATATAGCCACTAAAGTAACTACTAAAGCATCAAATAAACAGCAGAGATATGAATTTCTTCCATGCTTGATCAACGTGGAGTTGAGAATGGGTATTGCTGATGTTGCCATATAGAATTTACAAGAAGAACTTGGACATTCATTGCCATTCTCGATGATCTGTTGAGTGTGTCTTAGAAACCAATCATAGTATACCCAACCTTGAAGCTTTTCAGGTATGACCTTCCTCATCCTTTGTGGCTTTAGTCCATACTTGATCAGGTTTTGCTTCATCCCCATGGGTTGAATCTTGTTGATCATCTCTTTTGGGAGTCTGTTTTCCTCTTACTCCGCACTCTGGACTGTCGACTACAGAGTAAAAAAATGAATAAGCGTTCTTGAACCTAGGCAAGAAAACTGAAAACTTGAAAACAAGCAACCCTAGGTGTGTAAGTTAAGTGTAAGATCTGCTGGTGTGTCCTTAGCTTTATTTAAAGCTAGGGGAATGAATGTCCTAGGAATTTATTGCACGCTTTATGGGGGTAGCCCTCTTTGTGTCTCATGAGGTAAGTTGTCATATGCTAGTGGCTGTATTTTGTGTTTGTCAACCAAAACTTCTGAGTCTTGCAAGTGCTGTGAATAGACAGAATGCTGGATGATGAATTTTGTCATATGACATTTGGTGACAGTTGAAGGAGGGCCAAACTCTAGATTACTTGTCATGTCAACATGCGTTGATACTCTATATCCCTAAAGCTAGGAATCTTGCCTCATGCCAACTCGTCGTAGCTATATGTAATAAGGCGCTTGATTTTTTGTATAAGATGATTCCCTCTTGTCAGGGTTGTTGCCCACGTAGACTCCGTTATTAGAGAAAAATCAATGCTGAGGTTGGCCGAGTTTGTGTTTGTCCCGCTTTAAAGACATTTATGGAGAAGTTTGTGGGTGCTTTGCTAAAAGTCCTCGCCTCAATGTATTAACTAATCCCATGTGGTTGATTGATTATTGTAGTGCAAGGTTTAATGTTGAAAAGAGAACATGCTTCAATTTGAGCTTGTAGGTGCAAAATGCTTCCTAAGGTTGGGGGAGCTCACAACACTTACATTTGCAGGGACACATTGGAGTGCATAAATAGGGAATTGTTTTTTTTTTGCTAAAGCAGGCATTCTTTTTTATTGTTGCATGTCACCTATAGGTATTGGAAATCTATCAATGACCATGCGTGTTAAATATTTCTTGATATGCTCTGCCTCGTTGATTGCCTTACTGTTCAACTCGGGGTTATCATTAGAAAGCATTGAGAAAGTAGAATATTTTTTGGTGTTCGTGGATGCATTGGGCTTGTCTTTGATTTCCTCCAACATGAGATGAATGTCTTCATTCTAATTGCTCATCATGAATCTATCTTGAGTGTTACATGTTGAAACAGAAGTTGATGGTGTCTCGGATTTGATGGTTGATCTTTTGTAGAAGGGCCTGATATCATTTGGAGCAGATAATAGACTTCTCTAGGGGGGAAACCAGTTACATGGGTTAAGGGCAGGCTTCGAGATGCCATGCTTCGCTTGCTGTTTGGTTTTAAATATCATATGTGCTTTCTGTTAGTTCTGGGAGTTGTAGGTTTTAAAGCCCCACCAAGGAGTGATACACATGTTGATGCCTCTAGGCACCTCATATCTATGCATTTATCCTATATATGATCTTTTTGCTTGATGGAAAGCTTGAAGGTGACTGGAGCATGTTGATTCTTCTCCTTGGGGAAGGAGTCCCTTATGATGATTAAAGAAGCCTTTGATTTGAAAGAAAGAGGAGGGTGCTTTCTGGGCTTGTGAAGTTTCTATCGCATAATCATTAGAAATGGATAAAATTGTTTGGTTCTTCATCCATATGTTTGTGTGGTTGCATATGATCATGTATGTTTGAAAGGAAATTTGTATGCTAAGATTGGCTTGCTCCAGGAGAGTGTTTGCTCAATATTTTTGGCATAGAAGCTAAAGGGTTTATCCAATTTGTTTTGATCTAGCATTGGTATGAATGTTGCTTGATATCCATTGACCCACTAACAGAAAGGAGGTATAATGCTACAAAACTCTTGCTACATGCAAATGCATCTCTCTTGATTCTATTGTTTATTAGAGCAAGTGGCTGCTTCTAGTAAAATTCCTAGGTTGGGTACATAATGCATATACTTCAAAATGTTCTTCATGATGTGAGCACGTATTTTTTAAAAGGATATTTGCAGGTGAACATGTGCATAGGGGGTTGAAATTCTTAGACCTGAACTAAATTAAGTGTGACGTCAAAAATGAGTGATTGTTTTTTGCTAGGGAAGTAACTCTCTAGTTCCACATTCCTCATTTAAGGCTTTTTCATAATGCATTGCAGGTGACCACACTCAGAATTTCAGCATTGATCCTCCTTACCTCCTATAGATGATTTTCTATTGTGCTTGTAGAATGATAGAAGTCATAACGTTGCACTATTGCCTAATCATTTTGTGAACACATACCACTCATGTTAAATTGTAAGCTTGCTGACTAGGAGCATACTATAAATGATGGCAGGACCATATGCTACATTCATCCCATGCTTTACATTGCAAAATGTCACACACTCACTTGGAAATAACAGATTATGGCATCATTTTTTGGAGTGCAAAGATGAGAAGGTTTTCAAGAGCTCTTCTCATTAGAAGATCAAGTCCTAAGTGAAAGATGTTCCATGAAGTGGAAACTAAACATGGAATTACATTTTGTGGCTGCTTCTTTTCAAATTCAGTCTACTTGTTGTGTATGTTTAAATTTGAGGGATTGGAGCTTTGAGAGAAGGCACAATGGATGGAGGTTGGGCTGACTGCCCCCCAAGGGGATTGTGTCGCCCAGCTTTGAAGATTGAAGATTTGCATATTGAAGTAAAGATTGAAGACTGTTGCCTGAAGCTTTGCAGACTGAAGAATTGCAAAATTTTGAAGATCAGAAGAGTTTCCAGACTTGACTCCAACTTGGAACATCAGTTATGTATGATCTTCTTCCCTTAGCTTTGTCGAGGACGACAAAGTCTAGGGGGGGAGAGTGTTGGGTTGTAGGGTATGCACACACCCACAATTGTGCATAGGAACCCTCCCTAGGCCATAATAATATCTCTTTTTGTATCTACTTAGGATTTCACATAAAAACCCTCCCTTAGACACTTTTTAATATTTCTCCTAAAAGTAAAGCTTTGGAGCCTTGTAAATGCTCACATATTTGAAGAAGTCTAGAAAAATCCCCACGCGCACATATTCTCTTTCCTTTTGAGATTTGGTTGTTAGAGAATATTTGAAAAGATCTTTTTGAGATATGATAGTTAACCATGTGCTCCTTTTTGACTAGTCAAAAGGAGCATATGGGGGAATTGTGCTGAGCCTATAAATAGAGGCTCATTTCTTGTAAAAGGAGGTCCCTTGGCCATGGCCTTGGCCTCCATTTTGTTAATGGAAGAAGGTGTCATTTGGTTTCATCCAAATCCTTGTGTGCAATGGCGTTGGTCTTGGTGTATGGATTTGCATGTGTGTGTGCATGGTTGGGAGGATGTTCCCCTTGCTCATGATTTTGGCCATTGTTGCCATTGCTCCATGAGCGTGGGTGAACCTCTCCTCTCATTCTTTGCCCCAACTTGGAGAAGCTTCTCACTTCCATGTGAGGCGTTTAGGGTCTGTTGCTCCCCTTTTATCAACATGATTGCTTTATGAAGACTTAATATCTACAAAAATACAACATAAATAAATATCAAATAAGATATACATTCCACTAAACATATCTTAAAATATATACAAAGTACTGTGAATCTCTCTTAAAGTTTTGGAATCTATTAATATATGTATTTACATTTTCTATCTATTAAAGTCCTCGATCATACACACGCATACACTAACACATACTATTGTGAAGTAAGAATCAATGTTGAGTCAAAAAATCACAATAGATTTTAATTCTCAATCATAGACACACATACAATTACACATACTATTGTGAAGTAAGAATCAATGTTGAGTGAGACAATTACAATAGATTTTAATTCTCAATCATACACACATATACACTTACACATACTATTGTGAGGTAAGAATCAATGTTGAGTTTTTAATTCTCAATCATACACACACATATAGTTACACATACTATTATGAAGTAAGAATCAATGTTGACTCAAAAAATCACAATACATATTAATTGTCAATCAAACACACACATACTTTTACACATACTATTGTGAAGTAAGAATCAATGTTGAGTCAAACAATCACAGTAGATTTTAATTCTCAATCATACACACACATAAAATTACACATACTATTGTAAAGTAAGAACCAATGTTGAGTCAGAAAATTACAATAGATTTTGATTCTCAATCATACACATGCATACACTTACACATACTATTGTGAAGTAAGAATCAATGTTGAGTCAAACAATCACAATATATTTTAATTCTCAATCATACACACGCATATACAATTACACATACTATTGTGAAGTAAGAGTCAATGTTGAGTCAAAAAATCACAATAGATTTTAATTCTCAATCATACACACACATACAATTACACATACTATTGCAAAGTAAGAATCAATGTTGAGTCAGACAATTACAATAGATTTTAATTCTCAATCATACACACACATACACTTACACATACTATTGTGAAATAAGAATCATTGTTGAGTCCAACAATCACAATAGATTTTAATTCTCAATCATACATTTACACGAAGTAAGAATCAATGTTGAGTCAAACAATCCCAATAGATTTTAATTCTCAATCATACACACATATACATTTACACATACTATTGTGAAGTAAGAATCAATGTTGAGTCAGACAATCACATTAAGTTTTAAATTCTCGATCATATGCACATACACTTACACATACTATTGTGAAGTAAGGATCAATGTTGAGTCAAACAATCACAATAGATGAAATTATACACTCATATGCACATACACATACTATTGGATGAAAATTTGTTGGGTCCCTTTACAATTCAAGGATCTGAGAAGGTGTTAATAAGTCTACAAGAAAAAGCCATCCAGATACCTAGAAAGTTCTAGTTCACTTATTAACACCTTCTCAACCCTTGAATTATCAAAAAGAAGATAAAACCTTTTCCAACACATACAATAGTTTTTAGTTCACAATCATACACACACATACATATGTGCATACACATCACATTAGATGTTCACTCACAATCATATGACATACACACACATACACATACACATACACAAACTATTGTGAAGTAAGAATCAATATTGATTCAAACAATCACAATAAAACAATCATACACACACATACATATACTATTGTGAAGTAAGAATCAATCTTGAGCCAAAGAATCATAATAGTTTTTAATTCACAAACAAAAATAACTTTCTTTATTGTTTTAATACTAAATGACTAAACATTTTTAACAAGAGCTTATACCTTGTTCTTTGTATGACATTGTAAGTTTGTAAAAAACAAAGTAACATTGATGAGGTATGACTCTTTAGCATATTTTATAAAACAATAGTCGATCGAAAAAGTATTCGACTGATAGTTTTTCGACCAAAATAGCTTTCGATCAAAAGATTTTTAATCAAAAATGCTTTTGATCAAAACTTCTCCGAGTTGGCGTGCAAAAAATATTCATTCCTATCTGAATAATTTGACATGGCACCAAATAATTCAATTGAATAATAAGGGTTCAACGTAAAATTTCGTAATTATTCGCAAATAAACGAATTGTCAAATAATGAATAATGCAACCTAGAAAAGAACAAGTGTCTCATGGAGATGGTGAGATGTATGGTCAAAAGTCAAGCTCTAACACCTAGTTTCTCGCTTGAGATTGTTATGTGTGCATCATATGTACTTAATAGGTGTCTCACCAAAGCACTTCAATCCATCACTCCATATGACGCTTGGCATGGTCGCAAGCCATCTGTTGATCATCTACATGTCTTTGGTTGTTTGGCATATGCATTAGTGCCTGAACAACAATGCGAAAAATTGGATGATAAAGCAGTAAAATGTTTTTTTTTTTTTTTTGTATAGTTCTGAAAGCAAAGGTTATCTTGTGTATCATCCACAGACTAAACGCATCATGGTTAGCCATGATGTTGTTTTAGTGGAAGATGCAATTCAACCATTACTTTCATGTATTAAGGAGACATCAGTTAGCTCCAAGGATGTGTATGACACTTTGACACTTTGTTGCCTCTTTTTATAGGTGGATAGTCAAATGTTGGTCCAAATGAGGCAATTTCTCAACCTTTACAGGTTTCAAATGGTGATATAGAGAGATTCCATTTCTAATGCAAATTTAGATGATGCTTTTTTTAATGAGAGGATTGATATACAAGAGGCAAAAACTATGCCCAAATGCCTGGTGCAGACTTTGCGAGATAGAAAATTAGATGCACTATTGTACTCATTCAGCTCTCATAGTGCTTCTTTTGCATCAGATTGCTATGCAGTGGTTTCCTTTAGTCTTTGTGATGAGGAATGATGAAGCACAAAATTCAAAAAATTGGATGACTATTATGCAATCAGAATATGATGATGAAGAACGGTACCTAGTCTTAATGGAATTGAAGTGTAAGCCTAATGGAATAGTTGACAGGTATAAGGCTAGGCTTGTTGTAAAAGTTTATGCTCAAGAGAGGCATTGATTTTGATGAGACCTTTGCACCCACATGTCAAATGAACACTGTCCATAGCATCTGTGCATTTACAACTCATCATGGTTGGAACGTACATCAATTTGACATTAAAACTGCATTTTTGAATGGTGACTTACATAAACAAGTTTATGTTCTTCAGCCCCATGGTTTTATGTAGAAAGGGCATGAAAACAAAGTGTGCAGGTTGAAAAAGGCATTATATGGTTTGAAGCAAGCACCATGTTCTTGGTATGAAAACATACATGCCTACTTGATTGCACATGGATTTGAGAACGATCCAACTGAGAGCACCTTATATGTTAAGCGTGAAAATGATGTCATTTTGATCATTTTCGTCTATGTTGATGACATGCTTCTCATTGGTCCTAATAAGAACCATATTTCTAATTTTAAGGCTGATTTGCATGCATGTTTTGAGATGTCAGATTTGGGGCATTTACATCATTATTTGGGCATTCAATTTATGCAAGTTGATGGGGGAATAGCTTTGTGTCAAACAAAATATATTGACACATTATTGCAGTGTTTTGGCCTTCAAGGTTGCAAACCTATTGTCATTCCTATGGAAACAAGTTTATGGTTGAGTCTTCATGATGCTTGAGATGCATTTGATGTTATTCTCTATCAGCAGGCTATTGGATGCTTGATTTACTTACACATAACTCGATCTAATATTTATTTTTTTGTCTCTTAGAAAAGCAGGTTTATGTAGTGCCCAGGTCTCAAGCATTGGCAAGCAATTAAGCGCATCTTTCGCTACTTGAGTGGTAACCGGTTACATGGATTGGTTGCTTTTTCTGAATCTGATTGGGTTGGTTGCTATGACACTCATGTGTCCACTAGTGGTTTTTGCTTCATGCTTGGTAGCTCATGCATATCTTGGTTGAGCAAAAAGTAGCTTTCTATGGCCACTTCTAGTTGTGAGGTTGAGTATAGAGAAGCTTTCATAGGCATTATTGAGTGTGTGTGTGTGTGTGTAGCTCAGATTCCTTTTGGCTTATTTGGGTGTTGGTCAGTCTTCTACCACCACCATCTTCACTAACAGTCAAAGTACATAAGCACTTGTGAGGAGCCCTATGTGCCATGATCGCATAAAGCACATTGAGATGCACTATCATTATGTCAGGTAGAGGTTTTCTGCTACGAAGATTAGTTTGGCATATGTGCCCACACGGGATAACATTGTGGATCTTCTCACAAAGGCTATGCCTCGGGAGAAGTTTGAAGCTTTCCACAAAGCTTTTGGCTTACTTCCTTTTTTGGATTGACCTCTTTCCACATAGCTTGGCACTTCCTTATACATGAGTTCCAGATCCTTGTTCATCGCATCACTCCGAGGGGGGGGTTTGTTGATATATTTCACTAGTGATGTATATATATATTTCCGAGGGGGGGATTTGTTGATATATTTCACTTTTTGGCCTCTTTTGGAGTTTTTTTTTCAAATTATATATATATATATATTTTTTTTTTTAATTTTTTTTTTGGAGTTTTTTTTTTGGCCTATATATATATATATATATATATATATATATATATATATATATATATATATATATATATATATATATATATATATATATATATATATATATATATATATATAACTTGTGACTTACTTTATACATTCACTTGGTAATGCATTCAACATTGTGTGTTGTGCTCTAAAGTTCTTCTTCTTTCCTTCTGTAATTTGAATGCTTTCGTAGATCTCAACCTCCAATAGTTATATGTTGCATCTAGTTCATCTCTATCAAGCGATTTCTTACAATTTTGATATTCTATTTCTTACTTGGGATCTCAGGTTGTGGGCGTCGAGATGTCTATGCAAACCACCCTTTTGTCCAAGACTACTTTCATTTGCATGCAACCACATAAATCCCACATGCAAGGAGCACTCTACTCCATATAAGGAGGCCTCACTCACTCCTCTTGGATCTCATTCACTCTAGCAGATTTCCAAGAGCATCAAGTCTCTCTTCATGGAGTTTCCATGCTCATAAAGCATCTTGTGTAAGTTCTTTCATTTACTTAATTCATCATGTTCTTCTATATTTTATTTCTTCCTCTGTAATTAGATTACTTTGTGATTGATAGTAGAATAGTAGTAGTCTCTGTTCATTCCAACATGGTATCAAGATTATATGTAATTTTCATTTCTATTTTGAAACCTTATTCATTATATTATCATTCAATGTTTATATATCTTCATGTCGTTCTCTTCTTTCTCTCCCTCACATATATCATATGCATAATAGAAGTGCTTCTAAGCACTAGATTCTTTTTTTATTTCTTCTCTTTCACATAAATTCTTGTTTCATTCCCTCCCTTCCCACCCTTATCAAATATTTTCTTTCTTGTACTATTAGATGATTTTTTTAAACTCTTCTTAGTGTATATTATTCCATTTTTTAGTTCTTTATCATAATAATTCAAATTTTAAGGTGATTATAAGCACCACTACTTTAGAAAATAAGAGTGCTTTTGAGCATTCCATGGAGAATACAAGGTCCATTTTCAAAGCATCTACAAGGAAAAGAGAGAAACAATATTCTGCAGGTATTTTTTGATAGATCACTCATTTCATTCATCAATGAACATAATGTTTTGGCTATTGCTATGGATCTTATGTAGCTCATATCTTCTTAATTTTCACTTGCATCCTTCAAAAGTGGAGCTCATAATTCTTCTCAGAGTCGAGCGATAAAATTTGGAGTTGTATCATGACATGCGACAGCCAGCTATGCTTCTCAAAAGACATAGTCACCCCTAGCTTTCTCTTTTGAATATGAATCTCTGAAAGTATAGTTTGTCTCCCCAATAGACAAGTTCGTGTCATCTAAGTGACCACCTTGACTACATCAAAAGAGGTATCTCCTATTGTGGTCTTTATCATTGCAAAAGTGTGTCTATGCGATGTGCAAGGAAGAATAGATCTGCATTAATAGAAGAATTGATCTTCTCATGATGAGAAGAGGATGTAACTACTGAGCAAAGTAGAAAAATAATGGAGGTGTCAATGGAAACATACATCGTGTCTTTGAGAGTAAGCTATTAGAAGCAAGTCATTTTTTCATCAAGATGGAGTATGAGTAGCTCCAGCTCTATGATGGTCATGCTGAGAATCTTGGGATAAGATCTAAAAAAAACAAAGAGATCATCTTGTACTTTTCATGCATAGCTTGAAGAAAGAAGATGCACAAACATCACATTGTTTCATCATGCACAAAGGTTGTGAAAGAAGGAAGGTAAAGAGAGAGATTCAAGGCTTATTGTGCTAATAGTGGTTCTCTCGTGGTCTACAAATGCCTCTCTCTATGAAGCACTTCAGCAATTCTACATCACTTGTATTAGTGCAAAGGGAGAGGACATCCTCAAAGAGGAGTTGTAGCTCTATTTGTAGAAGTCAAACACACAAAAAAATTGGATCACCATATTATTATAAACAAAAAGGGTTTGTGCAGAAGTCTAAATGAAGTGAAATCAAGCAATCCATAATCTAGCACCTCCAACACAACACCATTCTCTTCGTCCATATATATGCTCTACTTTCACGATATAATAGTTAGAGTCTCAACTACCTTTGGCAAAGACAGAAAGAGAGATCTGGTATTTCTTCACCTCCTCAAGAGAGACAAAGAGTTGCACAATTCTATAAGAGATAGAGAGGACAAGGCAAATCACCAACCGAAAGGTCGTCTTTCTTATTAGCATCTTACGTGAGGAATGATGTTACAATCTATAAGTGTGATCAATAAGTGATATGTCTACATGGTGAACGCATCACCATGTAGACATATCACTTATAGAGATGTGCAAGTGGAGATGTGCAAGTCATTGTGTGTTGATTTAACACCTTGAATTAGAGATAAAGGGAGATTCTCATGCCATTTGTTTTTGGTACAACACGAGAAATAATCAGATCAGAGGGAGCCTAAATTTCAAGCATTAAGTGGGGGTTTCTTTTTTGTCAAATAATGAGAAGCATAAATGTTAGGATGTGAGAGTCAAGACATAGATGATGTTGAAAATGCACTATGGGAATCTTTTGTTCATGATTATTTCCTAGGTGGTCAAGGCCTCATTGTATACACTTATCTTTATGTGATGGCACACATTCATGGCCACTTCTAGAAAGACTAGACATTGTTATTCACAGGGAATGGTAAGAACTTTCCTATGTTTTTTTCATGGCACTCACATGGCCCCTTATAAGGTATTAGACAACACCATGCATTGACATGGTAGGATTTTCCCAAGACCATCAGATGGGTAATTTTGATAGCTCAATCCATTGAAGAGAGAAACAACACTTACCAAAACTTGAGGCATATGAACGAAAGGAGGTCAAAGGCTACAACAGCTACAATAAAAAGACCAAAGGAGTATACATGCAACAAATACAAAGAAAGGAGAAAAATGGATCAAAAACACTACCTACCCCAATATGTAAACCCTTTGAGGTGTCTAGGGATTCCACATGTCCCTAGAATGGAGGGATGCCATATGACCCAAACATCATGGATGTCATATGTCAATGGAACTAAAACCACATGGATGTCATATGTCCATGACACATCAAGGGATGCCATATGTCCGGATACTTGGATGTCATATGTTCAAGGCTACGTATAATGATCCCATGTGTCCTTAGATCCAAAAACTCAATGGACTAAGTGATGCCATATGTCATTGTTTCCCCACATTACATCAAAAGGGTAATCACATGGGGGAGGGGGGTGTTGAGATGTCTATGCTCCACCCTTTTGTCCAAGACTACTTTCATTCTCATGAAACCAAAAAAATCCCACACGCAAAGAGATTTGCCCTCTACTCCATATAAGAAGGGCCTCACTTCACTTCACTTGGAGCTCATTCACTCTAGCACATTGTCAAGAGTGTCCACTCTCTCCCCATGGAGTCTCCATGCTCATAGAGCATATCGTGTAAGTTCTTTCATTTACTAATTCATCATGTTCTTTTATCCTTTGTTTATTCCTCCATCTCTTTTGGGATGGGGTTCACTAATGAGATGCAAAAGCTACACATCTTCATTGCCTTGCACGAGTAGAAGGCATCAACCATTTTAATCCAACTTGAGGTTTGTATCTCTTTCCTCTAGTTTTATCCAATCTCTTTCGGTAGTTTCAAAGATGTTTCCATTTGAGAAAACCCTTGTTCCGCAACGTCTTAGCCCTCGGGACCTCCCCTTGTGGGATCGAGCTAATGCCCAAAATAGGAAACCAAATAAAACCATTTTGCATGAGATCTAATTCCCATTTTAAGAATTTGCTTAGTGCATGCGGGTTTCATTCTGTTCCATGCTTTCCAAAATGACACCACCAACTTGAAACCTTTTGGCCATCACTTCCAAAGAGGAGAAGAGAAGCGTGAGGAGAGCTTGGGTTTTCCACCTCAATGTAGCAATTGAGGTGAGGTTTTGCTTATCTTTGAATATGAGTTGTGACCATGACTCATTTTGTCTAGCCATGTCTTTATCATCCTCTTGGCAATCTCTTTGTTAGCTAAAGAGAGCACATTAAGAATTCCTAAACCACCACATCTATGAGAATTGGAGGTTTCTACAAGCATTTTCCACTTTTAGCAAATCTTCATAATAATGCCTCCAAATGAGAGGAAGTAGATGTGGAGGGGATGAGAAACATGTTAATAACCATGGCTTCTCTCTACAATCCCTTCCAGTATTGGAGCTTGCATTCACAAAGTAATCGAGATTGTAGAAAACAAGAGGAAAAGAAACAAGCCTCAAATTGGATTATGATGATTGATGCCTTCTTAATGATTGCATCCTTGTGTGGGGCCATGAAGTTGTGCAGCTTTTATAGTTTGTTAGCTAACCCCCAGCCTTAAGGCCTTTGGTGAGACAACAACAAGAAGATTGAAGATATCCATAGAGTTAATAAGAAAACATATTCCCACTTCCAACTGAATCAAAAATGGTGCACTTCTTGGTTGTGTATTAGATGGAAAAGCAAGTTAGGAGGTCTCTAGCACCCACTTAGTGAGAGGAAAGAAGTCTGCCTTCTAATTCATAAGGGCATCTAAACCAATGCCAAATCCAACAACATGCGTCAAGTTCCTCCTTTGTGTTAAGAGATATCCCTAGGCAAAGGTAGATTTAGGCCATCTTTTCCTATCGTGTCTGAATAGCATCATGGTTTGGAATTGTGTTATAGGTTATCAAGCTGGTAGCACACTATTTCGCAGAAGGTGGATGGATTTTCTATTGCCCTCTGGAATGCAATAATAGGAGTCCTAGGAAAATTTGGAAGGAAAGATGTGCTAGAAACTTTGAAAATGCCTCCAAAGAACCATCTCTAGAGAAATCCTTGGATTACCCAAAGAAAATATTAAAAACCACAAAAACAACTCATCATTTAGACACAAGATGATCTTTGTTGTTCAACGCAACCAACTTGAAAGAAGATGGGGGTACCCCATGAAGGGGACAAAAGCTCTTGGGCCTCCTTTGTAGTACTTTCTAATTTTCTTGTATCTTCTTTTTTAAGATAAAAGCTAAGGCAAGCTTCTTTTAATAAAATAGAGCTTCAATGCTGACCTCAATAATAACTCGAGATGGGGAAATACAAGGTAAAGGTATGTTGGCTTGACTTGATGTTTCAAATATAGTGAAAATCATCTCTAAATAGGCTGTGAAAGGATGTGTTCTGACATTAATGATTGAAGAAAAACATTATAATGGGAAATCATCACCTACATAGTGGACCGCCACCCATTCGTAGATTGTTACATGTGACCCATCAACACATGGTATGCCGAACAAAGCAAACTGTCTTCATGAATAACAAAAAAATCAAACAAAACAAGCCCTATTGAGATCAACTGTCAGAACTGAGGTCAGATTGGCAATCCAAAATCATCTGAGACTCAAAATGAGGCCCACAAATTAGAGCACTGAAAGCTTTAACTTATGTTGCATACCAATGGACCCAGAATTCCCATAGCAATGAACCAAATCTACCTCAGGCATTTTCTAACCATAAAATGGACCAATCTGCCCGTCCAACATGCAAGGTGAGTTCCCTCCAATGGGTGGATGCACACTTGAGTTCCCTTTATAATTGATCAATTAAACATGCATTCCTATATTCTGAATTGTTTTTGTATGTATAATCCCCATCTTAAATTTGACATCGGACATCAAGAATAACTACATAAAAATGAGAAATAGCATGGTTCAGTCGGGACAGATGCAGCTGCCAAAATCATACAAAATAAAGCAATCATGTAAGACTCGGAAAAACTTGACCGGTGTACAAAGCAAGGATTCCATAGTGAGGATCAGAACAAAGAAAGCAAATTTGCAGACAGTAAGCCCACAACCTCACTCTATGCAATATGGATACAACATAAGATGTTATGTTTTTTTCAGAGATAGCCAGGTCATAACAACCAGCAATAACCCTCTATCAATATGTCAATCCAGACTGTATGACTTTCTTTTTTCTTCTGGGTGGTTTACATCTTCAAGGGCAAGTCCCAAAGACTTGCACATGCTCTTAAAGCGAGCCACAAGCACCCAAAATCCAGACTGAAACTCAAAACTAAGGGTCACAAGCAACCGAAGCTTTTACCACACCCAATCTGCCTCATCTGAACAATTATATGACATACAGTCTGTGCAAATGTTGGCCACATGCAATGACGTGAGGAATAAATTGTTATATTGCAAACTTCAACCAAGTAGTTGCTAAGCTATCACCAAACTGAGGATTTGCCATTTTCTCCCCTCTTTATATCGTTTGACCTGGGAGTCCATTACCATAATTAGGAAAACCACTAGCTTTTAAAATTTAAATATTATATTTTCATTACAAATGCAAAAGGATGGACCAGAAATAGCAGTAAGCTTTTAACACAGGCTATACAAATACTGGTAGCTTATCAATGGCATAAAATCAAGTTGGTGTCTAGTTAGAAGTACTAACAGCTTAAACATCTATCGCTTCCAAGAAAGTCCATGACTACATAATTCAAATTATCAGAATCTCACAAGTGTCATCCAGTAAATCAAGTCAGAACATGTTACATAGTAAACATAAAGCGAAACTTAATGGTCTTAGGCATTGTTTTTAAACAGCCTTCAGAAACCAAGCAAGACTCCTTTAGGCCAGGAATAAATAAAGGGTTCACAAAAAGACGAAACAAAGCTTAAGGCCACGCAAGCCTAGTCCAGGTGCGGTCCATACAAGCAAAACGTCTTGGAACAATGTACAAAAATATTGTATTGTATGGATGACTTCCTCAAAGTACAATGAACTTGCTGGATTAGGGAGGAAATTCAACAACATTGCATAAGCCATCTTAACGAAATAGATTATTAAACTGTCCTCATGCATGACACTACAATGTTACATCTGACAAGATGTTTTGATCCTATTTCATATTGATTAGACGTGTCCTCAACAAAGGCTCCTTATTCCTTATGTTGCTCGGCATGCCAAAGCGGCCTTTGATGGCACTTGCATTACCTCCATTGAAGAAAGGGAAATGGGAAGAGTAGCACACTTCACACAAGGGAGAGTAAAGGAAATAGTAGCACACTGCCAATACAAGGAAAGATACTACTGCTTCAACAGTCACATATGATCCACCTCATATCTTCATTTACAAGAAACACCTTAAGCTTCGACATCTACAATTACGCTAAATAAGTCACAGGAAATGAACACCAATCCAGTTACCCAGAAAATATTATATACTCAATGTACAGGAACTTGTTTTCATTTACAAAGGCTAACGAAACCAAAATATCATTGGAATGGTTTCTGTTCTGCCTAGATAATATTAAGCACAAGCCCAAAACCCAATTGAGGACGCATAATAAAGAGCATCTAAGAAGGCCCTTTATTTTATATCATTGTCTCAAGATGGCACATGGAGCAAGTTGTTGAGCATCCTGTATTTGCAAAAGTACAATGCCTACAGTACCAATGACCTTCATCATCCACTACTCTGCTAGCATTATTGCTTCTTGAGCTGCTAGCCTTTGATCTGCTACACTTTCCCTTCACAGATGCCTGGACAGTAGTATTGACAGCTGTAGAGTCTTTGACTTCTGCCAGACCATTCTCAAAGGCATCCACTAACCTTTGGAAATAATTTTTAGTGACACTGCGTAACATGCAATCAATATATTAAGAAAGATGTTTTCTGATTCTGCTTATGAGTGAATGGATGGAACACCTGGCAGAAATGCACACTTTCTTCTACCTAAATGAAAGCCTAAATAGCATATGCAATAACGGAGACTCACATAACATAAAGAAGTTGCAAGTACCAGACATACACTCTTTTTTTCTTTGACTTGCATTTACATTATCGTTCCACTATTTTATGTGGATTACATGCCAATATTATGCAATAGCCAATATCATCTTCATAAACATACTCCTACCCAATTAGAACATACTATTCAAGCATATGTGTGATGTTTGCCATTTGAAACCGATATCAAAACACAACCTTGTTAATCCAGCAAGCTTGGTGCGGAAATCAGTGAAGGTCACGTTAGATGCATCACCATCCAAATGAGCTTTCACTTCTTTTTCTGCACACTGATGCAAGCGTTCCAATGCAGTTTCAGCCTGACCTGATACAAATATAGAATACTTAAATCACTTTCAATTATGGGTAATAATAAAAAGACCAATGAAATGTTGAAACACTGGAGCACCAAAACATTTTTCCGGTGATTTGTGAGTTTTTCATATTGATGTTTATACTAGAAAATAGCACTTCTGCAACACCTTGCAGATACTCAAAGAACTGCTTCTTTGTTGCTTCATTCTCTGGCAAATAATATCCATATGCGTATGTCCATTTTAGGACACGGCGACACTCTACAATCTAAAGAAGCAAGCAGTATTACTACAACCTCAGAAACCGGCATACTTAGAGAATAGATTGATGAACTTAACAGTTTCAAGCACATGTATACCTGAAGCCAAGCTTCTACAAGAAATTTTAGTTGGGACATTGGAAGCGAATGTTTATCACTAAGTTTCTCCAACTGAAATCAAAACACAGATTATTGATAGAGAACAATGAAATCGAATTCCTAGCTGAAAACCTCCAAAAATAATACCTGTGTTATTTGCAGTTGCTTAAGATCAGAAAGAGCCTTGGCTTTTGACTGCTCATTTGAAGCCCATCGCTCATAATAATGGGTATATCGTTCCAGGGAATTCTTCGCCATTTCTCTTCTTCTTTCCGTCTCATCATGCTGAATTCAAACATAGCAAATTAAAGCCAACCAATCCAGGCAGAATTTTCCATTTCTCTACTCATTTTCTTCTCATCATGCTGGATTGAAACCAAAACAAACTAAAACCAACCAATCAAAGCAGAAACGTGCACAAACAACCTCATACACACCTTCCCTTCTTTCTTCTCAGCTTCATAACGATTACATGCATAAAAGCCACCAGTCCTTTCACCATGCTCAGACCACGCACCAAGACATAGCCTAACAGCTGAAAAAAATAAGAACAACAGGAAGAGAAATGGAAAAGCCACAAGAAGGTTGTTGGGAAGGGAGGCTTGAAAATAAGAGATTGCGAAGGCAAGAATAGATGAATCTCTCTATAGCTGGCTAAATTACCAGCAAAATTCAAACTTGCATGGTGGCGTGCAGGTTATATGCATGCAACCCAAGTTCTTCTCAATTGGACGTTTACATTTTGGACAGGGCTTGGAGTTTGCAAGAATCCTGCCATCAAAATTTTTTTCTTTAGGGTCAAAGACTTAAATGTCCATATAAAAGGAATAAATGCACATTGTCAGAATGAATAAAAAGAATATTAAATGTCCGAACCAGTTCATATTTTCAGACTCTGCAGAATTCTTCAATATCCATCTTTCGACAGTTACACATTCCACTGGCCGGTGTGCCTCCTCCGAACACTAAAACACACAGCATCACATCAAAAATCCATTGATGGTTTGACCAAAAATAGGAGTTATCTTGTACATACATTCCAACAAAAGTTATGTCCACAGTTGCACGTCACATCCTGGATATCACCCCCAGGAGTGAACTCTATTGCATATTCACATCCAGGTGCTGGACACCATTTTGCCTGTGAGAGGCAGAAGTTTAGAAACCAGTCAGAAGGCTTCAGAAACTACTCGTTCATCATTTACCCACCCTTCTGTTTTCTTCAACATAGGATCTGGTTATGTAGTGTCTGTATTTCCTCTTATCCTCTTCCAAAACCAGTTTCAAAATCAACTCGTCACCCACTGCAGCATTGCAATCAGGATTGGGACAACGCAGGGAGAGGCAACCAGGACCATCACATATGGCTGTATGCGCATAAGCTTTGACATGAAAGATATCAATGTTAAGCACAAATCGTGATACTGATCGAACTGTCAGCATCTAAAAACATCCCATACAAACTACCTTCCACTACCAAACATGAACTTACCACGCCAGCAAGACTGGCAAAAATAATGATCACAACAACATGCTTGCATCGTTTCAATCCGATGATATTCTAGACATATGCCACATTTTATCTGCTGATACAATTAAATAAACTTTCATGAATAACTGAAACACTTGTATTAATAGTATTTTGGTGATAAAGAAGGAACTAACCAACCTCTCTAATATCTCGCTGCCCTGTCATTGATGGCTTTATGGACTTTTCGATCAAGCCTACACAATTACGCACTCGGGATTCATCAGCGAACCACTCCTCATTGACTCGGCTAACACACCTAGCAAGAAGTGAAGTGGAAAGTCTTAGGCCAAACCAAAAAAAAAAAAAAAAAAAAGAGAACAAAAAAAGAGAGAGGAAGAAATACTATGATGCAATCATCGAAGTGAAATTGGTTTGGCTTTAGCTTGACTTACCACTCATGTTTACGCAAGATAAGACAAGCTTGTGCTCTTGAAATTGAAAGCACGGATGCGACACTTTCGATTGCTGCATCCTGGCGCTCAGTGATAGCTTCTTCAGTTAACACAGTGTATGGTAACTGCTGAAAGCACTAAGTTCAGTACCCAGAAAAAATATATATAATTAAATAAAATTAAAAAAATATTAAAAAAATATATAGCGTGCGTGTGCGCGTGCACGTGCGCGCGTGCGTGCGTGTGTGCGTATATATGAATGGAGGATGCTATAAATCAACAATTTTGTGCAATAATGCTAGGACTAAAGAAAATTTCTCCATATGAAAGTTTAATGTAAATCCACTGCAGTAAAACACTACCAAATTTGGGATTTCCCATGCTCATAAAGCTAAATTGCCACAACTAAGTCGAAGGATGACCTTCAAACTGTTTAGTGACATGTTTAAATCTCTACAAATCGATGGTACTTGAGCCTTTTATCCAAAATCCAAGATTTGTTGAGTATGTCTTCATCCACACCATCCAAAAATGATAAGCAAAAGCAAAATCCTATAAGACGTGCTTCTGGCACATTTGGTGGCCAGCTATCACCTTTGGGAACAGTCTCGACTCTCCACAATGGCAAAAAATACATGTGAATCATCAAGGATGCTATCTAGAAATGATAAGCAAAAGCAAAATTCTAGAGGACATGCTTCTGGCACATTTGGTGGCCAGCTATCACCTTTGGGAACAGTCTCGACTCTCAACAATGGCAAAAAATGCATGTGAATCATCAAGGATGGTATTATGTAATTAATGCATACAACCTTCCAATCTCACACTTCACAGCTTGGATATGTTAGAGGTGGTCTGATATTCCAAGTTACGGTTATGTAGCACACAACTTTCTGACGATGTGTATAGAATAATGTGTTTGGCATAATCCATTGGTCCAATCAACTGTCACATTACTCACTTTCTACCATGATTCCATAATCGAAATAAACCATCATTTAATTCACTAGAATATGAAATACCAAATGACTGCTCAAAAGTAAATCTTTCAATAAACAGGCAATATATTAAAATAAGCTTGCCATTATAGCATATGATTTTTTTATCGGCTTCCAAATCAAACCATATAACAGTAATATGATTCTTTTTAAAAGAAGAAACAATATGGTATTTTATGAGTTATCCTATACAATTTTTCCTCTACAAGAAGAATATATTATCCACCCAACAACCGTGCATATAACATTCTCCTCCTCATTCTCATTGCCATTCTCACATTAATGCTTAATAAACCTTCTATCCAAATGGGATCCATGTTCCAAGTATAATTCCTTCAGTGGAACATCTCTTCCAATTGTCATATGCCCAGTTACTAAAGTACATCGATTTTGAGAATAACAGATGGAAATAATACAAATCACTCAGTTTTGTTAACGATAATAACTTTCTAAAAGATTTATGGATATCCCAGATCAAGGAAACAATAGGATACAAAAGCATAGCTTAATCCCTCAGGTATTTATTGAAAAAAGATTTTGTCTCCCAAACTTCAAAACAAAATTCATCATTAATCTGTTTCTCCATAGTCTAACCCCACAAGTATCATCCCAGTATCATTCCGGCTGCAGCTCCCTATAAAAGCATTTATGCTGACACAATTGTTTGCAGGGGCAACAGAAATCGTGAAGAAATCCATCGTTCAAGGATCGAGTGCTCCACTTGGAGGAGGTGTGCTCTACTTTTGGTGCAGCATTGGAGGAGATTTTGGCAGCCAACCATCAGCTTTTTGCTGACTTATTGTGAGTAGCAAGTCTAATTTCAGTTTCTCACTTGCTATGTCATCAATTTTTTATTTGGGGTTTCTCAAGCCCTAATTTCAGAATTAGGGTTCGTTGTAGAATTAGGGTTCTACATACCTCTTAGACACTTTACACACAAACTCTTGTATCTAGTTCCCAAATTTTTGCCTAGATCCAGATTTTGTATCCAATTTCAGCATTTTTTCTATCATCTACACACATTGTAACTTCACATTAATATTAAGATAATGTAGGCAAGCATTCTAGCTTACCGTTACACTTCGAAAATCTTGTCTATTCTCTCCATCTCTCACTCATCTCATTTTGAGTCTTAAGGTATGTATGCTAAGGTTCATCTCTTGGAAGATCACATGTGATTATTATTGTTATAAAGACCCACCCCACTTCCAACATTTGGTATTAGAGGTTGACATACACCCTTAACAAGATGAGTGATTATAGACTTGAGAATGAACATAAGCTTGAAGGAATGTCTGTTGAGCTGAGGAGATGTGCTCAGGTGATGCAGCAGCTGTGGTAATACCCCCCTTGGCTGAGTAGAAGGGCTGGAGGTGCAAGGAGCAGCCCACGCAGCAGATAGACAGAGATGGAGAGAGAGAAATTCGAATTTGGAGAGAGGCAGCTTGTTTGGGGGCTTCACAAAAGAAAGAAGTGAGCCCTAAGTTTATTTGAGTTCACTTTTATAGGACCTGGCCAAGTTCACATTGAACTTGGCCAAAAGAATAAATAATGAGTACATTAAGCCTTATAAAAGGCCTATACAAATGTGTACAAATAAGGGGGTCATTTAGGACCTTTACCCCAACAACCTCCCACTTAAAGGCATAAATGACGCCTTTAAGCTACGTGACTCCCACCATCTGTATACATAGCTCATGTTGTGCTTTAGACAAGCACTTAGTGAGAACATCTGTAGGATTCTGTGATGTATGAACCTTAACAAGTGTGATAAGGCTATCCTCAAGCACTTCTCGAATGAAGTGATATCGCACATCAATATGCTTAGTGCGTGCATGAAACATGGCATTCTTTGCCAAACATATGGCACTCTGGCTATCACAGCCAAGCATAGGTGCCTTGTTTGACAAGCCAAACTCACTGCATAATCGTGCCAGCCATATGGCTTCCTTGGAAGCCTCAGTGGCTGAAATGTATTCAGCCTCTGTAGTGGACAAAGCAACAATCTTTTGCAGCCTTGAGCACCATGAAACAGCACCTCCTGCAAGAGTGAATATGTATCCACTTGTGGATTTACGTGTATCCACATCACCAGCCATGTCAGCATAGTGAATTTAAACCGCGATTTTTTTGGCAAAAATTTAAACCGTTTAAATCGTCCGCGATTTAAATCGCTATGGACGATTTTTTTGCACTTTGAAAGATTTTTATTTATCTCAAATAGGCGTTTTGGAGGGCTTTTCGAACCAAAACCGTTTTCAGCAGCGCAGCCCAAGTTTTGAGCGCAGCCCGAGTTCGAACTTGAGTGAGGAGTCGACTTGAGGACGAGAGAGAGAGAGAGAGAGAGAGAGAGAGAGCAACTTGCAAGAGAGATAGAGAGACCCACAACCCACTTTCATCCTTAAAGTTCAGCCTTATCCTTCAAAGTTCAGCCCATTACACTTCAGTTTTGAAGCATATTAGTAATCACTATGGGTCGTACTCCTGCAGATATTCGATCCCATGTTAAGGTCACTGGATCTAATACTTGGGAATGCAAGTATTGCAAGGGTATCTTTACAGGTAGTGCATCGCGTATCAAGGCACACCTTCTTGGTTTGAGAGGTGGTGGCATTGGAAAATGTCACTCTGTGCCTCAGCAAATCACGGAGGACTTGACTGCAAAATTGCAATTGAGTCAAGGTGTTGGGAGTATGCAAGTGAGTGAAGATTGCCTTGAAACTCTTGAGATGCTTCCTAATGCTGGAGAGTCCTCTTCCGCACCTTCCAAAAGGGCTCGCACTGATAGTGTGAGCTCTAGTGGTGCATCAGCAAATGTGGCTACTCCATCTTCACGAGCACAACCACCCTCTAATAGTGGTCCCATACCTAGGAACTTGCCAGAGAGCAATGTCTTCATGAGGAGTAGCATGAAGGCATCTATGCAAAAACAAGCAATGGATCAAGCCAAGAAAGAGATAGGCAGATTATTTATTTTATGTGGCATCCCCTTCAATGTAGCCAACACTACTGCATGGAAGAGGGCAATGAGAGCTGTCAGTCGCATAGGCACTCCTTGGGAAGGACCATCGGGGAGAGTTCTGCGTACTAGTGAGCTTACTAAACAAAAGCTTGCAGTAGAGACTGAGATGTTATCATTGCGTGCTACATGGGAGAAATATGGGTGTTCCATTTTATGTGATGGATGGTCTGATATGCGCAAGAGGAGTGTGTATAACATTATGGTTTCCTCTTGCAAGGGAACTATGTTTCTACGTGCCATTCCAGCACATGCACCTGGGACTGTTGTCACAGGTGAATTCATATTCTCCCATGTAAAAAAAGCCATAGAGGATGTTGGGTCACGTAATGTCATTCAAGTGGTCACAAACAATGGATCCAATTGCGTGGCTATGGGTCGTATGCTAGAGGAAGAATACCCCAAAATCACATGGACCCCTTGTGCGAGTCATAGTTTAGACCTCTTAATGGAAGATATAGGGAGCTTGCCATGGGTTGAGAACATTCTTAGTAAAGCCAAATTTATAGTGAAGTTCGTTACTAGCAGACCCAAAGTCCAAAATATATTCCGTTCACATAGTGATTTGGAGCTTCAAAAGCCAGCTTTCACACGATTTTGTTATATAGAGAGTGAGGAAAGGTCTCCTTCGTACAGTTGTAGCAGAGGAGTGGTATCAGATACCTGAGGCTAGAGATGGAGACCCTTTATTTATGCGATTTTCATCACTTGTCATGGGAGAGGATGCCTTCTGGTCGAAGGCAGAGGTTCTCATTGCTGCTCTTCAGCCAGTATATTCCGTGCTTCGTATCACAGACATGGAGGGAAGCACACTCGGACTTGTATACGAGTATGTCAGTCGTATACAAGGATGCATTGCGGATGTATCAGGTCTTTCAGATACAGAGTAAGTGGTCTATTTCATATTATATATATTATAATTTATAAATATATCTAATATATTATAATTTATAATTTATATATCATGATTCAAATTTCATATATATGTATGAATCATGATGTAATCATGTAACATAATATTATACATTGTTAATACTTTTGCAGGCGTCATGATTTGTGTGAAGCAGTGCGTAGGAGATGGGATTGGTTTCACAAACCAATCCACGCAGTTGCTCACATACTCCACCCTTTATGGAGATCTGAGGCCCAGGATACAGATGTCACTTTAGAGGACAGTTGGATAGAGTATTTGGGACGATGGACCGAAGGAGATATGGAGTTGTATTCACAGTTGCAGAAAGAGCGTCTTCAATTTCGGTCCATGGAGAGGTATTTTGGACAGCCCACTGCGAGATTGAGAGAGAACCAGGTTTCCCCTATCACGTGGTGGGAAATATATGGTATTGGTACTCCTCTATTGGTATGTTTCAAGTTTCAACTATGATACTATCTCAAAGATATGGTTTCTTTTTTATTATAATTATCATATTATGATGGAATCATTATACTTATTTATAATAATATAAATTGTCATGAATGATCATTGATGACTCTTATAATTTATTCCTCTTCACAGAGGAAATTGGCATTACAGATTTTATCTCAAGATTGTAGTACCGGTCCGGCAGAAAGGAACTGGAGCACGTGGGCCTTGTTTCACACAAAAAAGAGAAACAGATTGAGTCCACAACAACTTGAGAAACTAGTGTACACACACTGTAATCTCAAGTTGTTGGAGAGCAAAGGAACCCACATTGCACCACTACAGGTATTTGTGATTTGTTGCAATTTGTTGGCTTTAATTCTTGACCATTGACTCAGAATTTGTAATGTTAAATGATTAATTACATATTTTATTGGAATTTGGACTTTTAGGTGAATGTGGATTCTATTGATATTTCCAAAGTGAAAGATATCCCTCGAATCCCTCCAGAAGAGAAGGATATCTTTTCTATGCTATTTAGAGAGTCTCAATTGTTTGTGAGACAAACACGAAGAGGAACAAGAGGAAACACAACAGGTATATTCTAACTTCAAGTTTCAATATTAATTTTTAAGCATGCTTCATGAATTTGATACTTATAATTATCATTTATTGCATGTTCAATATATCCAGATGCACCATCTACTAGTCGGAGACCTAGGAAGATGGCTTCCCGTCGAGGTGGGAGAGCACGTGGGAGAAGAGGAGGCCGCACGATTCGTCCAGATCCAGAGACTAGTCTACTAGAGGATTGGGAGCACAGATCAGCATCATCTAGCAGTGATGATGATGATGATTCACTTGCAGACATAGAGAGAGTCATGGGTCTTCATAGTGATAGTGGATCTACCTCCTCATGGGCTAGTTCATTTGATGAGGATGTTGGGAATCGGGATTGATGATATTGTAGATGAAGAGTCCGAGCCTTGAGTTCCGATGCTCGACTCTTTACATTTTATTGTTATTGTTCATGACTCATGATGTATTCAGATTCCACTATCGAGATTCCATATTATTCATGACTCTTTATGCTTCATTGCTATGTTTGTAATTGGAATAGTGTACTCTGTCCTTAAATTTTAAAAGTCTCCAGTTTCACATCTTTGTAGTCTTTTGAATCGTGATGAAAATTGAATTTTGAATTGATGAATGTTTTACATTTGATTAGTATGTATTATCTAATTGTCTATGCTTGAAGCTTCATACAATTCTGTATGTATATCTATACTTTTTATGAAAAAAATAAAAATCTCTTTGAGTGGATAAAAACCCCGATTTTTATTTTGGGTCTCAACGATCTAAACGATTTAAACGATTAAATCTCGATTTAAATCTCTTGGTCACACTATGCATGTCAGAGTCACAAAAGCCTTTCAGCTCCAATGGGTCTTTGCCATAGCAAATGCATTTATTTTTGGTCCCCTTTAAGTACCTCAAAATGGACTTTATTGCTTTCCAATGAGCTTTGCCTGGATTGGCCATAAACCGGCTCACAACTCCCACTGAATGGGCAATGTCCGGCCTAGTTGCAACCATAGCATACATAAGTGAACCACAAGCTGAAGCATAAGGCACATTTTGCATGTCATTGATTGCTTCTTGTGTTTTGGGACAATCTTCCTTGGAAACTTTAACATATGGCTGCAATGGCACTCCAAGAGGCTTTGCATCAGCCATGTTAAATCTGTCCAGCACCTTTTCAATGTATTTTTCCTGCGACAAATACAATATGTGCTGGTCCCTTTGTCTTCTAATCCTCACTCCAAGGACATGCTCTGCTGCCCAAAGGTCTTTCATTGAGAAAGCAGATTTCAGCTGCTGTTTAAGAGCATCAATGGTGTCTCTTTTCTTACCAGCAATCAGCATATCGTCAACATATAAGACAAGAATAATAGGGCTGCCATCTACATCAGTTTTCGTATACAAACAGTGATCAGCATGGCTTCTTTATACCCTTGTTTGAGCATGAAAGCATCAAACTTCTTGTACCATTGTCTAGAAGCTTATTTCAGCCCATACAAGCTTCTATTGAGCTTACATACCAAATGTTCCTTTCTAGGAATAACAAACCCCTCTAGCTGTTTCATGTAAAGCTCTTCATCAACATCACCATGCAAGAAAGCTGTATGTACATCCATTTGGTCTAATTCCAAATCAAGAGCAGCTACTATTGCAAATAACACTCGCAAAGTGGTCATCTTCACCACAGGAGAGAATACTTCTTGAAAATCTATGCCTTTGGTCTGGGCATATCCCTTTGCAACCAACCTTGCTTTGTACTTGGGTTTTCCATCAACTGTTTTGATTTTATACCATTTGTTAGGAATGGCTTTCCTTTCTTTGGGTAATTCAACCAAATCCCAAGTATCATTAGCATGCAAAGCTTTAATCTCTTCTTGCATAGCAAGCTCCCACTTGCTGCTGTGTTCACATGCCTTTGCCTCTTTGTATGTGAGAGGCTCACCTTCATCTGTCAACAAAATGTAATGCAATGAAGGATCAAATCTACTCACATTCCTTCTAAGACGAGTAGATCTTCTCACCCAATGATCCACATTGTCAGGCAATGGGTCTACATCAGGTGGTATGATCAAATCATTATTATTATGCTGCTGTCCATTGTTTCCAGCACCATTTTCAGCATTATTATTCGACTGCATATGCCCTTCAGGAGCCTCATTTTGCTGTCCAACATCTTCTGGCTCAAAAACCACTGGATCGTCAACATTTTCAGTCCTTTGTGGTGCATCCTGAGGGTCAAAATTGGACCTAACAGGTGGCTGGTCATGCTGAAATCTTACCCTTTTATGGTTATCTTTTGAGGCACAATTGTTTTGAAGCAGCCTTGCCTCATTAAAAACAACATCCCGGCTGCGTACGACCTTCTTGAGCTGAGGTATCCAAATCCTGTAGCCCATTTCACCTTCTTCACCATATCCCATGAAGAGGCCTTTAATGGACTTAGCATCAAGCTTGTTTCTCAGCTCAGGCCTTATATGCACAAACGCCTCGCAGCCAAAGACACGTAAGTGATCATATGAAGCAGGTTTGCCAGACCAAACCTCTTCAGGGATGTCACCTTTTAAAGGCATGTGAGGGGATCTATTGCACACATGTACTGCAGTTTTGAGTGCCTCTCCCCAAAATCCATGAGGGAGATTAGCTGTGGACAGCATGCATCTCACCCTCTCACAAAGTGTCCTATTGTAACGTTCAGCCACACCATTATAAGAGGGGCTGTATGGAACAGTAAGCTCCCTCTTAATGCCCAAATTTTCACAAAATTTCTGAAATTCAGCACTTGTATATTCACCACCATTGTCCGTACGCAAGCATTTCAGCTTTCTACCTATTTGGGTGGTCACAAATGCATGAAAACGCTTAAACGCAGCAAATGCTTCATCCTTTGATTTAAGCAATTGAACCCAAATTTTTCTAGAAAAATCATCAACAAAGGAGATGAAATATAAAGCACCCCCCATAGATTTGGTGGGCATGCTACATACATCAGAATGAACAAGATCAAGTACACAAGACTTACGAGACACACCAGAATAAAAGGAACGTTTTACTTGCTTTCCATATTGACATTCATTACAAAAGTCAAGCTTTGTGCCTTTAGCATCAAGCTTCTTTAAGTTACAAAGCCTAGTGAGACCCTTTTGGCTCATATGGCCAAGTCTCTTATGCCACAACTCCATATGGGAGTGAACTTCAACCAAAGCAATGAACTTGCCTGATAAGGCCTTTCCATGCAAGCAATAGAGAGTTCCCTTCTTTGTGCCTTTCACAATCAGCCTTGAACCTTTAGTCATTTTCCATGATCCTTTCTCAAAAAGAATGCTATAACCATGCAAATCCATTTGACCCACAGAAAGCAAGCTCTTCTTGATCCCTGGTACATAACGCACATTATGCAAGACCAGCTCATTAGTCCCATTTGTAGCGAAATGCACTGTGCCAATACCCTCAATGGAACATGCATGATTGTTTCCAAGGTATACATGGCCATGGCTGCCTGCAATAAAAGTAGAAAAACACTCCTTGATAGGAGTCACATGGAATGAAGCACCAGAATCTACTATCCAAGTCTGGGCCAATGCATCATTGACGGTCAGCAAAGCATCTATGACATCACTCTTAGTGATTGACATGTCCTGTGCATGAACATTTAGAGAAGGATCAAATGCATGAGTGTCATCAGCTGAGAAAGTAGCGCATAAAATGTCCTCTGCATCTGACAGCTCCTCTATGACTACACTAGAAGCCACATTGGCCTTCTCCTTGTCCTTTTGGCTGTCCTGTGCATCAGTCTTGTCTTCTTTCCTGTCCTTCTTCTTATCTCCAGAATTCTTCTTCCTATCAAGCTCTGCTTTGTAATAGCGGCAATCGGGTTTCTTGTGACCTTTCCTGCCACACTGATAGCATGTCACATCATTGCTTTTGCCTTTGCTGCTATTTCCCCTTTCCCTGCTTTTACTCTTATTCCTCTGTGCATAATTACTCTTCTTATCTGTCCTGCCTCTAACCATGTTGGCCGAGCGGCCTCCTTCTCCACCTGCTTTTCTCCTGATCTCTTCATTAAGAATAGAACCCCTAACACCATCAAAAGTCAAGTTGGGGTTATTGGACAATGAGACTACCAATGTCTCCCAAGAGTCAGGCAATGTCATAAGCAAGAAAATGGCTAAGTAAGAACTAGCTAACCCGTGAGTTGTTTGGATTCCTGAGCCCGAAGTAAGTCACAATAACTACTGAAATAAGGTATTTTGATGGGATAGGTATGTGCTCGATCTACCAAAATAGCATGTCTATTCTGATAAATTCCCTTCCTATTTTCGATTGTAAGTACATAAAGACCGAGCAGCATATCCTGACTCGGAACAGATACAGGGTCACCCGTAGCAAGCTTATCATCGAAAGGAGGCATTCCTGAGTCCTGCAACTGTGACAAAGTACCTGTAAACGATGACAAGTGTTCAGCTGCACTCTTGGACTCATCAAGCTGCATGCCAACAAGCTTCCGCATCAGGTGTACTTGGTTAACAGGCGTAGTATTTTCATACGTCGCCTTGAGTTTTGCCCATAACTCAAAAGCAGTGGTCAAACCTTTGAGATCTACTAGAATCTCATCGGATACAGCCATCTTAATGTATATAATGGCCTTCTTGTTCAAAGTAAACCATGCATCTTCCGACATGTCCTCTGGTTTCTCTGCCTCCAATGCCCTGTCACAATCTTTCAAGAGGAGGATTCCCTGAATTCTCTCCTTCCATAAGTCAAAACCTATTCCCTCAAACTGTCGAATCTCAAATAGATTCTTCACATCTGAGGAGGATGACGCCATAGTTGCACAATGAAAAAACCTGCTGGAATTTTGGGCAAATGCACCAAAATCAAAGTGCAGCCTCCAAAAATGATGCACTACAACTCCAAACGGTCACAGGAGCAATTTGGGACAAAAATGGGGTGATTCTGGGCACAAAACTGATCTCTGAATTTTCTGCGCAGAGAATTTCAGAAACTCAATTTATGCTCAAAAACAACTAATTTTGTTGTTTTTAACCTCAAAGAATGTACATAAGGCTAATACTCAGCCTTTAGATGCATGTAGGAGCAAAAGCCCCAATTTTTGCCACTGTTTTACAAGAAATTATGGCAAAATACTCCACAACTTCTGTCAATTTTGCTGAAACTATAGAAATTACAGCAAAATGTATCTCCCACTATGTGTGCTCAGCCAGTTGAGAGTGAGAAGACCTGCAAAAACTCAGAAATTTGCTGGAAAATCTGATATTTTGCTGAAAAACACTTGTTCTTGCTCGAAACTTTGAGATTTTGCTGAAAAACATCTGTTCTTCGCGATAAAATCAGAGAAAAGTCACTTTCTTCGCGACAAAAAGCTGGAACATCACTGAAAATGATGGTACAGCAGATTTTGGACCCTTTCTTCACGATGAAACTTGATGATTTTGCCAAATGATGAGTGTATGCTGCTGTAGAGAACCTGCGCAGCATATTTGAGGCACAATATAGGCTCTGATACCAGTTGTTGAGCTGAGGAGATGTGCTCAGGTGATGCAGCAGCTGTGGTAATACCCCCCTTGGCTGAGTAGAAGGGCTGGAGGTGCAAGGAGCAGCCCACGTAGCAGATAGACAGAGATGGAGAGAGAGAAATTAGAATTTGGAGAGAGGCAGCTTGTTTGGGGGCTTCACAAAAGAAAGAAGTGAGCCCTAAGTTTATTTGAGTTCACTTTTATAGGACCTGGCCAAGTTCACATTGAACTTGGCCAAAAGAATAAATAATGAGTACATTAAGCCTTATAAAAGGCCTATACAAATGTGTACAAATAAGGGGGTCATTTAGGACCTTTACCCCAACAATGTCTAGCTATCCAATGTGGAGTTTTATGATGATGAATTGTTAGTATCTAACGACTTGTGGAATATTGTCAATGGCACTTATCCAAGGCCAAGACAAGTAGGAGAAGATGTTGCTTCATGTCCTAGAAGACCTTCTGTTCCAATTTCTTCTCAATAGGAGGTTAGTAAAGAAGAAGAAACTCTTTCATCATCCGGAGTCCGTGGTACTACCGGATTAATTCCTACAAAAGAGCGATCCAAATGGGATTCAAGGGATGCACAAACACTTTCATTCATTTCTATGGAAGTCATGAGGCATATTATACCCCAAATTAGGTCATTCGGAACCTCTCGTCAAGCTTGGTTAGAGTTAGAGAATCTCTATCAGAACCGAAACCCTGCTAAGAATAAGAAAGCTCGTCTAAGGAGACAACTAGCCAACACAAGGATGAATGTTGGTTAGTCAGTTCAGTCACACATTTTGAAGCTCAAAGACTTACGAGATCAGTTACTCAATGTTGGAGTCAATATTTTAGATGAAGAGACGGTAAGTTCCATCTTCATTATCATGCTTTTGTTACTTCTTTATCTCTCTCTACAAGAGATAGAGAACTTTCATTTGAAGAGTTATAGTTCTTGTTACTTCAAGATGAAGATCAACAAAAGAGTATGGAAGAGAATGATAAAGCCATGTTATCATCATTAAAGGGTAAGAAGAAGGAAATAACGAAGAAGAAGAAGAAGAGTAAGCAAACTAAGAAGGAAAGTAAATCTTTTACTCCTAAACCTTCTAGTCCTTCCCCTATTACTTCCTCTACACCCAAAGAAAAGTCCACTACTACATCTACTTCAAAGAAAGGAATTTGACATTAGTAAAACAAACCAGCTCATTTCATAACAAAACGCAAAAAGAGGATGTATTAGTATAGAAGATTTATCTTTTGATCAAACAGCGTTAAATACAATCTCTGATAATCCTTGGATTTTTTATTTTGGAGCTACTAAGCATATGACAAGTTGCAGAAATGGTCATGATTTGGATGTTGTAGGTGTTAGAGAAGTAAACCTAAAGTCAAGAGCAAGTGGAAATTTCACAATTTCTAATGTTCTTTATGTTCCAAAAATGAAGAAGAATTTGCTCTCGATATCTACTTTCTTGTCAGATGGTTTTAAAGTTGTTTTTAAGAAAGATTAATGTCAGATCCTCTCACCTAATGAAGAGCATTGTCTACTTAAGGTGAAAACAGAAGTGGCATGTTTGTGTTATCCAAAATTAGTCATGCTAATGTTGCTAAGTCTTCTACATCTAAGGAGAACATGAAGTTATGGCATGCTAGATTTGGACATATCAGTTACACAGCTCTCACGCACATCAAAGATCATGGTATGATGAAGAGTTTGCCTACTTTTGCTCTACCAGATGATGCAGAATCATGTGAAGGATGTCTTGAAGGAAAGCTTCACAAACTTCCTTTCAAGAAACATGGATACACTATGGCCACAAGGAAGTTACAGATTGTACATTCAAATGTGAATGGTCTTCATGAGAACGGATTCCATTGAAGGTTTCATATATTTCGTTACTTTTATTGATTATTTTTTGAGATTTTCATGGATTTATGGTCTTAAAAGTAAAATCAAAAGTCTTTCCTACTTTCAAGAAGTTCTTAGCTATAGTTGAAAATGAAAGTCAATCAAAAATCCAAATATTGAGAAGTGATAGAGAAGGAGAAAGAAAGAAAGTCATATTAACGTCTATTTGGAGGCCAAAATTGGCCTATGAGACAAACCCTATACAAGCAATAGTGATCCAATCAATTGAAAAACAAAATGGAACATGAAACATAACTAAACTAAGAAAGCATGGCTCTGACTAAGCAGAAAATGGCCATGTCGTACATGGGTGATTCATAAATCTAGGGATGTGGTATAGAGTGGTTGGGATGTAAAGATACATAGGTGGTGAGTAAAGTATTCGGTGGAGAATAGTATCCCAAGGTGTGGATGCACGTCTCCACTCCATCTCTTGCTCATGTAAGGATCGAATCCCCGAAATCTTATGCTGGTTGAGCCGGGGTCTTACATATCCACAAACTCGAGGTTGTCTCTTGACTCTCTAAGTCTCTACCTGCTAAAGAGTGAGTCCTCGGCCACTACGGATCGGTCCCGTATGTGATGTGGCATATAAGTCCTCATATACTAAGATATCTCAATAAAGCCCTCATCCGAGATTTGTAGGAAAAACTCAGGATAGTGAAGCTTTTTTGTTGGTAGTGTCTCCCTCGTTCGGATCCATGTCTTCCGTGTATATTGTGCCATAACTCCTGTCGAATAATCCTGTTTCTCTCGTAGAGAGAGAGAATATGTAGGAGCATGTGTATTAAATTATAGAGGTGGTAGTCTATCCATGTCAAATCCATAACTGACCAGCCAATCTCTGGTTTGGGCATACCAATATGAAGAATCTCCTGCTAGAGCTAGATCACCTGATGCCTGAAAAGCCCTATATGCAATGCATCCACTATCCATATCCTAGAGTCTATGTAGCAAACATACTGCCTCGAACAAAGCTCCGACCACCATCGGGGGTACAACAAGTTCTCCTCTAATGATGTCATGTGGTACTCATGGTTTGCTACATATAAGCCTCGAAATCATGAGTACTTGGAGTCTCTCCACCAATGTCCATACATAATCTGCCAATCTTGGTCCCCAAATGGAGGATGCATACATAAGTGATGGTGTAACTAGTGTATCAAACAACCACCCCTTCGTGCGGGGTTCCTGAAAGTGTGCCTGATGACAGTGCCTCTCTGTGAGAAGTAGAGAATGACATGCCTGGGACTCACCTCCCAGCCTATTTATAGCCCTTGCCTAGTCACCATCTAGAGTTCTTTCTAAGGTCCCTCTACTCATCTGGCCATCATGAGTAGGCACCTCATATGAACTCTCTGGCTTTTGGCCTTGGCTATCCCCCGAGCAAGGAACTTCTCGTTCCTCCAAGCATGTACATCTCTGGAATATAACACTCTCTCCCCCTTCTAAAGATCATTGTCCTCAATGATATAGAAGGAGCTATAAACCTAGGAATCGAAATCTGTGATTCCAAATAATAAGAGTAGAGTGTGCTAGGTGTCTGAAATACTAGATGCTCAAAAAGTAGACAACTAGTCTCGTGCTTTATATCTAGCATTTCCACCAACAAATAGTAGTCCTTGCCTTGGCCCAATGAGTCCATATGTGCGCATCATAAGTACTCGAAATATCCTCGGACTCCCTATGCCTAGACCTTGACCACTAACTTGTGACGGCTTGTCACATGTAGAGACATAGGCAGCTTGCCTTTATCTCCCTAAAATACCCACTGACAGCTTGTCATATGGTACAATCCTGCAGAATCACTTACTCCACTGGAGTAATAAAATACTATGCTCATCTAAAATAATTTGACTATGTCCAACTCTCTGTGGAAGAATACTAAAAAGAAATAGAAATCTTTTCCAAGTAGTGTTTTATCTCTAAGCTCAAGTAAATCTGCTTGATCTACTCACTGAAATGAAATAAAACTAAAGAAAATCTCATCATGATCCAAACTGTGAATCCAAGATGATAATCGATGATCCAGACTATGGACCAAGATATCAATATGTCAATGATCCAAACTATGGACCAAAATATCAATCTCTCACATCCAACTATGGACTAAGATCTCAATCAGTCACATCACAAACATGGACTAAGATCTCAATCAATCATATTCAAACTATGGATCCAAATCTCAATCTATGATATATAATAATCCAAACTATGGATCAAAATATCTCTCATACAAAATAAATCCTAATCCACTCTCTAGAACCAAGTCCATCATGCTAAGTGAAGACGTGCTAAGAAAGTCTAGCAACTAGTGGAACCACCACTGCCTTCTCAATAATAACATGCAAGATGTTCCAAGTGGATGAGACTTGCTTTATCCATGATCATCATCTGATCATCGCTATGATCAAAGCATTCCTAACTAGGAATGAGGTGCCTGAAGTAAACTGTTGTAATAATCTGGCACTCCCAGATATAATGGGGATCATAATATGAGTCCACCAAATACACTGAAAAATGGTAAGTAGATGTGTGCACACTCATAGCCCACTAGGCTAAGCATCTAGCTCACCTCATACACACTATGTATGAACCATGGCCTATTCTCAGGCATACCAAATAAAGTAGTACGTACTCTGTGAATTTCTTCTCAATGCAATTGCCTATTCATAGTTCTTATGTGCAAACCTTGCCTTTCCGCTTTTAGGCTACTTGCCTGCAGACTTGCCTTGTTTGCGATCACATACAGAGTGACTATCTCAACTGCCCCTCTGTTGTCTAATAATAAGATGATATCAGAAGATCATATAAATGAACTCCAAATCATATAAGAATCACAATCTCAGAGACTTCTCTCCCATACCATCTGTCCTACACCTAGGTAGAATACAAAGTTTGATGTCCCATACCACCAACTTTATACTCCACATAGATGTGTGTATGAGATTAAAGTCGAACACTTCTCTCAAAAATGATAAGAATAACTAAGTGAGTACTCACAACCATAAATAATGTAATGAAATCATGAAGTGTTCCTGAAGTGTTTATCCTTCCCTCGATGGAAAGAACAGAGTCGTTCCTATGACTCTATCACTCATAACTATCTCTAACATCAACTCATCCTGAGTTGAGAATTGAGAAACTATTTAGTAAATCAACTCAACTAGAGTTTTATGACCATTTTACTAGAAGGGTCGAACACTTGACGACCAATTCTGAAAAATGTACAGGGTCATCTTCTTTAAGCCCTTTGACTGATCAAATAAATTCCAAATTCCATTTTGTTTGTGCCCAAATCTAGATCAACTTATCTAGTTTGGTCTCACAAAATTTCAATTCAAAATGAAATCAAATACTCATTCAAAAGTGTAATTCTATCTCTGCTACACCTACGCTTAGGTGAGCCTAGAAATACTACTGTTGCACTTTTATAATATCTTCTAACTATGAAGATAAATTCCAAAATCCTTGAATTTTGGGTATATCATAGGGTCTATACTGGAGTAGCTTCTCCAACAAAAATTTTTGAAATTGGAGTTTCCAATATGAAAATATCATGTGCTCATCAGTCACATGTACCACTCTTTGGAAAATCCTCACCAGACTAGTCTGAGAAGAATAGATCATTTGACCTATCAAATGATATCCAATTTCTCCCAAATTTTAATAGCATATAGCTACTACTATACACTTTTATTGTTATGAGTTTTATAGTATTTGGACATTTGGAGCTTCCACAATGACCCCTAATGTTAGAAACAAAAATCACTCAATTTGAGTAAATGAGCTAAGAGAACCAATCACCTCTAGGTGACATGGTCTCTGTTCATTTCACAAATTCCAGAGGCTTCACTTTCATGTGCAAAGACTATTTGAACTTTCAAATGATCTCTAAAAATAATGAAAATTAGAATGCACAAAGTGCATTTATCAAGCTTTCTTTTCCAACAAAAATCATTCCATTTGGATCTATCAATCAAGAGAAATGCCCTTTGTAACAGGCCTATGTCACTTGTTTCAGGCCTCTACCTCTACTAGCAACAATTTTAGCGCACAGGTCATTTGACTTATCTACTCCAAATTACTTGAAATTTGGTCAGCTTAAAGAAAAGCTTAAGATCTACTTGCTCTCCAAATTTCAATAAATTTGGGCATTCCCTCAAAGAGTAGCATCCAAATCTCTATGAGGCTGCTACCTCCTTAACTATTTGCTCGATCATTTTTTTTTAACTTAAAAATGACGAGACATGCTAATCCTTATGATTAAACAAACTTATTCATTATCTTGCATGGATTATATCATGGAGATATATCCATGCATATAATGATCATCTAGATCAATGCAAACCAAATTAACCATCCAAATCGTCTAGTTGAAAAATCAACTCTTTATATAGTATCCACCCTTTTGTAAAAGTGAACATCTATGGATCTCATTCTAATCATTGTGCTTCTTGCACATTCATTAATCTCATCACAAACAATCATATACAAGCACTTAATACTTGTATTGATGATCGTATCCATAGCACTCTTGTGCGGACTCGAGATAAGCGTCTATATCAAGTACATATACTCGCATAAAAAACAGTTTATGTGCTCATGCGTTACTAGTAGAAAACACATCTTAGTTGTTCTTGATGTATATACCTTATCTTTTACTTTCTAAAGGCATAATTAGCCTATGCTTGGTACCTCGATCACATACCTCATGATCACCCTCACAAGTCGTGGTGATACATAGAAGTGATCTTTTATAAACAGAAAATGCATCATGCACTTCAATTTTTTTACCAATCATATCGTCTATGTATGCATGCATTCACTCATGCATATTATTCTCAACTTCAATAAAATTATATACTTTTAGCTATGCTGACAGAAGACTTCCTCTCTCAGACAACACATCACTCTAGTTCTCACATGGCATATAACGCCATGTGGCTACAAAATTTCCGGTAGCATTTCGCCAGGAAAATGAAGCCTGAAAAATAATAATAGTAGTCTTTACAATGATAGGCATAACTTAGTGGTTGGCAAACCACTCTCTTTATTCTAGAAACCTGCAAAATAAGAAACTTTGCCAAAATGTGTTGTTGGGCACTACACGCCCTCATAACCATGTCTTTTTTCTGCTTTCAATACCTGCAAAAGATTCTAAAACACACAAACAAGATCTGTGCATGCTTTTATGAATCAACATATGTTAGTGTAAATTCATGTGCATAGATAAATTCATGTAAAAAACTAGCTTTCATGCACATTCCAATGTTGATTTCATAAAACTGGAAGAAAATACAATGCAAAATTATAAACTTTGATGCGAGAGTTATTCAAATGAATTTATTAGAAAGCAAAAATATGATGCAAATATATGAAAAACAATTCTTTCCTATCCAAAATGGTTCAAAATGTGATAAAAAAACTCCTAATTATCATAATTGGACACTCAATTCACTCAAAAAGGGTTCCTCGCCAGTCAACAGCCATCTAAAAGCTTGTGCAGAGATGGCTTCCAATGGTCCAAATATGGATTATGGCCATTCAAAAGAAAGGTCTTGAAGTCTAGAATCTATATCAAGTTGAATTTCTTGATTTGGATATTCTATGAGGAAGTTATGGCCAAAACAATGAAGCTAGGTGAGTGGACAGCATGCCTCTTTGAAGAGGTATGCAGAGATTTAATTGCTCTCTACAGGTGGTTTTTAATTATCCAATGGTAGGTTCCAGCCACTCATTGGAAAGCACTTGAAGTCTACTTCCTATCCCAAGTTGAATTATCCAATTTGGATATCATATGAGAGAGTTACGGCCATTTAAGTGGAGGAAGGTATGCTAATCTTGCTTTTTTTTTTCTCTTACTTCCTACCTTTTATTTTTTTCTCTTTCTTTACTCTCCTCTCTCTTTTTATTCTTTTCCTTCTCTCTCTACTCCTCACTTTCATCTTCTCTTCCTCTTTGTTCAGTATAGCTAACTTTCCGCTTGCGACCATTCTTGAGACACATATGAATATTTCTCTGAGTTACCGCAATGCGACCCTTTTTTTGCACTATTCTTGAGGCTGCCCGCACTTCGAACTCCCTGTGAGCCCCCGAATTTCTCCATGGCTGTTCGCGTGTTCTTGTTCTTTTGTCACCATGCACGATGAAGATGACGACACCCTCACTTTCTCAAGATCTACAGGCTCTGATACCAAATGTGAGAAGTAGAGAATGACATGCCTGGGACTCACCTCCCAGCCTATTTATAGCCCTTGCCTAGTCACCATCTAGAGTTCTTTCTAAGGTCCCTCTATTTATAGCCCTTGCCTAGTCACCATCTAGAGTTCTTTCTAAGGTCCCTCTACTCATCTGGCCATCATGAGTAGGCACCTCATATGAACTCTCTGGCTTTTGGCCTTGGCTATCCCCCGAGCAAGGAACTTCTCGTTCCTCCAAGCATGTACATCTCTGGAATATAGCACTCTCCATCAATGCCAGCGCTGCGTATCCACGAGTGATCCTATCCCGACTGCCTGGGCCATGAAAAATGAACCTCGTATGGCTAAGAAGGTCACCCCAAGATAAACATATGAACCAGTGATCTCGATGTGTCCTCCAGCAACCGTGAATATACTATGTCTCCGTACCTAAGCAGAAGTGTCAAAAATAAGTACCTTGGTTTTACCAAGGTTCACTGAAAGACCTCTCTGTGAGCAAAAGTCATCTAACGCATGTAAGTGGCTTTGTAACCCCTAAGCTGTCTCAGAGACCAATACCACATCATCAGCATACAACAAGATGCATACAATGGCTCCCCCCAACTCTACTCCGGTACTGCCATGCTGCCTAATAAAATCTGCAAGCTCATCAATGTATATCCCAAATAAAGTAGGAGATAATGGACACCCTTGTTTCACACCGATAGTGCTGACAACGGGATCCGAAAGCCCACCGGAAGATCTGACCCTCTCCGAGACCCGCTCATACAAGGCATAGCCCATAGTTGCATACGCAACGCATTGCGAATGTTCGCAACGCAACTCCACGTTGCATACACGTTCGCAACGCGTTGCTAATGCAGCAAAAAATAAAACCTTCCCAACAAGTCAAAAATAGTCCACAAAAAAAAGGGTTTTGTAAGTTTTAACCATAATCATTTCTAAACACTAAAAATTAATGAGTTGAATCCTCATGCAAGAAAGACCGATGGCTACACAATAATTAAAAAAAGAGAGAGAGAGAGAGAGAGGAGACAAAGAGAGTATATAATGTCCAACTTACCATATGATCATTCCAACATTAAGTACCATATAACATCGTGCATATGCATATATATGTATGTACTATGTATGTATTATATGTGTAATGTATATATGTATATTCCTATTTTTGTATGTTTATCCATAGATGTGTTTATTTACTTAGTTATGTAATATGTATGTATGTATATATGCATATGTATGTATGTATATATGCATATGTATGCATGTATGATGTTATTCCAATAATCTATTACTCTATGTATTTACTTATGTATCTAATATATATGTTGGTATGTATGTAATATGTACCTACTATGGATATGATATGTATGCATCTATGTATGTATGCATCTATGTGCTATGTATATATGTAATATGCATATACTATGTATATATGTATGTAATAATGTATGTATTGCATATGTATGTACTATGTAGTATATATTTACTACTATGTATGTAATATAATATAATCTATGCATGTATGGATGTATGGATGTACTATGTATATATGTATGTATGTACATGGCAAGACACATCGATGACCTTTATATTTGATATGTAAATTGTATAATTGTTAACATGTCTTGTATTCATGCCTTTTTTATGATCCATAAGCATTTACAGGAGGATTTTTATACCTAGGATATCTGGAATTCAAAAAAAAAATCTAAAATAAAAATTGAATCGTACACAACTTTATCGCAACTTGGGGTTCGCAACTCGAACCCGTTGCTAACGCATTAGCAACCCGTTGCCTACGACGTTGCCATCCTGTTGCTAACCACTATGGCATAGCCCCATAGCATGTCATCGGTAACCCCAAGATCAAGTAGTTGTCTCAAGAGTCTCTCCCAAGGTACTGTGTCAAATGCTTTGCGGAAGTCCACAAAGCAACAATATAATCTCCTCTTCCTAGTTCGTGCCTGATCAATCAGACATCTCATAGTGAAGAGATGATCAATGGTGGAAAAGGCACGCCGAAAGCAAGCATGCTCTGGAGCTCAGAGACCCTCTCGCTCACCTAAGCTGCTAAGCTCCTCCTCAAGAATAGCTCCATAGAGTTTGGCCAATATGGGACCAATCATGATAGTCCTGTATGTGCTAGGATCTGTCATGTCCCAAGACTTATGGATAGGCACAATGGTATGCTCTATCCACGCGGCTCGAAACCCCTCAACCAAGGCTCAATTGAAGAGGTGTGTGATAAGAAGTACCAAGACCTCCTCGTCGTATATAAGATGCTCCGCTTGTAGGTCAAACTAATCTCTAGCTCTCCCATGTTGTAATAATAAGATGGCTCTCCTCACCTCTCATAATAATCAAACTTGTAAAGTTTTATGTCCTTAAGCCCAAAAGCACGTCTGAATGGATCAAATTGAGGTTGAATTGACATATATGATTTAGAAGACATGGAAGGCCAATATGAAATATGCATCTCATAATAATCAAACTTGTAAAGTTTTATGTCCTTAAGCCCAAAAGCACGACTGGATGGGCACTTCTAATTTTATGTCTGGCAAAGCATGAAGTGTTTGACCAATGTGAACTCGACCATCTTCTAAGTGAGCCTATAAATAGGACCCATTAACTCATTTATCATTCATTCCTGATATGAGACAATTGAACTCTTGGCCTTTGGTGAGCTTAACCATATGCTAAACATGACTCCAAAAAGTTAAGTGTTGGAGATGAGTGGATCGAATTGAGATTGAATTGACATATATAATTTAGAAGACATGGAAGGCCAATCTGAAATATGCATCTCATTATAATCAAACTCATAAAGCTTTTTGTCCTTAAGCCCAAATGGACATATGCCAAGCATGAAGGACCAATGTGACTGGACCATCTTCTAAGTGAGCCTAAAAATAGGACCCATTAGCTCATTTATCACATTAAATAACTCAAATTATTGCTTATAATGGTCATGGAAAGCCTTCATTCTTCCTCCCTCAATCTAAACATGACTCCAAAATGTTAAGTGTTGCATATGAGTGGATCAAATTGAAGTTGAATTGACATATATGATGTAGAAGACATGGAAAGCCAACCTAAAATATGCATCTCATGATAATCAAACTTATAATGTTTTATTTCCTTAAGCCCAAAACATCTGGATAGGCACTTCTAATTATATGTCCGACCAAGCATGAAGTGTTTGACCAATGTGGACTGGACTATCTTCTACGTGGGCCAATAAGTAGGACCCATTAGCTCATTTATCATTCATTCCTCATATGAGACAGTTGGACTCTTGGCCCTTGTTGCAGTTACCCATATGCCTGTTTAGGTCTGGATGGCTCTATAGCTCGGAGATGCTTCTAATGTCTCCTCTTCTATGGTTGTGAGAATGGCTTGTGCCTTGTCTATTAGCAGGAGGAGTTTGGTAAGGTGCTACATGGATAATAGAACATCTCTCTGCTGGTGGAACAAGGCGAAGCAACCTACACAAATCAACCAAAGCTTATGGGGACAAGATGGCCGAGCCTAAAGGCTCTCAACGGGGAGCTGCAAAAATCATGCCGCCTGCTGAATTTTGGAATAGCCAGGTGGGGAGGATGTTTTAAGGAATGGATAGGTGCCATAGGCAGCCTGAAGCTATCGGAGGATGGCCCATGGGCGGCTGCCCCTAAGGCACCAAATAACCCGTTCTCACCTCGAGCAGAGGCTAGAATGCAACAGATTTAGCAGCCTCATACACATGAATTAAGGGCCACAAAAAGTACGGCTTGAAGCAATTTCAGAATTTTTGGGCAGCTGCATTACGGAAGAAAATATACAGCAGGTGCAAGTTTTTTTTAGGTTAGATGCTACCCCAAACATGACGAATTCCTCAAGTTTGTGAGTGCATGAGCAAAGGAGAGACTCCTTGGCCTGTAATCCCTTGTCTAGAGATGCCAATATGTGGCTGCCATATCAAAATCACACCCAAATTTAGAAACACCTAAAATTTAGATGAGGTTCCTAGCTTTTAGCAGAGCTTCCTAATTATAGAGGAGGTGGTGAAAAGCCACTATTCTGGGGTGAAAAGTTCCTATTTCTGGGAATATTTCTCCTTTAAATATGCTGTTTGGACAATCTCTGAGAGAAAACCATGGAGTTCCAGCCCTCAGATTTCAAAAGCAATCTCTCGCACAGAAGAGCTTCTCTAAACCTGCATGCATTCGCAATGGACATGGAGATGGCAGCACAGCAGGGTCCCTCTCTGCCCATTCATTTGATGGACCAAAACGACTCCATGGAGGAAGTGTCTGCTCCTCCCAAACCTACCTACATGGATGAATAACATCCTGAAGGGTTCATCTTTTTCACCCCCATTGCACCAAGGGCATCTCTTGTCATGAGGTCTCTATGACAACTCGTAGAGATGAAGGGATTTATTGTGGTAGTATGTGCCATTCCAATCCCAAAGCGGACCATACGCTATGGGATTATCATAATAGCCCGTGAAATTAACAACCATTGATTCCAGTATGGACTATGGCATGTTGGAGGGCAAAGGCATAAGGGCATCACTGCATTAACATGGTGCAAGGTGGAAAGGTGAGTCTTTGGATGCATATTCACAGGATTCCTGACCCAAGTTTTGGAGGATCTGATTGATCCTATAGATGCTCTAATCCATGGGATTTTTAGGAGGAGCATGAGACTAAGTGCTCCACAAACCCATTGGTTGTGATTGCAGACATGTATATGACTGTTTGAGGTTTTACCTTGGCATTTTGTGGAGACCTTTGGTGAGGGCTATGTTTTGGTCCGACTATAAAAATATGGTCAAAAAGCCTCCATGGAAGCGATTTGCATTTGACAGACATGATGATGATAGAGAACCAAGAGTTAAGTTTGTGCCCTTGTAGCTTCTATACAACCCACTTCCACAATGATTAGGCTTGCTAGGGAACGGAGAGAGCACCATCTACTTCAAGCGTGGCTTAGAAGGTATGGGTAGCTCTTTGATCGAGGGATATTCAACATGATTTTATAGGGATTCGGCATTGACAAATGGACCTATAACTGGCCTATGTGGCCCCACTGGTATACGAGACATACTTGTAGGTTGACCTAGAGGTTCTCTTTGACAAAGATCCCTACACTCTTATGTGGCATGGTTGGATTGGTTCTTCATTCATAGATCACCGATGTGTAATCCGTAATGCAAGATGAGGGATTAGCGAGTGATAGTTGAGGCCGTACTATATCTCTGTTAGACTGAAGAAATGACAAGCAAGAGATGGTTGAACCAAACCCAAGAGGGAGGAGTAAGAAGTAATCCTCAACCATGGCTTTTGGGGAAAGTGGTCAACCCATCACACTCCTCGTCGATAGCTCATGAGTTCAATTCCCCTTGGATATGACAATTCATATCATGGCCTAGGAAGTAGGTATACCTTACATGAGCTTGTCACTTGTGATTCTCTAATGTATGCTAAGGTTGTTGGATCATCCAATGGAAGTGGTCAACAAGAGTTCGTCAAATTAAGCAAAGCACATTAGCATGTTGGGAAGTCCACCTTAAGCTACTTGAAATAGATTAAACACACAAACATACCAAAAAAAAAAATCCATTAGAGTTGTATGGATATTGTGGCTTATACAAGGGAGACTGCATTGATACTCACATCTTCAAGTGGTCACATTCATGGATTGGAATCTCATGCTCTTTTATTTTGCTACAGATTTCAATCGAGAAAGCACTATCCATTATTGAAGTTGAATATATTTAAGTCCATATGTTAGCCCACCTTTGCAATCAGCTTATTTGTATGTTTGATTACTCATAAGAGATGTCTTTGGCTACAATAACCAAAGTGCAATATGTCTAAATAATAATACCAGATTCCATACACATAGCACACAAATTGATGTGCAATAACATTTTCAAAGACACGTATTTTATGATGGAAAATAACTTACTCGCATTGACCAACACCAATGATCGTGAAAACTCTAAATTTCTCAATATATGCCTTCCTAAGATAGAGCACGAGTGTTAAGTATGATACAAGACACACAAGTGCTTTGTTGGCCAACAACATCAATCAATAAGAAAATATGAAATTCTAACTATTTAAAAATATATATTTCTTTTGATGTAATCCCATCAAAAACTATATAAACAAAGTGAGAAATAGCAAATGTAAAGTTTATGGTGTCCAAAATCCATTTAAATGAGAAACATATCTAGCTCTTGAAAGAGGCAATGGAGAGCTACGTGGAGGTCTGCTTGGTTGCTCCAACCACCATGGCAATGGGCTCTTGTGTTAGGAGAGAGAAAGTAGAGAGAGAAACTTACACAACAATTTGGAGAAGACGATGAAAAAGCTGAAGTTGAAGAAATCTCATTCAAGTTATGAAAGTTTTGGGACCGTCTTATTGATAATTGACATTTAGATCATTTGGGCATGCTCACACATGGCCAATGTGAACATGCCTAATGACCAAAAATCATTAATAATGTAAATGCCTATGACTCCCAAATTTGGGGTCCAAAAAATATAGCAAAAATATGTTTGAAAAGCACTCGAAGAGAGTTATCATCAAGAAGGGTCAAAATATACAAAAGGAGAGTCCTTGGGGCCTTTATCCCCAACAACCTCCCACTTTAAGGACTAAGGAGGCTACTTTAAGCTAAGTAACTCCCATCATTTGTATACATAGCTGATGTTGTGCCTTGGGTAGACACCTATTGAGAGCATTTGCAAGATTCTGTGAAGTACTAACCTTGATCAAAGTGATTTGGTCATCCTCTAACACATCTCAAATGAAGTGGTATCTCACATCAATATGCTTTGTGCGAGCATGGAACATGGCATTCTTCGCCAAACATATGGAACTTTGGCATAGTACAAAAAAAATCGACGACTTTTAAATAAAAATCGTTTTTTAAATCGTTGGAACGATTTAAACGATCTTTTACGATTTTTATGAAAATTTTTTTCAAAAAAAATCATTTTCAACAAAAGACCTACGGTCATCTATTTTCAAATTCGCTTCCAACTTCGCTAATAGTTTCTGGTCTTCTCTTACATACTCATCTTGAGAGCTTGCAATAGGAAGAAGTTAAAACATAAGGTGAGTATTAGAGCACTCAGCAATAGAGCACAATCAGCCCCTTGCAAGTTGCTTTGGAATTCTGCCTTCTCTATTTTCCCTTTGCTTTAACCTTCCCTATTTGCCCCTTTCTTCAAGCTTCACTTTGACACTATTTGCCCCTTGCCACTTGCCTTATTGAGTCTAGCTGGGTAGAAAATAGTGTGATCAATAGGGATTATAGACTATTAGGTGATTTTATATGTTATTCATGTCAGGTATATCAAAAAGGTGTTAAATATGCATTGGTACATAGCTTTATCTTTCAAAAAATAAAAATCTCTCACAGTGAATAAAAACCCCGATTTTTATTTTGGATTTTATAAACCTCTACGATTTAAACGATTCAAATCTCCATTCAAATCTCATTTTTAAACCTCTTCTTGTACTATGCACTTTGGCTACTACATCCACGAACAGGTGCCTTTTCCCAAACTCACTACAAAAGAAGGCTAACCAAATGGCTTCGTTGGAAGCCTCTGTGGCTGAAATATATTCAGCCTCTGTAGTAGATAGTGTAACTATTCTCTAAAGTTTAGATCACCACCTGCAAGGGTGTATACATAACCACTTCTGGATGTATGAGTGTCCACATTACCTTCCATGTCTTAATCATAGAGTCCTTTCAACTCCAATGGACCCTTTCCCTAACATAGCCATTTGGTCCCTTTCAAATATCTCAAGATAAGTTTGACTGCCTCCCAATGAGCTTTGCCAAGATTAACAATAAACCTGCTAACTCCTCCCACTGCATGAGCAATGTCTGGCCGATTGGCAACCATGGCATACATAAGTGAACCACGAATTTATGCATATGGAACACTCCATGTAATTGGCTGCATCATCATCTTTGAGACAATCATCCTTGGAAAACTTAACATGCAACTTCAATGGCATTCCAAGACGCTTAGCATTAGCCACATTAAATCTGTCCAGCACTTTTCTAATGTACTTTGCTTGGGATAAAAGTATCTGCTCAGCTTCCCCAAGGTTTTTCTTTGAGATGCAAAGTTCAGCTGCTGATTTAGAGCATTTAGAGTGCTCTTTTTCTTCATCATCAGCAGCATATCATCTACATACAGCACAAGAATGATTGGGCTGCCATCTTCATCCTTCTTAGTGTCCAAACAGTGGTCTGCATGGCTTCTTTTAAGCCCATGTTTGAGCATAAATGCATCAAACTTCTTAAATCATTGTCTGGGGGCTTGTTCCCATATAAACTCCTTTTCAGCTTGCATATCAGATGCTCTTTTCCAAGAATGGTATATACTTCTGGCTGTTTCATGTACAGCTCTTCACCTAAGTCACCATGCAAAATGGCTGTTTTAACATCCATTTGGAATAACTCTAAATCCAAGGCAGCAGTGAGAGCAAATGACACACATCATGTGGTAATTTCAACCATTGAAGAGAACACTTCTTGCAAATCAATGCCCTCTTTTTGGGCATATCCCTTCGTAATCAGTCTTGCCTTATACTTGGGTTTGCCATCAACAGCCTTGATTTTCTATACCCACCAGTTAGATATCAAGACAGCTTTTCTAAATAGTGAACTTCATGAAGATGTCTATATTCAACAACAAAAAGGTTTTGGATAGCAAGATAAAGAATACTTAGTATGCAAGCTTATTAAAGCTATTTATGATTTGAAGCAAGCACTAAGGGCATGGTATGAAAAGATACATTTATACCTTTTATCTATTGGCTTTGAAAACTCTGAAGCTGCTTCTACACTCTATGTTAAAGCAAAGACAGATGTCTCAATTACCACCAACACTGTTTTCTAGGGTTTCCTGTTGGAGTGCTGTTGGAGCAGACTAAGAGTTTCTGCTGCAGATTTTGGCGCTGCCGTCTATCTCCTTCACACATATACGTGTGCTCCGCTGATCCTTGTAAGTAGCTGCTTATATTCTGTTGTTCTTCCATAGTTGCTGCTGTACCAGATTTTCACCTTTTACTTCAACTGTTGAAGACCATATTGTTGTTGCTTATACATCATCAGAGGTTATATTCTGCTAGAGTTGCTGCTGGACTGTTCATATACAGTCAACACACTTCATTCTTCTAGGTTATATTCTGCTAGGGTTGCTGCTGGGCTGTTCATATACAGTCAATACACTTCATTCTTGCACAAACATTCACTCTTCAAGCTCCTGGGCAGGCTTCTCTATTTTCAGAAATTAGAACCCTTCCTTTCATTACCAGCTTATATTCAGATTGTAT